>CM031240.1:658275729-658603229 GCA_018340775.1 Taxus wallichiana var. yunnanensis
TACTCAATTGCTGGTGTAATATTACCTCCCAATTTCTGTGTGTGAAAAATTGAAAACTTGAATATGTCCTTATCAAGTCAGCATTAGGACCGCCATAGTCATGTGGTGAAATAATTCATTTTATTCATTTGGTATAGCTGATGTATCGAGGAGTCGATAGCTTATCTCATAGTCATTACTTAGGTGTCGAATCGGGGAATAAAGAGACGATTCATGAAAGTAAATTGCCTTGTCTTCGGTCATAACTGGATCACAAATGAAGAGTTCGCGGGTAGAATGCCAAAGTTGATATGAATTTGACATCATAAAAATTGATGAGCGGAGAATATTTCGATGGTTGGCTCATTGAAATGAAATGATGAGTTTGACCGGTGAGATTGATGCTGTTCGCTTGTTTGAATGTGAATTACGGTTTTTAATGACGCTCGTCAGCGAACAATGGCGCCTCAGGTCGGTCGAGCTTCTGCTTGGCCAGGCGACTTTCTCCCAGTGAAGCGGCAAGACAACTCAACTCTCTAAAACTTTTATCTGGTTCTTCTACTGACAGTTGATGTAAAGATTTTATTGACAATTGATCACATTTGTGGTGCGTATGCAGCGAGGCATCAGGATCGACACTAAAGTTTACTTCTCTACCCTGTAGCTACTGCATATAGCCAATTACTTCCTCACGGCACTTTCCTAGGAGAATTTTAGTTCTACGCTCAAAGCGGTGAGCATTGATGCACGAGCATGTTCCAAGGATAGTAGAAGCCTTTTTGAGCAAGTAAGTCGTCCAACTATGTTATCTGATCAGCATCGAATGCATCCTCAAATTCGGATTTTCCTTCAAGATATTTTTATGAAAATCGATTAAGTGACAGTGAGAGTGTTACCAAGAGACCTGAGGAAATTTATTACAAAGATTCTCTATCGAGATCTTACTTGTTTTATGATGTAACTCATGGAAGTGGATCTCATAGAGGTGGAACTATTTCATATCAGAATATTCATGGAGCATAATTTTCTTTGCAATTATATGAGCATCTTCAACGAGTCACTAAGTTGGCAAGCATAAAGGATTCTATCAGAATTATCACACCTTACAAGCTACAGCTGAAATGTTTACACCGAGAAAATGATGTCTCCTCATGCTGAGCGAAAGGTGGAAGTCGGTGGCCATCTGTCCAAAATGAAATATGGCCAAATGATAACGAAACCCCACACTCCAATCCCGGACGTGGGAAATAAGGCGAGCAATGCCAAGTGGGTTTTCATGGATGGCAAGCCAAGGAAGAAATTCCACGTGGGGGAGATTCAGGCAAGCACCGCCAAGTGGAAATTTTGGGTTGGTAAACCATGTTGTTCACTCCGCGTAGGGGAGAAATCGGATCAAACTGCCAAGCATGGAGATTTTACGATGGCTATCCATCATGAGACTTCCACACGGGCCATGTAAATAGAATTCCACAGCTTGAAGTGGTCTCGAGTCTTTATGTGAGTCACTCGGAAGGTAAGTCGAGGAACGTGGGAATGAGACAGTTGAAGTGTTTAATAGGATTGGACGTGGTGGTCTAGCTTTGGCCAAAATCGAGTATGACATGGAGATAGGTGAAGGATGCTCCACACATTCTGCTTACCACGCATAACATCCCTATAAACTTGTCTACATATCTTCAACTATTGCAGACCTGCACTTCCAGGAATATGCTTTCACATGAAAGAGATGCCTTCTCATGGAATACCATAATTGCGCAGCTACATAAGACATGTGTTTCCTCACGAAGCGTTGATCTTGTTTCACCGAATGCAATAAAGATGTCCCACCTGATCGGTTTGCACTATGCCAAGCCCATACTTCTCCCAGCTGCCATGACCTTCTCCTCATCCTCTGTACAGTTCTAAGCATTCGGTGGTCGCGAGAAACTCCCACGCACAGGCAGCAGGCATGTTGCATTATAGTAGAAGCCCTTTTAGCGCTTCAAGCAGACAGCTGCAGGAAACAAATATTCACTACCGTATACGATGGATTGGAGTCACACTATTCAAGGCTTCATAAAATTTGCCCGAGTCAGGAGATGGAAGTTTAAAACGGTGCAGAATGAAACGATTCATATTGCTCAGCATGTTTTCTCCTAGAAACGAATTGAATGTGAAAGTCAACTCTAAAATACCTGGTCGGCCGTTTTGCATGCTACATCCTTGTCACTTGTAAATGGTCTCTTTGAGAAACTCTGAGGGCAAGAGCAATATTTATACCCTTCCATTATGTACGTCCAATCAGACAATAAAAATATTCTTTTACTGTGTTCGAGAAGCTTGTTTTTAAACAATGGACGATTATACTGTAGTTTAAAGCTGATTTTATCTAGCTTATTTCTATTAGCTTTTATCCACGACTAAGGAAGAATTCATATGGTTGTTACCTGTACATTTTTCCAAGGTCCTTTTGGTTGCCCCAATTGTTCAACGTATTTCTTTTGATGGGCTTATTTTATGTGTTGCAGATTGTAACATAAAGGATCTTTTTAGTTTCTGGAAAAATGAGTATATGGTGTAGCTCACAGCTACCTATGCCATACTAAGATCCCAATAGTGGCATAATTGTTGATTGGAGCTGAGATTTCCGAGTGCACTACCAAAATACCGAAGGGCTCTTTGGCCAAAAATCAGTCTTAAGGGTGTCTATCGACATGTTATGGGCATGAGCCTGGGTCATCATCATGGCAGCATTAGGTCTTTATTGGTAATGGCATTTTCTCATCGTTTGGAAGGTACAATTGTGCTTATTATGGCCAAGCTAAAACATTCTTACTGCAAGTGTTATATGATAAGGAAGA
Organism: Taxus wallichiana var. yunnanensis; assembly: GCA_018340775.1. Lineage (NCBI taxonomy): Eukaryota > Viridiplantae > Streptophyta > Pinopsida > Cupressales > Taxaceae > Taxus > Taxus wallichiana. Next base: position 658,278,549 of record CM031240.1, read on the forward strand.
ACCGTGAGCATTGTGGTAAAACCATTCTTTTTAGAAATGTTGGGTTAAGCTCGACATTCAAGTGAGTTTGAGCCCAGGAAAGGTAAGATCGTTTGTTGGATGAAGAGCTCGGTGACTTCGCAGGGAGCTTGTGGTGATGTTTCATGAAGTTTGAACGTGGAATGCATAAATTGCTTCGAGTTAACAGAGGAAAATGATAAGAATCAAGTTTGATATGTCAGCATTCGACGGACTCAATGCAAAAGAGCCCGATTGCCAAGACAAGGAAAGAGTTGGTGTTGGGTTCAAAATCAATTGCAACACCGAGTTAGAGGATTCGAAACTCACCGAGTTGAGATTTGTGCAGACTCTATCCACATGGACCCCCTCCTTTTCAAGTCAAACGGGTCAACGGGGGGGTCCCAACATTATGTTAATTAAATTAATATTTTTATTTAAATATTTTAATAATAATATTTATTATTATTATTTAAATATTCTTTTAATTAATTGAGAAGACTAGGTCATCAGGCAATTAATGACCCATGATGGAACCTTCTCAGGTGGTTCAACTAACTGCAATAAATACATCATGGGCCTTCAATTTAGGAATGTAATTATGACCTTTCCTCTTCTTTCTCACATATTCTTCTATAAATGTAAGTTGGAAGCTCATTTCAAAGGGCTCCAACAGTTTAGGCAAGTTGACAGCTTAGATATCTCGGCGAGTGTATACTTTTCAAGAATCCTCTCTCTTTTGCAAGTTGTTCTTGTGTGTTGAGATAACTTTCAAGCCTCCTCTTCAAGACCGTAATGGAAACTATTGCCTCTTCTAAATGTATGATGTATTGTGCATGTTATTGAAGCAATAAAAGTGTGTGTTTTGTGACTAATCTCAATCCTTTCATCCTTCTATGCTTCTTTGTGCCTTTCTCGTACTTGCTGGAGTGTGCGCAGTTTAAGTTTCTATTGCAGGATCTTGGAGTTCTGTGTGCTTATCGAGTGAAGTATTGCATGCGCTTGAGTTGTGGTGTCTGTTCACCCTTCTTGAGTTCATCCTTCTTCAGCACTAGGAAACGGTATATTTCTCGGTCTCGATAAAGTTTAATAAAGGGAACGCGTGTCTCTTAGTTTGTGGTATCCTCTACCCTCTCTAAGTTGCAGTAGGTGAAGTTGATCCAGTGGTGCACACACCCTCTTCAAATTAACCTTTCTGAGTCGAAGACACCCTTTATTTGGTGCATCACCATCCCTAGTATAGTTTCATTTCGTAAATCTGTTTCCTAAAACCCCATGAAAATGTTAGCATAGGACTAGATAATCATTTTTGTTACACTAGAGTAGTACATCACTTAGTTTAGGAAGAGGAAGTCGGGCTTCTCAAGGTTCACCTCGAGCCCAAGTCCCACACTTGAGAGGTGATCCCATGTGTCCCAATCACACCGAACGTCCTATTCACATCCTCGGCCATTCGGAGGGTGCGGTAGATTTGGCGACAACAGCCCAAAAAGAAATTATATCTCTTAGGCATAGATTGGTTACTCCCACTGATACCAACTAGGTTAACAATACTTCTCCCTTGATTTGGAAAACTGAGTGCTAAGGGTTGCTTGTCAGGGGGGTTTAGATGCACGCCAATGGCTCTCCTTTATTCATGTGAATAAATCTCATCGAAGCTAAAGGGGATTCTCTCCTATGCTTACCAAGATGGGGTAGCATAGACTGCTCATGTTCCACATCCTCTATGTGAACCTCGACTCCTTCCTACAATGTCTACCTCTATGGATCCATCACACTTGTAACCTCTCCTTGTCTAGTCATCTCCTTTCATGAGCTTTGTTATACTTGAGTCATCTCTCATCCTTTCCTTTTCATCTGTAATGTATGCCATCTTCCTCCACCCTAGCTTCCTCTCTTATTGCTCAGATAATCTTAGTCGACCATGGGAAATGCCTCTAAACTCAAGGTAATGATCAAGATATTCATAGCTAAAGGAATAACATGCAAAAATGATCCTCTGGGCTCCCTTATAAACTCAAACCCGTAAAATTTTGGGAAAGAATACATAGAGGTGATGCATTCAAGAGTATAACTTGTTAGCACTCTCTTCCACCAGTGATCAACAACACATGTCCAAGTCGATGTGCATCATGCATCCTCTAATAGTAATCTTGGGTCCACATGCGTGGTCTATAGTACCATCTTGATCTAGATGCATATCTTTGAAAGCCAATCATATAGTCCTACTTTGGAAAACAATAGAATAATGTCTCATACAACTCATGGTACATGTTCTCTTCTACCGATCTATGCGCATTGAACTCAGGTCCAATGTTGAATCTTTGAGAAAAAATGTCCTTCGTGCTCTTAAACCATCCTTTAGCACTATCCAAGTTCAAACGTTATGTCATCACGCATCACAAAGACAAAGATGTATGTCATTTCTCACAAGAACTTTGAAAAGAGGTCCTGGAATTAGAACCAAGATGTAGTCATTTTTATACCCTTAGAGAAATAGTCTAATCCCATGTGCACCGACCTATCACCCGATGGGCATTGAGTGCTCACCCAGGCACGCGTGGGCACCGAGCCACTCCTTTATATGAGTCTTATGAGAATACATCATCTTATGACATATATTGAAGTGAACATGAATAGAAACTATCTCAGCAACATTCTCGAGAACCTATGGTGAGTTATAACATCAATGCATCCATAGAAGAGAAATAAAAAAACATATGGAAATGGTTCATACATAAAGGAAATGCATAAGGACTATGTTATGGACACACATATGCCCTAGAAAAGAGCCAAGCCCTTATATAATAATGCACATTACATTCCTTTAAGTCATAACAAACCCTTATATAATAATACAGAGCCAAGTCATGCATCAGAACTACACCATGTTCATCGTATTACAAAGATGAATACAAACCCATCCCTCTAAGTGTGCCATCACTTCTATATTTTCCTGATCCAAACCCATAGAATCCTCCATAAGATCTTTGTAAAGTTTTTCCCCTTTCAGTACCTCCTCTCTCTCGGGATGACACCATGTATATCTTTTTGCCACCCACGCACCTCAATATATAGCTTTCCTACCTTCACTGCCATGCCCTCTAGGTTAATAGATTAGTCGCCAAGTTTCCAAGTGGTCCTCCAATGGAGCATGCCTCTTTGATCTGATCTCTCCACTATGTGCAATGATTTTCTTCTAGAACCTTCCATTGCATGCATGGAATATTCCCTTTTTGTTCCTTCAGTCACCAGGTTGGCACCTTATCCACTCTGCATGGTAGAAGGGTCATGCTTTTCTCATGTGTTTCCTAGAATTCCAAATATGGCTAATTCCAAAACCTTTCTTACCTTGCGCGTGCACCATGTGTTCTATAAAACCCTGTTAGAACCCTTCCCTATGCGCCTTCAACCTTGCATGCCCTTTTTAACACTTTGGTCTCATGTGCCCACGCACCTTCTTGTACTTAGCCAATATTTTGGGGCCCAACAAGAAAGTGGGGTGATTTTGAGTGGTCATAAGAGGGGTATGAGCCAATACTAGCGCATATTGACCAAACCAAGGGTAAAATAGGCTTAATTATCTAATAAATGTTAATTGGTTGTTTTGAAGAGGATTTTGACTTATGATTCATCATAAAGTGGCATCTTGAATGTGAAAGAGGTTTAGTGATCAACAAAGTGCTTGTTAATTGACCAAAGTGGTAAGAAATGTTAGTTAATTAGTGGAAATCACTAATTATAAAAAAATGGTGAGAATGAGAGTGATTTGTGTGCTTTTGGCAATAAGATTGCAAATGTAGAATTTAGGTGTCTACCACTATACATACTCTATCATTCATCACATCTCTATTTAAACACACTATGTACTTTTACATCATCTATCTATCACATGGCATGATTGCATTTTATACATTTCATACACTATCCATTAACACATATGCTATGTCATCACGTATCTATCTATAAGAAAATTACACATGATTATCCATTATACAACATTCAAAGCTACATTACGCAAATCAAATCAAAAATACAACACATTTCATACCAATACAACACATCAACATGATATAATAGTGATAATCATCCATATATCATCAAAACATCGAGTTATGTAGTACAATCACTGGGGAAATCCTCTACATACATATACATCGTATCTCATCATCGCTATCGCTATGTATAATTATGAGAGTTCTAGAACTAGCATATTCACTCGCTCACTCTGCATCGTTGGTTTCGGTCCCTATATCTCTCCACCTTCCTATGCAATTATATAATATTGATCGACTACTCCATAAAGAAACCATGTAACTACTCAAACCTTGTAAACACATGTTGCACTAAGGGACCTCCACATGTAGCCTCTCTAGCCTACTGCATCTCCTCTCATACATCATCCCTATCACTCAAAAACACCATACACGTCACTACCACTACCCCCACTAGATAAAATAGAGATGTACATGCTCACCCACAATATCATCAACTCACTTTATCATCCCACCTCCTATGAGCACATCAAGGGGTACATTTTTCATCAAGTTATGGATCAAAGTATCTATAATTAGAACCAATAAGCATCCCCTACAACAATACAAAACATTACATCAGCTCATATACACAAGATGACAAAACTTAAATAACCAAGTAGTAATCTATAATTATAAATTAAAATATTATCATACTCAATTATCGTCATCACCACAACATCACCATCGGGGAAGGTGCATGTCCCCTACTCCTCCTATTTGCAGAATCCTTTCTCATCCATGACAATTAGGTATAATAGCACCCATCACTTTTTTTTCCACCATGCATTATACTCCTCTGTATAACCCATGTCATCCACCTGTATTGGCTCTATGGTCTTGTCTGACTCCTATGGACCAAGGATACTAGCTACGCCCCTATGTGTCTTGGTCTCCCTCCAACCCTCCTTGGTGCCCTCATTTCTCTCACCCATATATAACACTCTAGGGGCACATCCTAATCCATGCCAAACTGTCGTGATATGTGCTCTCCTTGAAATAGCTCCACAGTCCCAGAAAATATATCCTCTAGCCACATAGTACACCGAAGCTCCATTGTATCCTCGTGTCACCCACTAAAGTCACGATACGACCTCCAAATAATGTCCCCTAGCCCCATGTCAACCAACATATATATATGTATCAATACCAATCCTCCTACCATGTACGCCTACTCATCGCTCAATAAATATAATTGGTCTAGCCCACTTTCCACATGGCCCACCTAGGGGCCTCATTATAGTAATGTGCTCATATGTTCACACATGTAATAATGTTTTGGCTCCTAGCCCACCCCCATGATCCTCCTACGTGAATCTATAAAAATCCCTATACAAATGGGATAGCACACATCATGCCCACACATATCTCATCCAATACTCCTCAATATGATGGTAAATTTCATGCATATTAAACAAGATGCCTACACCACCACCCTCGAATGTGATCGAAGAAGCAATAACAATGACAATAAACTTCCACAATCATGGAACCCATGACCTCGAGATAACATCCAAACTAGTGTGAACCTCGGTAGGAACTTGAGTCCCTATAAAGTACCACCTAGCGTCCCTCATCCTGCCTCTAGGTATCCTCTCTCGCCATCACCTATACTCTCTCACCGACAATAGGAAACCATAGAATGTGATATACATCCTCCAGTTTCAATTTCATCTCCCCATAGGAAACCAAAATGTGTAGGTATTTGCACATCACATCTTGTACAAAGAAGTGATCATATGAATATTATGGGGCACATCCCCCATCCTTGCTAGGTACCACAATTTGGAATGGTCTAAAACATCCCACTCATCATCGACAACCCTAATCCTAGCAATTTACTTAAATGATGGCCACCATGAAACTCATGTGAATGAATTTCCCTCTCAGTATAACACTAAATAATGAAAATAATAATATTAGTACATTATATACATGCAAAAACAACCACCAAAAACATCAACATACATCAATTTTCACATTTGCGATACTGGCCTAAAATCAAGCCTTTTGGGTGACCAACACCCAAAAGTAGGACTAAGGCACCCAAAACTAGATCACTAGCACCCATCCATGGGTGTTACTTATCCCAAAGGTCATCATTAGCGCCTTCGGAAATATTTCCTAGGTCAAAATGTTGAGAAACTTAAAAAATTAATTGAGAAGACTAGGTCATTAGGCAATTAATGACCCATGATGGAACCTTCTCAGGTGGTTCAACTAACTGCAATAAATACATCATGGGCCTTCAATTTAGGAATGTAATTATGACCTTTCCTCTTCTTTCTCACATATTCTTCTATAAATGTAAGTTGGAAGCTCATTTCAAAGGGCTCCAACATTCAGTAAGTTGGACGCTTAGATATCTCAAAGTAGTGTATACTTTTCAAGAATCCTCTCTCTTTTGCAAGTTGTTCTTGTGTGTTGAGAGAACTTTCAAGCCTCCTCTTCAAGACTGTAATGGAAACTATTGCCTCTTCTAAATGTATGATGTATTGTGCATGTTATTGAAGCAATAAAAGTGTGTGTTTTGTGACTAATCTCGGTCCTTTCATCCTTCTATGCTTCTTTGTGCCTTTCTCGTACTTGCAGGTACACTGTGCAAGTTTAAGTTTCTATTGCAGGATCTTGGAGTTCTGTGCTTATCGAGTGAAGTATTGCATGCAGTTGAGTTGTGGTGTCTGTTCACCCTTCTTGAGTTCATCCTTCTTCACTGGGAAACTAGTATATTTCTCGGTCTGATAAAGTTTAATAAAGGGAACGCGTGTCTCTTAGTTTGTGGTATCCTGTACCCTCTCTAAGTTGCAGTAGGTGAAGTTGATCTGTGGTGCACACACCCTCTTCAAATTAACCCTTCCCGAGTCCAAGACACCCTTTATTTGGTGCATCACCATCCCTAGTATAGTTTCATTTCTGTAAATCTGTTTCCCTAAAACCCCATGAAAATGTTAGCATAGGACTAGATAATCATTTTTGTTACACTAGGAGTAGTACATCACTTAGTTTAGGAAGAGGAAGCCGGGCTTCTCTGAAGGTTCACCTCGAGCCCAAGTCCCACAGCTTGAGAGGTGATCCCATGTGTCCCAATCACACCGAACGTCCTATTCACATCCTGGCCATTCGGAGGGTGCATAGATTTGGCGACAACAGTTCCAAAAAAGAAATTATATCTCATAGGCATAGATTGGTTACTCCCACTGATACCAACTAGGTTAACAATACTTCTCCTTTGATTTGGAAAACTGAGTGCTAAGGGTTGCTTGTCAGGGGGGTTTAGATGCACGCCAATGGCTCTCCTTTATTCATGTGAATAAATCTCATCAGAAGCTAAAGGGGATTCTCTCCTATGCTTACCAAGATGGGGTAGCATAGACTGCTCATGTTCCACATCCTCTATGTGAACCTCGACTCCTTCCTACAATGTCTACCTCTATGGATCCATCACACTTGTAACCTCTCCTTGTCTAGTCATCTCCCTTTCACGAGCTTTGTTATACTTGAGTCATCTCTCCTCCCTTTCCTTTTCATCCGTAATGTATGCCATCTTCCTCCACCCTAGCTTCCTCTCTTAGTGCTTAGAGAATCTTAGTCGACCATGGGAAATGCCTCTAAACTCAAGGTAATGATCAAGATATTCATAGCTAAAGGAATAACATGCAAAAATGATCCTCTGGGCTCCCTTATAAACTCAAACCCAGAAAATTTTGGGAAAGAATACATAGAGGTGATGCATTCAAGAGTATAACTTGTTAGCACTCTCTTCCACCAGTGATCAACAACACATGTCCAAGTCAGATGTGCATCATGCATCCTCTAATAGTAATCTTGGGTCCACATGCGTGGTCTATAGTACCATCTTGATCTAGATGCATATGCTGAAAGCCAATCATATAGTCCTACTGGAAAACAATAGAATAATGTCTCATACAACTCATGGTACATGTTCTCTTCTACCGATCTATGCGCATTGAACTCAGGTCCAATGTTGAATCTTTGAGAAAAAATGTCCTTCGTGCTCTTAAACCATCCTTTAGCACTATCCAAGTTCAAACGTTATGTCATCACGCATCACAAAGACAAAGATGTATGTCATTTCTCACAAGAACTTTGAAAAGAGGTCCTGGAATTAGAACCAAGATGTAGTCATTTTTATACCCTTAGAGAAATAGTCTAATCCCATGTGCACCGACCTATCACCCAGTGGGCATTGAGTGCTCACCCAAGGCACGCGTGGGCACCGAGCCACTCCTTTATATGAGTCTTGTGAGAATACATCATCTTATGACATATATTGAAGTGAACATGAATAGAAACTATCTGTACAACATTCTGAGAACCTATGGTGAGTTATAACATCAATGCATCCATAGAAGAGAAATAACAAAAAACATATGGAAATGGTTCATACATAAAGGAAATGCATAAGGACTATGTTATGGACACACATATGCCCTAGAAAAGAGCCAAGCCCTTATATAATAATGCACATTACATTCCTTTAAGTCATAACAAACCCTTATATAATAATACAGAGCCAAGTCATGCATCAGAACTACACCATGTTCATCGTATTACAAAGATGAATACAAACCCATCCCTCTAAGTGTGCCATCACTTCTATATTTTCCTGATCCAAACCCATAGAATCCTCCATAAGATCTTTGTAAAGATTTTCCCCCTTTCCAATACCTCTTCTCTCTCGGGATGGCACCATGTATATCTTTTTGCCACCCACGCACCTCAATATATAGCTTTCCTACCTTCACCGCCATGCCCTCTAGGTTAATAGATTAGTCGCCAAGTTTCCAAGTGGTCCTCCAATGGAGCATGCCTCCTTTGATCTGATCTCTCCACTATGTGCAATGATTTTCTTCTAGAACCTTCCATCGCATGCATGGAATATTCCCTTTTTGTTCCTTCAGTCACCAAGTTGGCACCTTATCCACTCTGCATGGTAGAAGGGTCATGCTTTTCTCATGTGTTTCCTAGAATTCCAAATATGGCTAAGTCCAAAACCTTTCTTACCTTGCGCGTGCACCATGTGTTCTATAAAACCCTGTTAGAACCCTTCCCTATGCGCCTTCAACCTTGCATGCCCTTTTTAACACTGGTCTCATGTGCCCACGCACCTTCTTGTACTTAGCCAATATTTTGGGGCCCAACAAGGAAAGTGGGGTGATTTTGAGTGGTCATAAGAGGGGTATGAGCCAATACTAGCGCATATTGACCAAACCAAGGGTAAAATAGGCTTAATTATCTAATAAATGTTAATTGGTTGTTTTGAAGAGGATTTTGACTTATGATTCATCATAAAGTGGCATCTTGAATGTGAAAGAGGTTTAGTGATCAACAAAGTGCTTCTTAATTGACCAAAGTAGTAAGAAATGTTAGTTAATTAGTGGAAATCACTAATTATAAAAAAAATGGTGAGAATGAGAGTGATTTGTGTGCTTTTGGCAATAAGATTGCAAATGTAGAATTTAGGTGTCTACAACTATACATACTCTATCATTCATCACATCTCTATTTAAACACACTATGTACTTTTACATCATCTATCTATCACATGGCATGATTGCATTTTATACATTTCATACACTATCCATTAACACATATGCTATGTCATCACGTATCTATCTATAAGAAAATTACACATGATTATCCATTATACAACATTCAAAGCTACATTATGCAAATCAAATCAAAAAATACAACACATTTCATACCAATACAACACATCAACATGATATAATAGTGATAATCATCCATATATCATCAAAACATCAGAGTTATGTAGTACAATCACCAGGGGGAAATCCTCTACATACATATACATCGTATCTCATCATCACTATCGCTATGTATAATTATGAGAGTTCTAGAACTAGCATATTCACTGCTCACTCTGCATCGTTGGTTTCGGTCCCTATATCTCTCCACCTTCCTATGCAATTATATAATATTGATCGACTACTCCATAAAGCAACCATGTAACTACTCAAACCTTGTAAACACATGTTGCACTAAGGGACCTCCACATGTAGCCTCTCTAGCCTACTGCATCTCCTCTCATACATCATCCCTATCACTCAAAAACACCATACACATCACTACCACTACCCCCACTAGATAAAATAGAGATGTACATGCTCACCCGCAATATCATCAACTCACTTTATCATCCCACCTCCTATGAGCACATCAGTAGGTACATTTTTCATCAAGTTATGGATCAAAGTATCTATAATTAGCGACCAATAAGCATCCCCTACAACAATACAAAACATTACATTAGCTCATATACACAAGATGACAAACCTTAAACAACCAAGTAGTAATCTATAATTAGAAATAAAAATATTATCATACTCAGCTATCGTCATCACCACAACATCACCATCGGGGGAAGGTGCATGTCCCCCTACTCCTCCTATTTGCAGTAATCCTTTCACATCCATGACAATTAGGTATAATAGCACCCATCACTTTTTTTTCCACCATGCATTATACTCCTCTCAGTATAACCCATGTCATCCACTCCATGTATCGGCTCTATGGTCTTGTCGACTCCTATGGACCAAGGATACTAGCTACGCCCTATGTGTCTTGGTCTCCCTCCAACCCTCCTTGGTGCCCTCATTTCTCTCACCCATATATAACACTCTAGGGGCACATCCTAATCCATGCCAAACTGCCGTGATATGTGCTCTCCTTGAAATAGCTCCACAGTCCCGTAAAAATATATCCTCTAGCCACATAGTACACTAAGCTCCATCAGTATCCTCGTGTCACCCACTAAAGTCACGATACGACCTCCAAATAATGTCCCCTAGCCCCATGTCAACCAACATATATATATATATATATATATATATATATATATATATATGTATCAATACCAATCCTCCTACCATGTACGCCTACTCATTGCTCAATAAATATAATCGGTCTAGCCCACTTTCCACATGGCCCACCTAGGGGCCTCATTATAGTAATGTGCTCATATGTTCACACATGTAATAATGTTTTGGCTCTAGCCCACCCCATGATCCTCCTACGTGAATCTATACAAATCCCTATACAAATGGGATAGCACACATCATGTCCACACATATCTCATCCAATACTCCTCAATATGATGGTAAATTTCATTCATATTAAACAAGATGCCTACACCACCACCCTCGAATGTGATCGAAGAAGCAATAACATTGACAATAAACTTCCACAATCATGGAACCCATGACCTCAGTATAACATCCAAACTAGTGTGAACCTCAGTAGGAACTTGAGTCCCTATAAAGTACCACCTAGCGTCCCTCATCTATCTCTAGGTATCCTCTACTGCCATCACCTATACTCTCTCACCGACAATAGGAAACCATAGAATGTGATATACATCCTCCAGTTTCACTTTCATCTCCCCATAGGAAACCAAAATGTGCAGGTATTTGCACATCACATCTCGTACAAAGAAGTGATCATATGAATATTATGGGGCACATCCCCCATCCTTGCTAGGTACCACAATTTGGAATGGTCTAAAACATCCCACTCATCATCAGACAACCCTAATCCTAGCAATTTACTTAAATGATGGCCACCATGAAACTCATGTGAATGAATTTCCCTCTGTATAACACTAAATAATGAAAAATAATAATATTAGTACATTATATACATGCAAAAACAACCACCAAAAACATCAACATACATCAATTTTCACATTTGCGATACTCTGGCCTAAAATCAAGCCTTTTGGGTGACCAACACCCAAAAGCAGGACTAAGGCACCCAAAACTAGATCACTAGCACCCATGCATGGGTGTTACTATCCCAAAGGTCATCATTAGCGCCTTCGGAAATATTTCCTAGGTCAAAAATGTTGAGAAACTTAAAAACAATTTTTTTGTAAAAATTCACGAAAAATGACTAATTCCAAAACAAATTTTGATAAATTCCACACTTACCAACTCAGTTGTCATACCTAATGCCACATCTATCACCACCATCTCAAATCAGCTTAATCGCGGTGCTCTCACTTGTGACATCTTCACACACTAACAGATCTAAATCACACTTGTGTAATAACCAAATGAAATTCCTATTCACTCTTTCCTATTAATATTTATAGTAACACTCGATTACCTACTATTCGATAGTCATTATTTGTGATCATTCTCCTAACTAATACACATTACGCAATTTCCATCATATCTCGAGCATCACTACTCTAATTCTTATCTCATTTACATCATTCTCTTCAAAATTCCATCTATTATCATATCAAAAACATTCCATCAACACTATATTCTTCCTTAACACACTTTCAACTTAATATTTGCACTATTTTGTGACATTTATCATATTGTGTTTCGTTCACACTTACATTGTTTTGCATCTACTGTTGGCTTAGCGTTCATTCTCATCATCACTCCCCCTTTCACCGAAAGGGGGACATACAATTAAGGGCACTATGTAATCCCCCTCACACCATTACGTGATCATTCTACATTTCTAATTCTTCAGTATCGAAAATTTACTCATACATCATGTGACATTTCACACCACTTTCTAGTGATTCCCCTAATGACCTAACTTGGGGGAAACAAGCATAAAATATATTTAGGAGTAATAAATTAATCAAAATATTCAAATGTCAAAAAAATATTCTACATATCAAAATCATAATCAATCAATCGACATAATACAACATATTCTTCCTCCTAAATGACCTAACTTGGGAGTTACATCACAACTTTCCCAGATGACCTAAAATGGAAAGTTATCTCCACATTTTCTACCACTTCTAGATGACCAGACATGGAATCCATCATCATACACTTTTCAACACCATTGGATTCATGGCAATGAGACGTCATTTGCTTTCCTATAATGCTCTTATATGGGTTACTCATGTTTGATCGAAAAGTATTGAAATGGACAAATTTTGGTCTTTTATCTGTCTACAGTGGTTAGACCTTTTGGGGATGTAGTTAAAGTTAGAGGGAAACACTAGACCTCTTTCCCTACACTCTTCTCTAGTGCCAGGACACCCAAATCTCAGTGTTTCACACACAAAATCAGTTTGGGAACTGATCACTCCCTACCCCCATCCAAATCTCCATTAGTGACAAAATCAAAATCTCTAATCACTTGCAATAAAATCATCAAATATCACTAAGTGCTCCTCACCACAATTCACCATCTCCATTTATGTCACATGGATCGACATGTTGATGTATATTCTGTAATGCTACATGCTATCATTCTGTGCGTACTTCTGTGATGGGGCTTCTCTAGACCTTCTAACATGTATGTTTCTTACTTCCTTTATACTACTTGAATTTCCTTTAAATAACATAAATTGGGAATGTAAACATAAAATCACACACTTACTACTATTACTATACCACCAAGCATGTTTTTTTATACATGGATCTTGCGTAAGAAGAGTATTCACTGATGAAACACTACATATTCAGTCTGCTTGTTTCAGGTGTTTTTTATTGTTTCCATCTATCACTTCTCTCTTTTCTGTACCTATTTCTGGTCAGGTCACAGGATCCCTGTTGGCCAGTTTTCCCACCTTTTTCATCATTTTTCTCTGGAGACTATCACCCAGGATTAGACATTAACACCCAAGCATTCCTGTCCAATCTAGACGCTCATGTCCCCTTTGTTCTTGATCTTAATTTTGACATTGGTATTTGTCATTTTCAATTTTCCTACTCCTATCCCGAGGTCCTAGTCAGCATGTCATGTCATTAGTGTTGAAATTTAAGAAATAGATCCCTATATAAACACAACATACATACCATTATATGGGCGGAAATTTTTATCAAGGGCTATCTATCTACATATCTCAAGGGACTGCATTTGGGTGCATTTTTCTACATACACACTATATAGGAAGGGGAAGTTCTGAATTCCATCCCACACATTTGTATTTTATCTAGCTACTACCCACTATCTTGGCATCATCAGCGTGAGGGAAACCTAGGAGCACTATTACACACACAATCACATAGAACTACATTGGGTCTAAGATGTAGTGCAACTCTCAATCATAAGTTCATCATTGTGACAATTGAGGATAGTCTGACCCCTCATATTATTTCTTTATTTTTAAGATTTGATGTTTTTAAGGTTTTGTAGGAGGATTTAATATTACAAATTTACATATACTCCTGCATTCAAAGTGTGAATTTTTGGTGATCATTGGTGAATATGTGTGAATCCCTAGTGAAAATGTCAAAACTAGATCCTGATATATTTTGCATTCTACAATGCCCAATAAAGGTATATGGAACATGTAGGTGCCCCTTCCCCTATTGAGGAACCATTGTAAAGAGATTACGAGCATCTCCGCATTTTTCTGAGCCTAATTGTGATGGTTTGTTCTTCTGTTTCATCACATTATCCAATCCAGACTTACTTCAGGATAAGTGAAATTATAATAAGTTCCCTATCTGTTGTGTTTTCTTGTGCAATAAAATCAAGTAAATTGCCTAATAGTTGTATTTAATTGTATATCAGTTATAGCATATATTTTCTTTCATATTTTATTAAATCAAGTAGTGTTTACTCTCTTATATAGGGTTCTCTAGATGATTTTTCTAAGAAAGGCCAACCTAAATGAAGTATAAGACCCAACGAAATATGTCAATTTGAAAGTGTTCTCAGAGAACATGTGTGTCTAAGACCATACAAATAGGTCAAGACTAGATGGTATGATATTGACCAAACTATATAACCCTAACCAAGAGTAGAATACATGTCGAGTGAAGTTTGAATCTTGTAAATTGATGTTTATCTATGGATCTTGTACATTGTGTTCTAATTTTTTTTGAAATGTCAGTGTGTAAGGATAAACAAGATAAAAAATGGAATGGAAAAGTAATATTTATCATAACAAGATTTTATAATCAAATCAAGGGTTGTCGAAGTGCAAATTACCAAATTTGATTATCTACATTCTCCCCCTTTAAGTATGAAATTAAATACTACATAATTGCTTAAATAAAATTATACCTAAGTGTGTAAGCACACTTTTCCTTTGCTCAAATGTTTTTTTACACTTGTATTGTTGTGATTTGTGTTGGCATGATCCATGATGAAACTTACAACATAGAGTGTAGTTAATGTTCATGATAGACAATTGACCATAACTCAAATAGAAAATATTTTAGAAAAGAGTTGCATTTACATATATGTAAAGTGAAAATATGTAAACAAGGAAAGAATACACTCATTTTCTTGTGATTTTCTTATGCTTGGAGATTTTTATTTCTTAAAATTCACTAAAGGATTGGGTTTGATCATTCCCTAATTAGTGTTAATGAGAAACTAAAGTGTTAGGTGCATGCAACCCAATATGAAAATGTGTAAGAGAAAGAAGAGGAAAGAGGTATAATTGAACCCTTGTGAAGGAAGAAGATCATGTATCAAAGTTAGTTAGCAACTATGATATCTCCCCCTTAAATTATAATAGGAAAGGAAAGCCTACCTATAAAGTCCTTAACTTCTTCGATGCCTTCCATAACCCTATAGATCACACCATTGTAGATGGATCTAGATCCAATTTCACAAATAAAGGCATACTATACGAAAGAGAATAGGTGCCCCCAAACTCTCCCCATATGTTGAAAAATTGAGTATGAACTGAAAAACACTGAGATATGTTAACTTGTGGAGCTCAATTACTTTATATTAACATGCAATATGAAACTTTCTAGAGAAAACACAGTAACCTACATCAGTTATGGAGGGACCAACATCGGTCACCTATGACCGGAATTGGTCAAGCAAGGAGGAATCGATATCAATTAGGGCTAGCCAGCATCAATTACCTATGTGTGGGTGTTTTAATTAACTCATGGGAATTATATCTATTTTTAGTATTAAAGTAGATCTATTGATTGTAATTACATGGCTAAGTGCCCTAAGTTTGTATATGCCTATATAAGCATGAAAGATAGGATTTAGAAGTAAAAATTAAGAATAACTTGCAAAATTTGATGATTATTATGAGAATAATTGTGAGAGAGAGAATTCTTGGAGAATAACCAAAAGCTTGGGTGAAAGACAATACTATACATCTGAGAGGTGTGGAAGATTGTAAATATTCATTGTATATCTTTTGAAAGCTTTGGATAATATATTGGCTTGTTTCTTGGTGGACGTAGCCCACACTGGGTGAACCACGTTAAATCTGGTGTTGATTTATATCTCTTGTTATGTATATTTATTTTGGTATAATATTCATTTTTATTTGCATGTATGCTTAGATTTGATGTATTATTTGTACAAATGGTGTGCTAACCCCAAAAAATGGTATCAGAGCTTTCTTTAAGGGTTTTATGTTTTGATATATTTACTCATAGAGGGTTTTTTGATTGAGTGGGAGCTACAACAATGACAGAAGAAAAAATACAAGGTAGAGAAGTTTGACAACTGAAATTATCAATTATGGAATATGCAGATTGATGATTATATGTATCAAAGAGATTTGTATTTACTGTTGGATGAGAAGTCTAGACCTACGAAGATGACTCATGAAGAATGGAATATTCTTGACAAAAAGGCTTTGGATTCTATAAGATTGAGCCTGGTAGCATCCGTGGCTTCCAATATTACAGAAGTGACTTCTACGGTAGGGTTAATGAAGTCTCATGCTAATTTATATGAAAAACCTAGTGCTTCAAATAAATTTTATTTGATGAAGAAACTAGTTAGTTCTAAGATGCATGAAAGTGGATCTGCATCTTGTCATTTGAATAATTCTTGATATATTGTAAATCAGTTAAAATCGGTTGATATTCTGTTTGATGATGAAGTGAAAGCACTTTTATTCTTATGTTATTTTCCTGATAGTTGGAATAACTTGGTAATGGCTTTTAGTAATACAACATCTGCTAATAATATTTTTAAGTTTGATGATGTGGTCAGTATAACATTGAATAAATAAAATCACAAGAAAAGTATAGAGGAATCATCATCTAGGAATTCTTTGAATGTAGAAAATAGGGGCAGGCAAACAGAGAGATCCAAGAGTAAGAGTAATGGGAAATCAAAGTCAAGGGATAGCATATCTAAATCCGTGAGGTAAGGAATTACTCAGTTGGAAATGTGGAAATAAGACATGCAAAGAAAGATTGTTGGTCAAAGGATAAAAAGAACCAACAACTAGAAAATGGTAAAGAAGCAAATCTTGTTGTAATAGAGGTAATGCAAGATTATCTTATTCTTTCTTTATATAATGGAATTGAATCATTGGTTTTAGATTCCATAGCTTCTTTCCATGCAACCCCTAATAAGTGTTATTTCAAAAATTATGTCCGGGAAATTTTGGGCATGTTTATTTGGGTGATGGAAAACCTTGCAGTATTACTAGTAAAGGGGAAGTTCATCTAAAATTGCAAAATGGAAATACATGGATATTGAAATATGTGAGGCATGTGCTAAGCCTCAAGAGTAATCTTATTTATGTGGGGAAACTAGGTGAATCTAGTTGCATGGTTACTTTTACAGGAGACTCTTAGAAATTCACCGAGGGTGATTTTTTGTGGCAAGAGGTAAGAAGGTAGGAACGTTATATTTATCTACCTATGTTACTGATTCATTTTTTGCATTATCTACTTCAGATTCAAATGCATGTATGTGGCATAATTAGTTAGGCCATATGAGTAAAAAAGGAATGCATATCTTAAAGGCTAAGGGTAAGTTATCATATTTGAAAGATTTAGATCTTGATTTATGTGAGCATTATGTCTTTGGAAAGTAAAAGAGAGTGATATTTCTCAAAGTTGGGGCAACTAAGGAGCAGAAATTGGAGCTTGTACACTTAGATGTGTGGGGACTAGCTCAGGTAGCTTCTCATGGAGGATCCCAATATTATGTTACTTTTATTGATGATGCTAAATCTACTGTTTTTGAGAATTTTAAAATATGGAAAGCCCTTGTTGAGAATGAATCAAATTCAAAGTTAAAGTGCCTTAGATCTGATAATGGTGGTGAATACTATATCAAGACTTTTAATGATTATTGTTCAGTGAATGAGATACATAGAGAAAGAATGGTTCCAAGAATACCACAGGAGAATGTTGTTGTTGAAAGAATGAACAGAATAATCACAAAATGTGCTAAAAGTATGAGGATACATTCTAGATTGCTCTTGCAGTTTTGGGAAGAAGGAGTTGATACAACAGTTTATTCGATTAACTATGGGCCTTCAAGTTCACTAGATGGAGGAATACCAGAAGAATCTTGGACTGGAAAAGAGGTAGATCTTTCTTTTCTTAAATTTTTAGTTCAGAAGCTTTTATGCATATTGATAAGGAAAATGAGAAAAATTTGGATTCAAATCCAAGAGATGCACTTTCATTGGTTATGGATCTGGTGATTTCAGATTCCATTTTTAGGATTTAGAAAATTCTAAAATTATTAGGATTCGTGACATTTAATGGAATGAAAAGAGAATGTACAGGGATCAAATTTTGGTACCCAAGGAAGAGGCAGTTGAGAAGTTTGTGAATAAAAATGAACTCTCGATTTGAAAATAATATCGACAGGGTTACACAGTAACTGGTGTCAGTTGACCCTTAACCGACATCGATCAAGTAGAACCCGATGCGATTACGAGAAGAGTAGAATTGACATCAGTTAGCAGATCTGACATCAGTTACATGTGACTAGCATTGGTCACTGACAAATTTGGATACATATGTCCAGGAGGTCCATAATGAGCCTCCGGTACCCCAAAATTTTGTGAGAAGGTCACAAAGGGTAAGTAAATCTCCAGAAAGATTTGCACATTCTCTATTTTATTTATTATTGATTGATAATGGTGAACCAAGAGAGTTCTAAAGAAGTAATGTAGGATGAGACCCATGTTTAGTGGGAGCATGGCATGGATGAGGAGATGAACTCCTTGGAACAGAACCAAACTTGGGATTTGGTTAAGTTACTAGCAGTTAAAAGGACATTACAGAACAAGTGGGTTTACAGGATCAAGGAAGAAGAGGGTGGATAGAAAGGTACAAGGCAAGGCTTGTAGTAAAGGGATTTACACATAAAGCGGGTATTGACTTTTGTTAAATATTTTCTCCTGTATTGTTAATATGAATTTTATTTGTATTGTATTGAGTTTAGTTGCATTGCATGATTTGCATTTAGAGAAACTAGATGTGAAGACAACTTTCCTTCATGGTGATTTAGATGAAGAGACTTATATGCAACAACCGCTTAGGTATGAAGTCAAGGGTAAGGAGAAATTGGTGTGCGGGTTGAAAAAGAGTCTATATGGGCTCAAGTAAGATCCAAGGCAATGATATATGAGGTTTAATAGTTTTATGCATGAGCATGGTTACTTGAGATGTGAATTTGACCATTGTGTTTATTTTAAGAAGCTTGGAAATGGGAGCTATATTATTTTGTTACTATATGTGGATGATATGCTTATTGTAGGATCTAGTATGCAGGACATTGGTGAGCTTAAGGGAAATCTAGCTCATACATTTTCTATGAAGGATTTAAGAGTTGTAAAAATAATCCTTGACATGAAAATACATAAAGACAGGAAGAATAAGAAATTGTATTTGTCTCAAGAGGATTATATCTACAAGGTGTTAGAAAGGTTTAAGATGTAGAATGTAAAACCTATTAGTACACATATGACTGGACACTTCAAATTGAGTAAATATCAGTGTCCATCAACAAATTAGGAGGTGAAATATATGACATGAGTGTCATATTCTTCAATAGTTGGGAGTCTCATGTATGTTATGGTTTGTACCAGACCAGACATTACACAGGCACTGGGAGTTGTGAGTGGATATATGACCAATCCAGCTAAGGAGCATTGGAAAACAATCCAATGGATACTTAGGTATTTGAAAGGGACATCTAGCATGCGGTTATACTATGGAGGTTTAGATATTTCATTATGTGGCTATGTTGATTTAGATATGGCGAGATCTGGATGGTAGAAGGAGCACTATTGGATATATTTTCATAGTAGGTGGGATGAAATTTAGATGGATTTTGAGATTGTAGAAGGTTATGGATTTGTCTACTACAAATGCATAGTATGTTACAGCTACAGAGGCTAGCAAGGAGATGATATGGATGAGTAAGTTCATGAAAGAGTTGGGAAAGGAGCAAGATGATTACAAATTGTTCAGTGAAAGTTAGAGTGAAATTCATTTAGTAAATAACTCAGTGTTTCATTCACGAATGAAACACATTCAGTTGAGGTATCACTTCATACGGCAGGTATTGAAGGATGGGCAATTAAATATGGAAAATATTCATACGAGTAAAAACCCTACGGATATGCTAACGAAGTCATTAGAAAAGGAGAAGTTGGAGATACACTCCACTTCTATTGGTCTTCAATTTTTAGACTTGAAGAGGAAGAAACAAAGCTAAGGAAGGATCCAAGACTGATGTTGTACATGTATAGTGCAGTAATTAATCTCCAAGTGGGAGATTGTTGAGTTGTAGAGCTCAATTACTTCAGATTAGCATGTAATATGAAACTTTCTAGAAAACATAGTAATCAACATCAGTTATGGAGGGACCAACATCAGTCACCTATGACCAACATCGGTTAGGCAAGGAGGAACCAAAATCGGTTAGGGCTAACCAACATTGGTTACCTGTGTGTGGGTGTTTTAATTAACTCACAAGAATTAGATCTATTTTTAGTATTAAAGTAGATCTATTGATTGTAATTGCATGGCTAAATGCCCTAATTTTTTATATGCCTATATAAACATGAAAGCTAGGGTTTAGAAGTAAGAATTAAGAAGAAATTGCAAAAGTTGATTATTATTGTGAGAATAATTGTGAGAGAGAATTATTAGAGAAGAATTAAAATCTTGGGTGAAAGATAATATTGTACATCTGAGAAGTGTGGAAGATTGTAAATATTCATTATATATCTTGTGAAAGCTTTAGATAATAGATTGGCTTGTTTCTTGGTGGACATATCCCACACTGGGTGAACCACGTTAAATTTGGTGTTGATTTATATCTCTTGTTATGAATATTTCTTCTAGTAGAATATCCATTTTTATTTGCATGTATGCTTAGATCTGATGTATTATATATACAATCGGTGTGCTAACCCCAACAATATATGATGAAAATGTGTTAACAACACTAAACTAGGAAGGATACACATGCCCCCAAGAATCTTGAAATTGAAATTGAGTGAAGAAGAACAAAAACTTTCATGCCCCCTATACTACTTTGAAATGAGTAATATGAGTGTAAATTTTTTACAAAAAACCTATATACATAGGTGAAAACAAGTAAAAAATTTTGAAAAACTTTATGAAATTAACCCTATTCAAAAAATTATGAGGGGTCAGAACCATACCATATAGTCTTGACCAAAGTGTACAATTTTGACCTTGTGTTGTTTTTTCCAAAATTCAGTGTGTGACTATATTTTTGGGTGCCTATATCCTATATGTACTTAAATATAACCCCATAACTCTATCTGTGTGTGTTAAAAAAGTACAGTAAACCTAAATAGATTCTCCCTCTTTTGAGAAATGTGTGAAAACCATTTTTGAGCATGTGGCTCAAGAGAAATAGATGTGTACTACTGAAAGATATGTTTGATAATTTTTGTGGAGTGTTGAATAAGTGGCCACTTTGGAGAACTTGTACCTATAAAAGGAAAGGTGTTTGTGCATTGTGGAAACCATGGTGTGCAACAAAAATTATGTGAACAACAAACAAGGATAGTAGTAACTAAAGAAATTAATAGGAACAACTCATGTAAAACAAAAAATAAAGCATTAGTAACACATATAATTATTCTTGAAGAATGCACAAGTTTGCACAGCAGAAACACCAAATATATTATTCACATCATATATTACATTCAGATACATTTACATATATATAGGAAATAGACTTCCTAAATAATAGGAAGTAGCTATAACAACTCTCCAACCAATCTACGTGAGTTGTCCAAACTCACACACTCATATTTGTTATAAGTTGTTTTATTTAACAACTATATAACAAATTACTAACATATTTACCAACATATAATAACATTATAATTACTTCACGTAATTATAATTTACTAATGGAGCACTAACAATATAATTTCCTAACATTCCCCCCCTTAGTGCGAACATGGGGAAAACTCCTTTATACTTGCACACTCCGCTCATGATCTGGTGATTTTCACAGGATGATCACAAACCTCATGGATGGTTTTGCAAATGGTTGACCACAAACCGAGAATGGTGGTTTTGCAATTGGTTTACCACAAACCACAAAGTGATGGTTTTGCAAATGGATTACCAACAACCAAGAATGGTGGTTTTGCTATTGGTTTACCACAAACCACAAATGAAGGTTTTCAAGTGGTTTACCTACAACCACATCATGATATGCCAAGTACTATTCTCAGCCCTCATCACATCTCACTATAGGGAATAACATAGGAAATTCTGCTGAAATCTGTTGCTCATACATACATAGAAAAAGCTGACATACTGGAAATGGAACATTGGAATCATGTTCCCCCCCTCAATGTGAAATTTCCACTTATTCAATCACGAACACTGCAAACAGGAACACTGATACTGGAACTATGACAAGAAGCACACGACACAAACTGAAAGCAAATACACCATAAAAATGTCACCAAACCATCTGATGCGGCCCCGTCGTTGGTGACTGACGAGAGGTCGCTGAATGACCTCCAACCTCCGTTTGCCTCCTGCCTCCGGTTTCATGCTGCTAGCTCAGCTGGATTTGATCATGGAGCTCAAATGCATATCAGAGGACGTCGGATTCCACCGATAGTGCGTCCAGTTGAAATGCAGGGAATTTTTTTTTATTTTGACAATTTTCCTAATAATCACCTAAATGACGATAACAAAATGACACAAATATATTTTTGACACAACTTTTGACGAGACTCTAGATGTCAATTTTAACACAAATACTTTTCTTTTGACAACAACAATGATAAAAAAATGACTCATTTGACCTAGACAATAATATTTGTCACTAATATATTGACAATTACAAACATTGACTTAAACAAATATACGATTATGAATGTGATACACAATGACTCTAATAATACAATTTGACAAACTATAACAATACTTACCAAGAGGTAAACAAAACATTTAAAAAGCAATCAATTTATTACTTTTCAAATAACACTACTTTAAATCTAAACCGACCACAACACATTAAACGAACAATCAAATTCAAAGACTATCTAAAATAAGACTGCCGTAATGACTTACTATTGATTGATAATAACTAAAAAAATATGTCATTTAATGGACAATCCTTAAATCACGAACCATGCAAGACGCTTCCACCTCCTGCTCTTCCTCCATTTCAGACGGGCTCGCACCGGTTTTTCCCTCTTTGAAGATTCTCTCTCTGGACTTAGCAAGAAGCGAAAGTATGAAACAACAGATCGATCATGGCTATTTTTGCATGTCAATTTGTATTCCCAAATGGAGGAGATTCCAACCTCAAATCTCCCCAACACCAAACGTGGAGCAGAGACTGAAATGAAAACACTGGTAGATGTCACCTGGATCGATGGTATTTTGAGCTGTGGGCTTTGGTTTTGAGGCGGTTCAGCAAAACTGAGACAAAAATGATCATCTATTGACAGCTGTTGGGAGTGCAGTTTTAGAGGTGCTCCACAAAATCCGTGTACAGGAGAGAATTTGGAACAGAAACCGTCAGGATGAATGCACCGTGGGAGTTGACTGATTAACTTGGAAAGTGGTCGAACCATACAGGATGTCTGATACTGCATGCCGCGTTTTAACTTTTTGTTGAACCAAGTCTATTCATCAACATTTGATGCTGCATTTAGAGGTCGATCCGTTGAAACTGATCTAAGCAATATACATTCCTAATGATCTCTTGTTTCAGATCACAAATGCATTGAAGGAGTGAGTGATCTATGAAAGAAAACAGTCAGACTACAATAATGACGTGGACATTAGAAAACATTCCATGGAATCATTCATGGACGCTCAAACTTCAAACCACGGTTGATAGTCTAGAAAAATCCTCCTAGATTTGACAGGCCTGAGAGATCTATGTCGATGCCATCAGGAGTGCATTTCATAGAGGTATTCCCACATATCCATGCTACAAAGAAACTGCTGCGTATAAAAATATCCTACAATCTATAATAGTTTGCTTCTAGAAAACTAATCTACATGAATTTTTCACTTAATTCTCTCATTACCGGGACAAAGCAAAATACCACTGCCCCCTTTGCAATCGTTACTCCATTAACATACTGGATCAGATCGCTCTGATACCAAATCTTGAAGAATGCACAAGTTTGCACAGTAGAAACACCAAATATATTATTCACATCATATATTACATTCAGATACATTTACATATATATAGGAAATAGACTTCCTAAATAATAGGAAGTAGCTATAACAACTCTCCAACCAATCTACGTGAGTTGTCCAAACTCACACACTCATATTTGTTATAAGTTGTTTTATTTAACAACTATATAACAAATTACTAACATATTTACCAACATATAATAACATTATAATTACTTCACGTAATTATAATTTACTAATGGAGCAC
Source organism: Taxus wallichiana var. yunnanensis (assembly GCA_018340775.1). NCBI lineage: Eukaryota > Viridiplantae > Streptophyta > Pinopsida > Cupressales > Taxaceae > Taxus > Taxus wallichiana. Next base: position 658,303,208 of record CM031240.1, read on the forward strand.
TAACAATATAATTTCCTAACAATTATGAGCAATGAAATACAAGAAAATACAAAAGGCTTTTTAGGCCTGCAAACATGGGACACTAACAGTGTTGTAAGACAATCAAGGCTAGTCGACCTAAAAACAAGAGAAAGTTATTATAAAAAAGATAGTCTTGATGCCATAAACATAGGAAATCCATGGTGTCACAAGATAATCAAGGCACATGGGCCACAAATAAGGAAAAAAGTAAGCAATAACACACACAATCATGTACACATGAAACCAAAGTTTCAAAACATGATAATATGATGTAGTAAACAATATGAGTGAAATATATGAAATAAGAGATGTCAATGCCACACAAGACACATGTGTTGTTCCTTTTATTTTGAAAATAAGAAATTACACAATGTATATGATTGAGCATAAATGAAGAAGTAGAAATGAACTATAATAGAATAATATAACATGTAGGATGTGAAGGAATTTCCCCCAAATGATGAGAATTTAAGGAGAAATGAGTGTTCCTATAAGCGTATACCAATATGTGTCTCCTGCATCTAACTTAGCATACCAAGTGAATGCATGTGTGTAAATAAATAAAGATCACTATCTATCAAACCAAAGTGAGAAAGAACATGTGTAATATAAAGTGATAACAACTCAAAAATGCACAAGTCTCGATCTTGTATTTTTGTAAATATTTGAATGTTTTTGTATTATCATAAAGCATAAATATGCACAAAAGATGTGAGTAGTAAAATAGATAACCAATGGGAACCTCGTGAGGAGGTGAAGGAGTAATTATAGAAGATGGATATTCAATCCTCAATGATGATGTAAATGTTATTTGGTATGTTATACTAACATGTTCCAAAGGATACTTAATAGATGTAGCACTAGAATGCACAGAACGTTGTTGATGCACTAAACTAGAAGAATGAGTGTGACAACCACTAGGATGGTATAAATATTTTATAGGTTCTAGCATGTACACTAGAGGACCCTTGTAAAACTCTAGTGGAGTGATAATGGTGAGAAATAGTGCCTAATTTATGATCTAGAGAGGAGGCCTAGATTCATGAGATGTAGAGTTTGCAGCTGAAGGTTTATTAGGAAAATTATGAGGGTCAACGCCAGAGAGGAAGTGTGTGCAATAAGGATCCCAAGAGAGTGTAGGAGTACTTACCTCGAGAGTAACATAGAAGCAATAGAAACATAATGCACAACCAAAGACATGTCTATAGGAGGACTGGGAGGAGGAACTATAGAAGGAGGACTAGGATGAGGAACTATATAAGGAGCACTACGAGGACTAGGAGGAGGAACTATAGAAGGAACATTAGGCACACAAGGATGGGTAGCCTCAAAGATAATACCTCTAATGGTGATGATTTGTTGATTTTGGATGAGCTTAACACATTTTTCTATGGCTGAGAGGATATCCCTAACAATACATAACTAAGGGATACCTAACCGTAAAGCACAAAAATTGAGAGTAGATGCAACCAAAAATGAAATCAATGTAGTGGGAGGATAAAAATAATGGGTAGATTAATACGAAGGTACCGAGGATCAATATAAAGTGCAAGATTATGCATGGAAATGTCGAAAGGTTGAAGCAACATAAGATAATAAATATTGTATTTAGTGTGTGGATCACCCTATATGGGATTGTGATTAATAGAAATATGAATAGACAATGCATATGAAATTTGGTTGAAGCATTCTACCATTTTGAATTTCTTCTAATATTATCGTGTTTCTTAGTTTTAGTTTGTAGCTTGTATTTCTCCATTATTTGTTTTAATCTTCATATAGGTATTTTTAGTTTGTAGGTTATTCTTAGCCATCTTGTAACATTTGTGATACTTGAAAGTAAGAAAATCAACAATATTCTCCATCATAAGCCCAAAGGTATCCCTGTGAAATAATTTTATACCAGATTCACACCCAACATATATAAGCTAAAAATTATATATCTTAGAGAAAAGAGAACACACTTGACTTATAGATACATCCATGCTACTCTCGCATGGAATTTGTCATGATGTTCCTATTAGTGTGAAATCACAGCACCCCAAATGAGTTATGGATTTGCTTTTCTAAGGTAGGGTCATTTGGTGTGATTTTCATAACATTGGATCATTCCCCAAGTTGTGGGACTTGAAAATGGGAATGATCCTCCAAAGAAGGCTGGTTCCTCTTCCTAATCCTAGCACTAAACTACTTCTAAGGAAGGAAATGTGACTATCTACTCCTAATCTAACAATTCCAAGGGACCAAGGAGAGAGAGAGAGAGAGCATGAAAATAAAGAAATCCTACACTACAGAGGTGATAGCACCAAGAAAAGGGAACTACTGATCACAAACCCAACTGCCTGAAATGGAGAGAGGTGAGCAATGGAGAGGATGGACAGATGCATCACAGACCAAGGATAAATTTCACATAGAAACCATTTCAAACCCCTTAAACACATCTCCCAAAACCTGCAATGGACATCAGAGATATGCACAGTATACCCTACAATAGTGAGAGGTGAGAAGGGACAACAAAATGAGCAAAGGATGTACAAAACGCATCACGAAACAAATTTTATTTCTCCAAGAGTTCACACAGTACACCATTAATAGGAAAGAGGCAAGAAAATCCCATTACAAAGCCAAGGGAGGAGGCTTAAACTTCACATTCGACCCTGGAGAAGAAAGAGGGAGGGGGTAGGGAAGAAGAATAAACAACCCTTTACAATGAATCTTGCCCCTATATTTATAGATTTGACCGAAGAGAAGAAAGAGAGAGGGAAGCGGGAAAGTGGGTTGAAGCTCAACCAATGTTGTTAATGCTTATGATAAAATATGCCCTCAATCCATCTTTACTTCATGATTCCTTGATTTGGCGCCTTGAAAGAAGAGGAAACGACAGAAACATATTGAATCTGATCTGGTTGTTGAGATAGATGGATCCAACATTGAAGGCCTGAAGATGTTTCCTCCATTTTAATTTACCTAACCTCCTAAAAATTAAAGTCTCAAACCTCCATGGCGTAAGTGAGGCTGAGATCTTTCTAATGGTGTTAGATTTACAATATTTCGAGCCCTGAGTCAAAATATATGTCCCTTCGAAGTTTGTATCAGATCCGTATGAATAGATGGGGAAAATAGTTTGAAAATGGGTCCCCCTTTTGAGATGGGACACGTGGCAGCCAGATTAGAGAAAAATTAGGTTTATGGGTCCGTAATTTACCTTTTCCCCTTTTCATGAAACGCAAAACTCAGAAAACCCCCACAGCCCCAAAGCTCGCCTTTTGACTCTGCTTGACCATTTTCCCCTACCTCCATTTCATCCTGAGACACGTGGAGATGTGGCACTTGTTTGAGATTCTCTTTTTGGATTCACCTTTGGAGGAGCACCATTAGGACATGTGGTTCCCTCTGCTAGCTCTTCCATACTTAGTCGATTCTGGATTCTTTCATGAATGGTTTTGAGCCCGAAGACCTTGGATCCTTGCCATTTTTCCTTTCTTGCTCCTAGCCTCTCTTGTAGCACTGCCCCTTCTTCTCTGACCCTACAATTCCATTTTTGAGTCCTCCCTCGACCCTTTAAATAGATTTAAGACATGGAAACTCCTAGAAGAACCATTTCTTCTATTTCTTCTTGTGCAGGGTCGAATTTGACTTTCTCGGGCCTCTATTTTCACTTTTCCTAGTTTTGGAACTCAAGCTTGTGGGTCTGGATCATTTCCTTCATATTTTCTTTATGTGTAAGGCTTATTCTAACCAAACTTTCCAGGGGGAAATTTGGGATAACAATTTGGCGACTCACGGGGACATCTACCTGCTAGATGAACAGACCAGTGGCTTTGAAGCATCTATTGGGAAAGAAGTCTACTTGATAAACATGAAACTAATATGAACCTTTGAAGGTCTGATCCCTAAGCCATTACGAGCATGACTATATGCCTTTTCTATGTTTTGTCTGACCCTAAGTCTGCACTCTCAATTTTCATAAGGAAATCTTGGAAATGGAATTTCTGAGAGTAGAAAATTATTTTAACTCTAGGACTTTCATCTGTCCCTAAAATGGACTGTTTTGAAATGACTTTAGTCGCTCTGCATTTTTTCTCTTTTTTGGAATTTACAACTATTACAGGTAACTATGGATCTTTCTGCCGTAAATAGTGAAGAGCAAGGCCTTGTGAACCCCTAGAGCAATGTGAACAAAACTTATATACAAATACCAAATCATACATGCCTTAAATGAGACATGCAAAGTGTGCATAAGCACTTCTTCTATTGGAAACAAAGTCTACTCCTACTCCTACACTAACCAAACAAAAAGAATGTTAAAAAAATCATGTTATAGGTAGGGAGAAGTAGCTTCCCTTTCTCAAGAGGGGCAGCCATGCAAATGATTTGAGACTAAATATATCTTCCTGTATGAGTGAAAAACTACCAATAAGTTGGTACTCCACACAAATCATCAAGGTATCAACATTAATGGAAAATACCTCCTCAAGCTGACTTGCATCAGACTTTTGGAGGCGTTGATAATGACCCTTGGTACTTTGATGCTCATCCTCATGCTCTGGAGTAGGCATGACTAGTTTTGGCTTCTCTCTTGGCTCTCATGAATCCAAGTATCTAATTAGGAATGGTCTGATCCTTTGGATGCGCCCATTTCTTTAAAATTCAACTCCAAAAATGGAGTCTTATTGTGGACCTTCTTGGGTGGATGGTGTGAGAGAGATGATGACATCCTCCTACCTTTTCTCTTCCACCTCCTTTGAAGAACATGGAAGATCAAGATCTTCCAACCTTCATTCCAGAGGGCCATTATGGAGTGCAAGATTTTGCACTTGAATATCCTCCTACATGGCAGCAGGTTATGTGCGTGGAAGATGGATGGAGGGAAAATGATGTGATCTCCATGGATTCCCCTCCATCAAGGCAATCCTCCAAGTCATACAAGTAATCTTCCTCCTTGTTGTCCTGTTGCATGTGCTCTACCTCCTCCATGGTGCCTTCTTGGTCTACAACTTGATCGCCATGAATCCCTTCACTCTCAAACATGAAGTTTGAAAGATCAAACTCTTCTTCAACATCAGATCTTGAAGGGGATGAAGTGGGAGAAAGAACTGAAGGTTCCCTTATAGCCTACTCCACACTTAGAGCCTTTGGAACTATGTGGTCATCTTCCATCATGGGTTCATCAATCAAATCAGGCCCTTGAAATGAAAGCAAAAAATCTGCAATGATGCCTTCTTCATTGAGTGGCCTCAACACTAATATGATCTCTCCTAGTTGCTCCTCTTCAATGGGGCTTGGGACTGATTGTTCCTCCTCTTGTTCTTTCTCTTCTTCTACTACAAACTCAGCCTCAACCACCACTGGTTCTTCAATATTTACCTCCTCTATTGGCTTGACCATCAAGGGGATCTTTGTAAACCCAAATTTGGCATCCCAACTCTTCAGATTGTCTATCATTTCTTTTTTGTTGGGCTCCTCTTCTTGTTGTTCTCCTTGACTGGATTCTTGAGTCTCTTCCCAACATGGGCTTGGGAAAGCAAGAGGAGTGGCAGGTTTGGGTTCAACCATCTTTGCAATTGTTTGAGGTGGGAAGGGATGTGTAACTTCTTGTTTGTTTGGAGGGGATGATTGTTTGGAAGGGAAAAGGACATAAGAACTGAGATGAGGTGGAAGACTAGGAGATGGAGAAATGAAATCAACACTTGGAGCAGCAAGTGAGGGGCTTGATTTTTGCCTCTACTTGAAATGATAAATATTGAGGGAGAGAAAATGAAAGGTAGGGAGCTGGTGATTGACATACCCATTGACAAGGTTGTCCCGCACTTTGCTCATAAGCCCCAATGTCCTCAATCCACTGTGTAAGCTGAGGAAACACTTAAACCATGAAGTCAAGCTTCTCTTAAGGGCTGTAATGTCTTGGAAAAGGGCCTTCACATGGACAAGGTGCCCTATAACCAATCTTGAATGCCTTCATTTGTGTTATGCCCCTTGACTAAACCATGCTAGCCTCCATTTTTTGAATCTTCTCCAGTAGACTAGCATCCTCTACATAACTATTTCCATCATATGCATCCCCTTGTCCTTGATAAGCTTCATAGTTAAACTAGTTTTGACACTGCTCATATGGGTAAGCATAATGTTCTGGATCTAATTATAATGCTTATCTGGAGGAGTTGGGAAATACATTAGAGGTGGACTGTATTGCTGTAAGTGTGAGTTCCATGAAGGGAATGAAGTCATAATTGTACAACCTCATAGAATGGGAGAAAATGGAAGAGATGGAAAAGGAAAATAGATTAAAATGAGTGGAAATGGATGGAAAAGGTCTGCAACTCAAAAAATAGGTTTTTGACCAGATGGAGTCACCGGATGTGCTTGAAAGTGCCTCCAAAGGTTGAAATCTTCACCAAGAGCACATCGAACCTGATGAAGTGAATTGGTAAGGTGCTTCAGACCCATCCCACCAAGTGTGCCAAAAATGTTAGTGTGAAATCACAACACCCCCAAATGAGTTATGGATCTAATTTTCTAAGGTAGGTTTATTTGGTGTGATTTACATAACATTGGATCATTCCCCAAGCTATGGGACTTACAAATGGAAATGATCCTCCAGAGAAGGTTGGTTCCTCTTCCTAATCCTAGCACTAAACTACTTCTAAGGAAGGAAATATGACTATCTACTCCTAATCTAACAATTCCAAGGGACCAAGGAGAAAGAGAGATCATGAAAATAAAGAAATCTTACACTACAGAGGTGATAGCACCGAGAAAAAGGAACTATTGATCACAAACCCAACTTCCTGAAATGGAGAGAGGTGAGTAATGGAGAGGATGGACAGATGCATCACATACCAAGGATAAATTTCACACAGAACACCATTTCAAACCCTTAAACATAGCTCCCAAAACCTTTAATGGACATCCGAGATATGCACAAGATACCCTACCCTAAAATGGTGAGAGGCGAGAAGAGACAACAAAATGAGCAAAGGATGGACAAAATGCATCATGAAACAAATTTTATTGCTCTAGGAGTTCACACAATACACCATTAATAGGAAAGAGGCAAGAAAATACCATTACAAATCCAAGGGAGGAGGCTTAAACTCCACATTCGACCCTGGAGAAGAAAGAGGGAGGGGGGAGAGAAGAAGAATGAACAACCCTTTACAATGAATCCTACCCCTATATTTATAGATTTGACCGAGAGAGAAGAAAGAGAGAGGGAAGCGGGAAAAGTGGGTTGAAGCTCAACCAATGTTGTTAATTCTTTTGATAAAATATGCCCCAAATCCGTCTTTACTGCATGATTCCTTGATTCAGCGCCTTGAAAGAAGAGGAAACGATGGAAACAGATTGAATCTGATCTAGTTGTTGAGATAGATGGATCCAACATTAAAGGCCTAAAGATGTTTCCTCCATTTTACTTTACCTAACCTCCTCAAAATTAAAGTCTCATACCTCCATGACATAGGTGAGGCCAGAGATCTTTCCAATGGTGTTAGATTTGCAATATTTCAAGCCATGAGTCAAAATATATGCCCCTTTGAAGTTTGTATAAAATTTGTATGAATGGATGGGGAAAATACTTTGAAAATGGGTCCCCCTTTTGAGATGGGACATGTGGTAGCCAAATTAGAGAAAAAATCAAGTTTGCAGGTCCATAATTTACCTTTTCCCCTTTTTATGAGACGTAAAACTCAGAAAACCCCGGCGGCCCCAAAGCTCCGCCTTTTGACTCTACATGACCATTTTCCCTTGCCTCTGTTTCATCCTGAGATATGTGGAGATGCGAAACTTTTTTGAGATTCTCTTTTTGGATTCACCTTTGGAGGAGTGTCATTAAGACACATGGTTCCCTCTACTGGGTCTTCCATACTTAGTCGATTCTGGATTCCTTCCTAAACGGTTTTGAGCCTAAGACCTTGGATCCTTTTCATTTTTCCTTTCTTGCTCCTAGCCTCTCTTGTGGCAGTGCCCCTTCTTCTCTAACCCTGAAATTCTATTGTTGAGTCCTCCCTCAACCCTTTAAATATATTTAAGACATGGAAACTCCCAGAAGAACCGTTTCTTCCATTTCTTCTTGTGCAGGGTCGAATTTGACTTTCTCAGGCCTTTGTTTTCACTTTGCCTAGTTCTAGAACTCGAGCTCATGGGTCTAAATCATTTCCCTTCATGTTTTATTTATGTGTAAGGCTTGTTCTGACCAAACATTTCTAGGGAAATTTGGGATAACAGTTCCTTCTATATCGGGTGTACTCACACCACTATTAGAAGAACCCATTTCTAATGAATATTTTTACATAGACTCACTTTGCTGAATTTCAGGAAAAATAAATTCCTCAACAATAGATAAACTAGCTAAAGGATCAATAAGACTAACATTGGATGAATAATTAAAAATGCATGTTTCGCCATATGCTCTAAATAGCTGGAATTTAAAATTTTGAGATAATGTATTCATTCCTTCTACAATACTAGCATTTCTAAAGATGATCTTGGAGCATGGCTTAAGATTACACAAGAATGTTCTAAGGAACTAATGCATCTTGCATTTTTTCAGCTAATAATTTCACAGGATCTTCTCTTATTTCCATCCATATCCAATCAAATAGTCACTAGAAGTTCTATCCAATGCTCTTCTACTTCTTGCAAACATCCATGCTTTAGATAATTATTGATACATGTTATCATTCCTATCATAAGACCTCAAAATAATTATGTGGGATATGCTTGTCAAGTTTCCCGTAGTAGTGGAAAAGAGGTTCCATGTTCATATTTTTTAGGAAGATACATCTCATGTTAATGAAAACCCACTCAAAATTTGAATGGAATGCAAAAGTTCCAGCACCAAGCAGCTTGATGGAATCAACAATTTATGGAGTATAATGAACTACAAAATTTAAGGAGAGTGCATTGGAAAATATTTGCCATCCTATCATCTATGAACAAGATAATGTTGTTCTTACTAAAATTCTTTCTCTGAAAGAAATAAAAGTTATTTCCTTTGATTTGGAAGGGGATAAATCACCTAGACCAAATGGATTCCCAACCTTTTTCTTTTAGGTATTTTGGGAAATTATTCATGTGGATGTGGAATTTGTTATTCAAGATTTATTTTTGCATGGAAAGCTCTTGAAGGAAGTTAACAACACATTTATAGATCTTATTCCTAAGATTCCTGGGGCTGAAAAGGTTGTTGATTTCACACCGATTACTTTATGTAACACTATATATAATATTATTAAAAAAATTATTTCCTTCATCATTAAAATTTTACTGGAAATATTTATTTCTCCAAATTAGGGGGCTTTTGTTGAAGGGAAATTTTTTTAGACAGTGTTATAACTATTCATGAAACCATTCACTCTAAGGATATTTCTAAAAGAGAGGATATGCTATTAAAAATAAATATGAATAAAGCCTATGATAGAGTATCATGGAGATTTCTTCGTATTGTTCTTGTTAGGTTGGGGTTTTCAGATAAATGCATTAATTTTATAATGGAATGTATTTCAAATCCAAAATATTCAATTATAATGAATGGTAAGACAAAAGGTTTCTTTTTAGTGGGTTGATGCCTGAGACAGGGGGTCCGTTATCACCTTTTCTTTATATCATAATAGCATAAACTTTAAGTGGAATTTTTGTTGACTAAAGACAAAAAAATATTTTACAAGGTTTAATTATTTCTAATGGGATGGATCCAATTTTTTTACAACAGTTTGTTGATGATACCTTTCTCCTGGGAAAGGCAACTATTTCGGAAGAAAACTTTTTAGAGAAATCCTTCAAGACTATGAGAATATGACAAGTCAATTAATTAATTTCCACAAAAGTTCTATTTTTTATGAATATGGATGAAGAAATACAAAGAAGAATTGTTTCCACTTGGATTGTTCCATTAAAATTTTCTCAAGTGTTTATTTAAGGATGCCTTTGTTTAAAGGAAGGATGGTCATTGAAAGTTGGAATTCCACTGGTCAATAGATTCCATAAAAAATTGGCTTCCCGGAAGGAAGATCTCTTTTCTCAAGTTGGAAATTTATAGATACTTTAAAGTTATCTTTAGATTCTGGTTGTTTTCCTTATGTCAAATTTTGAAATTCCCTCTAAAATTAGAAATTTTATTACTCAGATTTAGTTAATATTCATGTGGTCATGTGTGGAGGCAAAGGATAGAATCCCATTGGTTGAATGGGACAAGGTGACTCTTCCAAATAATGTGAGGGTCTTGGTCCAAAGGAAATCAAAAGTATGAATCAAGATTTAATGGCCAAGGTTGGTTGGAGGCTCATGAGAGAAGATGGACTATGGGAAAAAACTCTTAAAGATAAATATCTTTATGGGAAAAGGGATCTATTTTTTTTACAGCTAATGCCCTTCCTTAAGGATCTTGTTTTTGGACATGGCTGTGTAAATGCAAAGGACTTCTATTAACATGAAACAAATGGGAATTTGGGGATGGATCTAAGATTAGGTTCTAGGATGATTAGTGGATGAAATAATCTCCTCTTATAAACCAATGGCCTTGGAGTGTCATTGCTCCAATTTTTAAAGTCTCCATTGGAAGTTTATTGAGTTATTATTGGAAAAAGACTGATTTTGGTTGCTCCTAGAAAAATCTATAACAAGAAGGGGAAATGATGAAATAAAAGAAGCTATTTATGTTCTAAAATCTAATATTGGTGGTCTTCATATTCCTTCTTTTCGAAATAATATTCTATGGTATGGTCTTGGTCTAATGTTGGGGATTATATGGTAAATATTGGTTATATGGTAGCTCAAAATATTCCTCCTATCAATCCTTTTTGAAAGGAATTTGGGATAAAGTTTTAATTCCTAAGGTAAATATTTTTTTATGGCATGTGGTGCAAAATAAAATTCTTACCATTGATAACTTGTAGGCTAAAGGTATGATGCTTCCAAATAGATGTATTTTGTGTAAAAAGGATAATGAATCATTTCATCATCTTTTTCAGCAATGTCCTTTTCCACAAAATGTTTTAAGCAGTATCCTGAATTTTTTTCACATTGCCTAGGTTTTTCCAAAATCTTTTGCTAACTTTTATTCTCAATGGGAGTCCCCTTTTTTTCACAATGTCTCTCTAAATCTTGGAAGTTAGTCTTTCCTCACTATCTATGGGTTTGGAAAGGAATAATAGAATCTTTAAGGAGAAACAAATAAGTGATGTTAGGGTTGGATATGTTGTCTTGTGGGATATGGGTAATAATCTATCAATTATTAAGTTTAAAGAAGATAAAGGGGTTCTTAATCATGAGAAAATTATTATCCGGTCTTTGGGTATTGATCAAAATATGTAATTTTTACTAATAAAAGGATGATCTTTGTTGTAATATTAAGTGGGAAACCCCCGACACTTGGGTGAAGATCAACTTTGATGGGGCATCAAAGGGGAATCTTGGTTTGGATGGAGTGGGAGGTATCATTTGTGAAAGTGCAAGTTATCTTATTACAACATATGTAGAACCTATAGGTCATAAAACTAACAATTATGTAGAAACATATTGATCTGGAGGAGATTTGGGTATTCATAAGTATCCTAAACCTCCTTAAACCATGACCACACTATAGATCATTCTGAGACCTTTCCGAAGATATTTAGAACTCCAGAATCAAATTCCATACGCAAAAGATATCGCAAGTCAAAGTTTGGTTTGAACATGAGTCAAAATGGGTCAACAGACAAGTTACGCGTTAACACGTGGCAAGTTTTTCAAAAATGGGTCAACTAACGAGTTACGCATTGACACATAGCAAGTTTTGACAAAAGGTTAAAATTTTGTGTTTTCAAGCCTCTGGTCTTCAACGCACAAAAAATTGGTTGGCTTCGTTATTTACTAGCTAAGAGCCCTCAGCTAGGTTTGGCACACTCTTTTATAAGAGGAGTAGCTTTGCCACCTTTATTCATATTTCCATATTTCCATTTTTCTTATATATTCATTATATCTCTCTAACATTGTCAATGTGGAACTATATATGTTTGGAGAGTTGAATTGTGTATTGCAGAGATTAAATCCAACTTGAGAGAGCTATCTATTAGCTCGGTGGGGTGATCAACACCCCACAAAGTTGATCACATTATTATTATTTCCACATTTTATCAAATGAGTTGTCTGATTCTATGAATAACTCGGCCTCATCCAACTACCCATATAACTCAAGCCGAATAAATCAATAAATAGCTCAGCGCCCACATCCACGACGCAACATTGAACAACTAACAGTTCGACTGCTTAAGTATACATTTCAAAGTTAAACCAAAAAATCAGCAGATAGGCATTGTACGACATAGTCAAATAGTCACCTTGGCCTATGACTCGACCGAGAGATCAATGCACAACCTGATATGGGCTTTCCAATGCATGCAGGGACATGACAATGTCATATAGCTCGACAGACAAGAAGTGAGCACATACTAGCTTGATAGGGTAGTGTATGGCTAAAAAAAAGGCCTAAGTTGTGGCCAAAGCTACGTGTATATAGGATTCCATGCCTATTAATAAACATCAAAGCCACCTCTCCAGCCATGAATGTGGGATTAATTCCACCAAAGAGCAAATTCGATCGACATAGCAAATGGAGAAGGTAAGGCTTAAACACACGACCTAGCAAGCACAATACTCGCTTGCCCAAAAAACTCACCCAAGGGCTCAGAAGAGTTAAGAATGAGATTAGTGGTATTAAAAGGGGATTGGTTGTAGGTCTGTGGAAGGCAGTTAGGGTAGTTTGGAGAAAATCTTAATTTTGGAACACTTAGGGGCCAAATCAAGCCATGGAGTAAAAATGAAAAGTGTTTAAAATTTCATGATGATTCCAAATATGTAATTTTTTCATGTAATGCTTGTAAATATCCATTTGTATGTGTTTTTATAGAAAATTTGTAGGGGGTCACATTGTGAAGACATTGTAGGGGCCACAAATGGACTTGTGAACAGTTTCTAGTAAATTGCAGAGTTCCCGAAGTCTGATATCAACCCATTTGCAAGTTTCAAAGGTCTATTTGTCATTAGTGACAGTAAATTGTACTTCATTATATTTTAATAGATCGATTCACTTAATGTGAATCTAAACATGTATCCTTCGGGTGACCTTTATTATCAATATCATTTTGTGGATGTTTTATTTCAGTTTTGATGAAGCTTTTGATCAGATAAAATTAGTTATGGATTTTAATTAATTTGGTTAAGAAATCATCATTAAAAATGGGAAATTGGAATTAAGTGTGATTTTTCAGTATCCATAATTGAAAAAGTTTTAAAAGTATGCACATTTCAGTGTTGTGATTGAAAATAAGATTGAGGTGCATAATTAAATCAAGGAATTCATCATTTTTAGAGTTTTAAAATCCTTAAAATTGATGTTGAGTTCCAAGATCCTTGCAAATGGTTAAAGTTAAAATTATAACTTGCATTTTTAGATCAAGTTTTTGGTATCATAGTAGTTAGAATGTCGGATTAGCTTCTAATTGTGTGTAAGCTTTGGTTTCAGTTTTCAGTTTGTGTATTTTTTGGATCTTGTTAATCTTTTATTACAGTGTGCTTTTTTTGGAGTTACAGGTTATTTGCAGGAAACAATAAATCATGGGAAAGTCATCCAAATAAGAGAAACTAGATGACATTGAGGTTATTAAATGTCATATCTAGGAATATAAATATCTCCTGAGATCAATGTATTTCTCCTTAGAAGAGGAGAATGCTCAGTTGAAACTGGAAATGCAATTAAAGGATGAGCTCTTGGAAAGATTGCAGAATAGTGAAAAAGGGGAGAATCCCTTGACTACAGATGTAGAAACCATGAATGATGCATTTACTGTACATATGTCACCATCAGATTTTGCATCCCATTTTGATTTAGATTCTGTAAAATTGCTTTTGGTGGTTTTGAAAGATACACTAAGGGTATTGGATCTAAGTTGTTAGATAAAATGGGTTTTAATGGAATCATCCTTGGTAAGAACCAAGGTATTACTAACCCAATACAGGTTGAGGATCATCCTTTTTATGCATGTTTGGGTTAATCTAGTGTGGGCAAGGATATTGGAGAGACATCCAAGAACGTTGAAGGAAAATAAGCTTCCAACAAAAAAATTTATACCCCACTAGGCACAATAGCTTGGAAATGGTAAGAAGGTTCATATAAGAGGTAACGAAATTCTCGCCTCCTATTTCTTATCATAATAAATCTAGGAAACAAGGTAATTTTGTTAAGGATCTACTCTTTCTTATAAAACAATATGGATTTTATATACAGAATATGATGAATGCTTTTCCATGCATGTTTTGTGGAGGTACTAATCATTTTATGGCCTTTTTTTAGAAGAGAAAAACCTTTTTGCAAAAGCATTTTCCATATGAGTTGAAAAACCAATCTCATGGAAAACAGTGAGAAATGGTAAAATTGATTCCTCACCTCAGAAGAAGGAAACAAAGAGGAATTATTGCAATCACTATTAGATGAGTGGACACAAGGTTGTAAATGTTAGAAACTTCATCCAACCAACCATCTAGAGCATGGTAAGAATAAGTTGGAGTTTAAAATAAAAGAAGTTTTTAAATCATCAGTAAAACATGAATTAAACTCTAAACTATGTATTGTTGAATCACTTATGAGTCCATTCTGTTTTGATATGGAGAATGTAGGCTCATGTGAATTAGATAGGTTGGTTTTTGCATAGCAGTATTTTTGAAAAGCATGCAAACATTTTAAGAGTAATTTGTGGGTTTTCGTTGTATGTTGAAGGATAAATTCACATGTGTTTTAATTTCTTTGAAATATTTGGGTCACCTGTAAGAGGATCTAGGGGAGGTTTAAAATATTCATATTTTACTTCTTAAAGTGTTAAAGGATGACAGTATGCCATTTTCTATTTTTTAGCAGCATTATGCAGATTCAATTGGCATGTGGTGAATAATGTATAATTTTGGAAATGAAATTTTAAGTTATTGTTGTTAAATGTCATTGTGTAAAATTGTGACACCATTTTGATTTTGTAGGTAATATACATATATGTTGTGTCTATACAGGGTAATTGCACATTCATGACTACACTTGTTTTTAAGGCATGCATTTGTTACTAACCTATGTGGTTATAATCGAGGTGTACA
Source organism: Taxus wallichiana var. yunnanensis (assembly GCA_018340775.1). NCBI lineage: Eukaryota > Viridiplantae > Streptophyta > Pinopsida > Cupressales > Taxaceae > Taxus > Taxus wallichiana. The sequence goes on from CM031240.1 coordinate 658,318,346, forward strand.
TTATTTTCACTAACAAACTAGTGTGCAAGTGTTTCCTGGTGATCATTTAAAGTAATGAGCAGTTCACCATTTTGGGTAAGCATACAGTTTCATCTATCCTTTTACAGTTCAACATGTGTGGATAGAATTGGCGATTCACGTGGATTCAATTTTTGAATATAGCTAATTTTGAGCATTGATAGTCTAATTTATTCTTAATAGTGAATAATTGCAGAGTTTTTACAGTTTTAGATAGACATGGGACACTAGCCTAATTAGGGACAGTTTAGATGTCTATTATACTTGAGCTATTTTTTTGGAATTGTAATTTAAGTAATCGAATGCATCACAAAGTGACAGTTGAACACTAGTTTTCCATGATAGAATGGGTTTTATTATCTGATTAGTTGTTTGTGATGGAATTACAATGGGATTAACATTTCACATTTGTGTGTAGAGTTGACAGGGTTGCAACGTATCAGTTGGACACTAGCTTACTTGGGTGTTATTATCCGATTGGCTTATGTGACTAGCTAATCAAGTATTTGCATTTAATTAACCTATAATACTATTTATGGTTCTTTTATGTGATTGTGTGATGCAGGATAAGAAAACATGTTTTATGGATTGTGTAGACACTTATATTCCATTTTTACAATCTTATTGTCAAAACACACACAAATCACTCTTACTCTTGCCAATTTCATTATAATTAGTATTTTTGCTAATTAACTAACATTTCTTACCACTTTGGTTAATTGAAAACACATTTTTGACTAACTAACCTCTTTCACATTCAGGATGCCACTTTACAAAGAATCGTAAGTCATAATCCTCCTTAAAACATCCAATTAGCATTTATTAGCTAATTAAGCCTATTTTGCTCATATTTTGATCAATATACCCTATTATTGACTCAAACCCCTCTTTCAGCCACTCAAAATCACCACAATTCTCTCCACAACGTCTCAAAAAGCTTCAAAAGCTTATCCTAGCCTCCTAGTTGACCATAAATGGTTGATTAAGGCTCATCATATCTTAATCACTTGATAATTCACTAATTGTGATTAGCAAGGCTTAATCATGATTATCAATTATAAATATTCTTTGTAATTTTAGTCCCACATGCACCAAGATACAAGTTTTCCCCAAATGGAAAACTATAAGTAAGACTAAGTACTAACTTCCAACTTTACACCATGCTTTGATTTGCATCTCATATAATAAATATGATTTATAGCCAAGCTCAATCCTTGCCTAAAGTCTTCAATAGGGTTAGTAGATGGATATCTAAAATGACCTTGTAGTCATTTGGAGAGGCCATTTCACCTTTTTTAGAGTATAAACCATACCAATTTGATTTCCCTCTTATATCTATTTAGGTCTTTGTTAGTTTAGCAATTCAATATATTAGTAGGCATGACTAGCTAGATTTTGAATTATATTCATGTTAGTTAACATTCCATTAAGCTTTTATCTTCAGTGTTACATTCCTAGACTTAAACCCTTGGTTATAGATGGAAATGGTGTTAAGATTCCTTAATTATTCATGTTATTTGCTTTGTAAAGTTTAGGGTCCTTTCATTTGGAATGCCCAGTGGGAGAAACCCCATTTGCATTCATTTTTAAAATCTTTTAAACTTAGTTTCAAAGTTTTTCATTTCAATATTTCTAGATTAGTTTCAAGTTTTCTATTTTAATTTCAAGATTTTTAGATTACTTTCAAGCTTTTTAGATTAGTTTCTCAATCTTTTTAGATAGTTTCTCAAGCTTTTTAGATTATTTTTTCAAGCTTTTAAAATTAATTTCAAGTTATTTTAGAGCAATTTTCTAACTAGATAGTTGTTTCAACTAGATTAGTAGTATAAGTTGTGTTTTCATGTTATTTGCAGGATAAAAGGAGGTGAAGTGCTGGAAAATTTTCTTCCAAAGGCCAAAGTTTTGATCTTTTTCAAGAAATCCTCTTCAAAAATAAGATTTTGAGCATCTACAGGAAAGGGTGCCCCTGTGCACTATTGGGTGCGCATGTGAAACAAAACCTATGCCTATGCACTACTGGGTGCGTATGTGCAACATCGATAGATGTGTGCCTATGCACTATTTTATGCACTTATGCTTCAAGATATGCACACATGCACTAGGAGGTACACCTCTGCACTAAGGTAAAATTGCTTAAAAGTTCAAATTTCAACTTCTATTTTTTAGGGTCTTGGTAATGTTTTAAATATTTTTAGTTGGTGTTTTTTCAATTTTCTAATTTTAGAGCAATATTCCTAACAAGATCACCTTAGGGTTTTATAAGTGATTTTTGTTAAAATTGGTTTAGGGTTTGATGAGTGATATTTGTTTCATGCTTTGTATGATTTTGGAATAGGGTGGTGTATGCTCTTCTCTTGCACTTTGTGTGATCCTGAGAAACAAAAACACCCCTAAACCTCCTTTTGCTAATTTAGAGTAAGTAGAAAAAATCATCATTCATTGCTATACTTAAGGGAATAAACTTTCTTTTTGGCATGTACATGATCTTTTAGTTTAAGATATTTTTCACTTGATAAATAATCAAGGCTAAAATTTGTGTATGCTCTTCCCTTGCACTTAGTGTGATCTTAGGAAAAAAAAGTAATTTTAGTCTTTTCATTAAGAAGCACTTGGATTAATTGAGAATAAACCTTGTTTTACAAAGTTTTATGGTAGTTAGTTGATTTACAAGCCATTTTCATTAATATCTTTCTATCATATTGTGAATCGTTTTGAACTACTAACAATTAATGTGAAGGACCTAAATTCTTGTTAAATAAATAAAGGATCTCTTCAAACCAAACTCTAACATTCACATGTGTTGTAGGTTTCCAAAGATGGTCTAAACCAAATTGCTTAATCCAAAAGATTAAAAAAATACACCAACACACCATTCAAAACATTGGATTGTAGGTTTCAGTTAAGAGCTATGGCTCATTCGATTTAAACTATGACATAACCCCTTTGGCATAATCCTTAAGCTATAATAATGGGGGTGGTCCTAGGAACCCTAAATTAGTTCATGTAAGAGGGAACCTTGTGAACAAAATAGGAAAGTGATCCACACTACCGAATTGACTATTACACCGTGAAAGATTAGAGTCAAGGTAATTTCCATTGCAACCCCAGTGATAATATAATATAACACACTAGTTTCTCATTGTATTAGAAGAGGTTAAAGTAAAGTCGGGATACTCCTTGGGAAACCTTGGGAAATAGAGATCGCAGAAGTAAACTTGTGACACGTAGAGAGAGAACCCCTAGGAAAGTTTTCCGGCTTAGAGCCAAATTTGTCTTAGTTTTTATACTTGAGAGCTCTCACAAAGTGAAAAATTTGTTGGATTCAATCTCTTTTTTTTCAAACAACGGAAAGAATCTCTTAAAGTTTAAACCAGGTGACATTTCATCACAAAATCTATTTAGTGTTACTTTGACCTAGTTTTTCATTTGTTCTAAGACAAGACGAAACTCTACCAAAGTTATGCCAAGTATTTTTCAAAACCACTTGGTTTACACTTTTTTTCTTATTGTCCATTTTAGGGAAAAAAGAAAACAACATATACGAATACCTACTAGAAATAATTGTGTCCACCATTTGTAGAGTCTTCTTGCATGACCAGGTTTCAATGCCGAATGTAAGAGTTGAAAGTGTGAGTGGTACGTCATCAAGATCTAGTAGCCCCTATTGTCTCATAACCCATATTGAGACTTACTATCATTGTAGTTACGTTGTCTTATCACTTACTTCTTTTGAGTTGTTACGCTGCCCACAGTATAGCCATACACTTGTGATATTTACGTCTTGTTTCCATTGTGAAACTTGGCCTAAATCTCTACATTTTATTATTACCATGCTCACACACATAGTAAATCCTTCATATAATTAGACATAGTTTTTACATCCTATCTTTGTCTTGAGTTTTTTTGAGTGTTGAGGTTATTTTGTTAGAATCACTACAAAACCATTTTGATACTAAAATCTTACTTTCTTGCAAAGTTTGATTACGTGTCCAAATAACATCATTACGCTTCTCACATTTGTATCATCCATTTTACAAAACCTAGAATTTGTTAGTGTTTAGAAACTGGTTTTTAGTATACCTTGTTAGAAGATTACATCAACACTCTCTTATCATTTAGGTCTTGTTTAATTCAAACTTGACCTAACTGGTGATATTGTGTTATCACTATTTTGTTTCAAACCTATCTCAAAGTATCATAGGGAGTAAAAATTTTGGTGTGACTAAATTTGAGTATTAGACATCATTGTGGTGTCTTAGATAGCTCATGTCATATATTACCTTGCTAGAGTAGGTTATTATTTATTATTTGGTTCTTAGGTTCACATTGGCCTATTGGATTTTCGATTATTTTATAATCACTATTTTTTGTGACAACTTAGTGCCATTACGCTGCAAAAATTTGACTACGGTCCCTTTTTAGTAAACCTTAGTGGAAATATTTTATGTTGTACCTCTTATTTTGGGTATGACTACTATGAGAATGGGATCCCATAAGTTAGAAGCCAATATATTTGGAGGTAACAACCCTATTTTACAAGATAATCTCCATGGTTGACCATAGTGGTGGAGAGGAGGATTCTCCTCATATGGATGTAGAGCATCATCCCACACATTTTGACGATTATATTTTTCAAAACAAACATGAGGTTCTTATGTGTGTTGTGGAATGAGGGGCCAAATTAACGTCTACAATAGACCCTTCTCTCATTTTCGGAATGGTTCAGGGAGAAGAAGAGATAGACCGACCTCAATGTACTGTTAATGAAATATTAAACCTAGGTCATGCCTCTACTTCTACATGACAGAATAATGAAGAGATACCTTTTGAAAACAACGGATATTATTGAGTACATGTTGTTAGAATACGTTGTGAAGACAACGAGGAACATGTTCATCATGCACAACCTCCCCTTAACAAATATTGTAATGAAGTGCCTATTCAAGGGGTGATGTTAGAGCAACAAGTACAAGCCCTCACTCACCAATTGGTAATTTTGGCTTCACATATACAAAAGGAACAACCAAAAGTTTTGAAACAAGCTATACCAAAGGAAAAAGCTAAAGCTTCATTTCATGAGTTCCCAATAAATACTCCTCGAAAGGAGACACAAAGAGACCCTTATGAAGAAATTCTCATAGAGAATAGGGGTGGGAGTACACCTAAATTTAATCCTATGTATAGACCTACACCACCCACACAAGATCCACTCTTCAATCAATAGTGGTCCACTATGAAGAACGCCCTTCTAGCATTGTAAGAAGGAAAACTAGTAATAGTAATAAATACCATTTCGATGAGTTGTGCCCTTATCCGTTTGATAGGGCCATACTATAGGTACCTTTCCCACGACACTTTGATTTTCCAAATTTTGACAAGTATAAGGGAAAAGGTGACCCTCATGACCATATCAAATATTTTTATATGGCATGCCAAGACGTGGTGTTTAACGATAATTATCTTATACGCCTCTTCCCACGGATTTTAGGAGGACATGCATTAGAATAGTTTATATGAATCCCCAAGGGGTCTATATTCATATGGACGGAATTAGTTGAAAATTTTGTATGTCAATTTTCTTTTAATATAGAGAGTGACATTACCATGCTATATCTCTGTAATATAAAACAACAAAAACTTCATTGGTTTCCTACAAATATGGAGAGGGTTAGCTAGTCGTTTCCCTTGTTTCATACTTGAAAAATAGTTGTTAAGCATATTTTTCCCAACCTCCACCCATATATAATGTTCCACTTGCAAATGCATTGTAGAAACACGGTCAAAGAGGTGATAAAAAAATGGTGTCAAATTGAAAAAGCATTTTTAGCTAGGGGACTCTAACACCTTTCTCCCATGATAATAACGATTCCAAATCTAACAGGCCAAAGTTTTTTCATAATAAGAACAAAAACGTCATTAGTGAATGGATAGTAAAATTTAAGTGAGTACAATCCATTCAAAACAACGTGCCTTTGAATATTGCAAAGGAAAATCCACCTACAAAGTATAAACATCATACTTTTACACCTCTATTTGAATCCATATAGTCCATACTAAAGTAGATAGAGGCCGTTAACATCATTAAGTACCTTGAAAAAAAATCCTACAGGGAAAAAACACCTAAACCATCATGGTTTAGGGATAATGAATTTTGTGGATTTCACTGTGTAAAGGGTCACAAAACTGACAAGTGTTTAAGATTAAAACACTACATTCAAGACCTAGTCGACAATGGTGATACAGAAGTAGACTCCACTACCACTGCCAAATCTCTAAATGCAAACTTAGGGATCTTCAAAGGGCCTTTTCCCAATCATGAAGGAAATAAAAATTCAGATCAGGGACCGTCATCTCATAATAGGTTATGTTGATCCACTCATTGAGAAAATCAATACGATTAGAATTAAAACAAGAGAGAGTGTCGTAGAAACGCAACAAGCTCACCTTGTTATCTCATAACCTACATCCCCTCCTCCTCAAGAGAGTCACTATGATGTGTTAGATCAATTAGAGAAGACTATATCTAAGATTTCAATCTTAGACCTTGTAAATATTTCTAAGGTCCATAAGGATATAATTTGCAAAACCTTACAAGGTTCAGAGTATCTCTTGATATTGACCCAATGCATTTACAGACCATGGTAGCACAAATCGCTCCTACAAAAGACATAACCTTCAACCTAAAAATCCTTAACTGAAAATCCCTCCCATAACCTGCCCTTATATATTGAGGTAATGATCAAGCTTAAGAAGGTCAAGAGAGTGCTTGTGGGTGGTAGATTAGGTCTCAACATTTGTACTCCTAAACTAGTTTGTCAACTAGGCTGCACAGAGGCTGATTTGGAGATAAAGGGCATCACCATAAAGGTGTATGACAATGAATAAAGACAATCATATAGAATAATCAATTTTTCATTCGAATTTGGTCCGATAACCCATGAAACAAAGTTCCATGTCTTGGACCTGGATCTCCCTTACAACATCTTTCTTGGTCGCCCATGGGTTCATGCCATGCAAGTCGTGCAATCAACATATCACTTCTGTTTAAATTTGCATCATGAAGAATAGACATTTACTATATAAGGGGATCCCCAACCATTTTCTCATTACAGAGCATTGTCAAGTTATTTTCCCACCATCTACTAGTGTACCTCTACATATATTGGTGTTCTTGTTCAATCATAGGCCCTCGCTTAATGAGTGGATTCGGACACCCTGAATTCTAGTGACAATAGTGTGTCTACATAAGAATCTCTTTTTGCTATGTGGGAGATAAAATTTGTAGGAAATGGCAGTGGAGAGTATAATCTTCAACAGACCCTCATGGTTCAAAACATTCTACTATCATCCCAAATACGTGGTAGATCATGTTATAAATTCCAAAGATCAAGGGAGAACTGACCTTTTGACAATTTCACTTCAGGTGGATTTTTAGAAGATGAAAGAATTCTCAACGATATTATATTTCATCCTCAAGATAATGAAATGGATTTATGTTATAAGTCATCTAGGTATGTTATTCCTAACATAATCATGCTTAAAATGAGATATCAAGGACATGGTTGTGTCCACAAAGAACAAGGCCCATTATAATATCTTTCAATACCTTATTGTATAATGGGTATATCAAGTTTTGGCATATATTTGTATAAGTCTCACCCTTCACATAACGAGTATGTTTCTTCTGAGAGTGAGGATAGTTTATCTCAAAATGAAAGAGAAGCATATTCTGGTGTATTCTTTACGAAGACCTCACCTCTACGAACCTATTCTCTAGCATGTCTATCCTTACCATAACCCCTGTTACACTGATTGTATCCCCTATAACTTATACATTAAACTTCATCTACCCATTACTCATGAATTGGGATCAACAACAACATATACCTATTGACGTGTTTCAAAATGATGAGGCTATTGGTGAATTCTTGGGCATCAGAGATAACATTCTGAGAAACAATCACAAGAAAGGCTTCTCTATTCAGCTCAACGCATGCACATACTTTGGAGAGGAGGTAGAATTTTATGGAAACCTAAGTAAAAAGTGAGAAATGAAAAGATTCCTAAATAAAATCCTTGCAAAAATAAAAGGGGAAGTCCTATAGCGAAAACCTCTTCAAGGCACTTGTGGACAAACAATCAGAACAACCTATGGAAAAGATAGTGTACCCATATAAAGATGAGGATCTCCCTGAACCACCTTTGGTAGAGGAGGATATCAATCACCCTCCCGATCATATGCACATGGAGGATGAGTCAAAGATACTAGTGGAAGATACAATAGATGTTAACATTGGCACAAAGGAGCTTCCTAGAATAGTTAAGTTGGGAGCTTCACTCTCAGCTCAAGAGAAGAAAACATTTACAGGACTTTTGAGATAGTATGTAGATATCTTCATTTGGTCTTACGCAGAAATTCCCAGACTTGATATGAAATTAGTGGTGTATAATCTTATTGTGCACCTGGACACCAATCCCATCAAATAAAAGCTTCGGAAGATGCATCCTCGTGTCACCTTGTTGGTAAAGGAAGAGCTAGAAAGGTTATTAGAAGTAGGATTCTTCAGGAATATAGACTACTCAGAGTGGATTTTTAATGTGGTACTAGTTTAGAAAAAGTAGTCAGTATTAGAGTGTGTACCGATTGAACAGAGATATTAACAAATATTTTCCCAAAGATGAATTTCCTCTTCCTAACATTGACATGATCATTGATTCTACTGCTGGTTATGAGATTTTATCACTCATGGATGGCTTCTCAAGTTATAATCAGATAAATATTGTGGAGGAAGATCAACACAAGACATATTTCACAACCCCATGGGGGACATTCTTCTACCAAGTCATGTCCTTCGACCTTAAGAATGCAGACATCACATATTAGTAGGCGATGATTGTAATCTTTCATGACATGATAAGTGACATCATGAAAGATTACGTAGATGATATACTAGCTAAATCTAGAACTCGGAGGAGCACCAAGAGATTTTACGATGTATCTTTCAGCACCTAAGGGACTACAAAGTCAACCTTAACTCAAAGAAATGTGTCTTTGATGTGCTATATGGGAAATTACTAAGATTCATTGTGTCAAGGAGATGAATAGAAATAGACCCCGCAAAGTTCATGACTATCAAATAAATTCCTCCTCCTAAAAATATTAGACAACTAGATAGTTTTTAAGGGAAAATTTAGGCCATCAAAAGGTTTATTTCACAGCTAGAAGACAAGTTTCATACATTCACACATCTTCTTAAGAAATATGTTAATTTCACCTAGGGGCCAGAACAACAACAAGTGTTTTCTCTACTAAAAGAATACTTAACTAAACCCCTTGTTCTCATGACACCCTCAGCAGGAGAACCCTTGTTGATTTATATTTATGTTACATATTTTGTAATTGGGACACTATTGGCCCAGTATGATAAAGAGCAGAGAGAAAAATTTGTATACTACTTGAGCATAACATTGATAGCATATGATCTCAACTATCCACAGATCAAAAAGGCTTTCCTAGCCATAGTGTTTTCTTTCTAGAAGCTAAGCCACTATTTTCTCAACAATAAAGTCAAGATTATTTCAAGGTCAATCCTTTAAAATACTTATTGTCAAAACCTGCCCTAACTGGAAAGATGGCTAATTGGATCATCTTATTAAGTGAGTTCAAAATTGAGTATGTACATCAAAATTTAGTGAAAGGAAAAGTCTTAGTAGATCAGCTAGCAGAATCTCCACTACCAGGTACTAAACCTTTGAATCTGGAACTACCAGATACATCTATCATGTACCTTGAGGAATCTATCATTTGAAAACCATACTTTTATGGCTACTTTATAATTCATGGTTCAGGTGTCTAAGTGGTGTTAATCCTTGTACATCCCATCTAACATTGGGAGCATCCATGTTTCCTCATTTCCTTGCACATTCGCTTCAAAAAAGTTTTAGAAAACATCAAAAAAATTCATATAATGTTTGAAAACCCCAAAAATATAGATATATTCCTTGGAAAAATATAAACATTCAAATATGTTTCATAGAAAACTCTAAAACAATAGAAAATTGTCTTAGAGGTAATACCCAAAAACAACGAAAAACGTCCCAAAACTGTCCCACAAAAACAAAGTAGTAGTTTTCTTACTTTTAGTTGTTGGTTTGTATGGTTTTTAGTTGCATTGCTTTTTTGTATTGTGTACTTTAAGTTGGATTCACTTGCTTACTTAGATTGAATGTTATTTTAATTTGTGGTGCATTGCATTGAGTTCATTTTATCTTTCATACTTGTAGATAAATGTGTTGTTTTGCTTAGATTTGTTTATTGTGTGCTTGTTATTTTACTTGTACATTTTGTTGTCATTTCATCATCATATCAAATAAACCATCACATCTATACATCATATATCAATAAATGCTAAGTATATATCACACATGTATGCTAAAGATAATCATCAAGTATTGTATCATCAACGGGGCAAGAGGGGTTGTGCATGATCAAAAATTTGTCCCTCCCATACCAATATCAAAAATTAAAGTATGTTTTACTCAAAGTATCTCATCAACATGCAATATGACATCAGCTAAGGCCATCTCATAATCTAAAAAACATGTGATACAAACATAAAACATACATATTAAACATGATATCTCATAGGAAATATGTGGTACATCAGTAATCCATCAAATCGTCATACATCATCGTAAAATATAAATGTTCGTGTACAAAACAGTGTGTCTCAAAAGTACATTTGATACAATAAGCCATCATGGGAATATATACAAAAAATTCCTTCATCACGAGGCATAATAAAAAACACTATATAATGGGAATCTATACAAAAAAATTCCTTCATCACGATGCATGATAAAAAATAATTCATATGCATCCATACAAAACTATGCCTTCATATCGAGGAGGTACACCAAAAACAAATAACATCTAGTACATCGAGTCAACCACAAATCTCACCCTCTCTGTGACTTCTTGTCCTAGGGCCCTAAGGAGGAAGTTGCTGATGTGATGGTCCAACAGAGGTAGCTACACTCTGTTGCACTGTAGGTTGTTGAACTAATTTGGCTGATCTTGAGGTCCTTTGGGATCTAGATCTGACCTGCTAACATCTAACTTATCAAAAGGGGTAGCCCTCTATCCCTCTAGGATGACCTAGTGGTACAATTCCTTATAGTAGGAGGCCTCACCACTAGTTATCATAGTATCTGCTAATATGCCTAGCATCCCAAATGATGATGATTCCCGCAGTTGATTTTCACACTCTCCTATCACTCTGGCTATGTTTTCTTGAACCTTTGTGTGCTCTGTCATCTAATAAAATTGATCGACCACTAGTTGATCCCTCTCTGTGTGCAACTGCAGACTATCTGTGATCACTTGATCTTGCTTTTTCATGGCCTACAATCTCTCCATCTTGGCTTGATCTCACTCTATCATGAGTTGATCCCCATCTGCGATATCCTGGTCTCTCTGACTAATGACCTGGTCCCTCTCAGCTGTAACCTAGATTTGTAACATTGTCACTTGCTGTAAGTACTACTGTAAGGAAGCCACCTACCCACAAGCTTGTATATCCTGTTGTCCACTCAAAATTCCCCTACTTTTAAGAAGTTGAAAATTAAAATTTTGAGGTTAAGTGTCTTTTCTGTTGTTCTGATAATGTGAAAAGTCGAGAAAATTGGGAAAATCTACGTTTTTGGGTCATTTTGTGTGTTTTTCGGGCCTGTCGGACATTTTTGTCCCGCGTGTCCCAAGTTCATTTGGGCTCTCTGTTCCCCAATCGGCCGGTTTACCCGAAGTCTGTTCTTTTCGGGCCCGTCGGAACTTTTTGTCCCAAATGTCCCAAGTTCGCCCGGACCCGTTGTTCCCTTTTCGTCCAATTCGGCCGAATCACGTACTCCGCGTACTTTTGTCCCGCATGTCCCAAAAGCATTTGTGTCTTTTCCCGCATCACCCGAATCGGCCGAACCGCGTACTTCACGCTTTCGCATCCCTCGTGTCCCAAATGAACCAAGTGCCATTCGTGCTAATTTTTCCCGCTCTACCCGAATATCTTGCTTTTCAATTTGGTAGATGTGTATTTAATGCGCATTTATTACCTTTCTCTCTCCTAAACAACTATATAATGAAACTGCCCCCATGCATTTTTGCACACTGCTTTCATGCTATCTATTGCTCGAACCCTTGCAACCAAAATTCCTGTGCGCGTATCCATTCCCCCTGTAATTCCATCCCAATTCTAGCTTGCAGCTTTTCTCTCCGAGTTACTATCAACATGAAGATCAAATTCCAGGGGCAGGAACAAATTTCACCACTCGAGTCCACCGTTCCCGATATCGGGGACAGTGAAGTTCACCACCTTGACTTTGGGGATTTTTAAACAAGGATGACAGATGTGAACCCTTCACCAATGGCACAGATGATTCATGACAGTGGTCTGGCTTTCGCTGGTGGTTTCCCTATCTCGGTGCAATGCGCAGACACAGTGCTCTCATGTGGGGCTCATTTCAACCCTGATTCGAGTGAGTTGACAAACGTGCACGGGGAGCTCATCACCAAACTTGACGCTACCGCCATTAGCACTACACTAAGGATTCCTGAGATGGACAATGCTATAGTTATCTCCCATAATCAAGCACAGGCCCTTTTCAATCAAGATAGTGATAACTATAAGGTGCGGGTGGCGAAGTCCTGGCTAAAAAACCCAAAGAAGGGGGCATCTCATATGTCCAAGACTCTTTTCCATGTGGATTTCAATGAAGAACTATCAGATTTCATAATCCTACTGGCTTCGGTTATGGGCTTACCCTCTACTAATGAGTTCCATTTCTAGATGTGCCCGCTTATCAATATGGTGTGCAAGGGAACTCAGAATATCAACTGGGCAGAGATCATCAGTATGAACCTAGCAGAGCAACTGTTAAATGTGCAGCAAACAAAGAAATTCTATATGACTTCATACCTGATGTATACTCTAGCAGCATCGAGGCAATGGTTTGGTTTTTCATACATCGATGCTCACAAGGATGACCCCGTGTATGCCTACTGCCCGCAGTTCACCCTAGAAACCAGCAATCACAATTTCCGAAGGGTGAATGATGCTTTCACCATGTACATTGTCTGGCTTCTTGAGAGTGACACAACGAGAAGATTTTCTGATGAAGCCATGAGTCTGATATCGCACTACGGTGCTTATTTTATCCAATTCAGAAAATTTTCCTATATCAGGCTTGCTGGCTATGAGAGCACTCCTCTCAAGCTTCCTATGTTCTGCAATGACAAAATGGCCTTGATAGAAGTGTGCAGGCAATTGGAAAAATTGCATAGAACCTACAGAGACAAGAAAATTACTGGTTTGCACTTCCCCATCTCTTTGGGAAATTACACCTGCAAAACAGCCCTGGATGCACAAAATATAGAAAGGGCCCTAGCTCCCATTACTGTCCATTTCTTCAGGCCCAGAACTTTCTTTGACTTAAAAAAGTTTATTGAGCAGAACATCAAGATCACCTATCATCATAGGGCAGACACAGAGGACTATTGGGCTGACTGTGCTGATGATTTTGAAGCCAGAAGGAGGCATTATGGCAGGTTTTCCCTACAGTTAATTCAAGAACTTGGCTTGTACCAAGTTCCTGAAGGGCTCCAGGATGACAATTCTGACCTGTACTCATATGAGTATGACAATGTGGTCAAACACACTCCCTTGGAGGACTTGGATTGGTTCAAGAAGGAGAAGGATGATTTGGCTGAAATCCTGGCTCCAGTCTTAGTCAGGACCAAGATCTGGTTTGATAGAAAAGTCCGTGAGCTTAGGAGGCACTCAGGGGAATCCTCCTCCAAGGATGCTTCAACACCAAGGAGGGAAGCATCAACACCTAGATCAGAAGCACCTGTGCAAACCCCTCCTACCTCGTCAACTCAAGGACCTGCAGTCTCTACTCCTTCCTCATCCACCCAGGTGTATCAGAAGAAAGTCAAAGAAGTTAAAAAGGAACCTGTAAAAGAGGATCCCCTGAGGAAGCATGCACAATTTCCTTCAGGACCAGAGAACATTACTATTCTCAATTAAAGTGAAGAGAGTGAAGTGATAACTCCTGCAAGTGCCCCTGAAGCCGCAATGGATCAGGATAAAGAAATCCAGAGCACTAAACTTCCAAGCACTATTGTTTCCTCTGCACTAGGAGCCCCAAGCACTCCACTCATATCTCAACTCGAGGAAATAGTAGTACAAACCTTGGTGCCATGAGTTCTCTGTCTCTTGGTCCTCTTGCCCCACCTGCTTCTTCCTCCTCCTCTTTTGCATGGGTGCAGCCTCTTGTTGACAGTAGGAAGAGAAATTCTTCCTCCCGGATCTCAGGACCAAATTTTGATGCTGTGGCAGCCTTGTTAGGCACTACTCCTCCTCACGCCAAAAATCCAGAATTACCTCCAGGATAGTGTCTGACACTCAAGGCCAACAATTCCTAGAGATAGCCAAGCCTAAGACAGATAAGCCAGAGCAAGATTTGCAAGCATCCGACCTGGAACTCTCAAGAATTCCCATGGGAGAGTCTACCCCTGAAGGTGAGATCCACAATCTTCAGGAAACAGTTACCAGAGTCATTGGGAGGGTAGAGAAAGGGTAGCAAACCATTGAACAGTTGGAGGAACAAGCCCAGATTCTTACAAGTTTCATCAAGTCCCTGCTGTCCAAAGATAAAGTTTTGGATCCTACCCCATTGACTACTCTTCCACCACCTGTAATTCTGAGCCAGGATGAAGTGCAGAGTATTAAAGACATGCACAAGTATTTTGTATATGGAAGGGCTATGGAGGCCATGGTGGATGATATGCTAGTTACAGGATTAAACTTCATTGATGAAGCCTTCAAACTCCACGAGAAGGTGAATAATTTGCAATAGAAGCTCTCCTCCACTATTGGGAGCATTGATAAAGAACTTAAACTTTGGAGCAGTTGCATAGTAGACCTCCGCCTCATGGGACAAATAGATGAAAACATTTTATTGGCAAGTAAGGTCTTTGAAGATACAAAGTATAATTTGTCAAATTCCCGGGTCTACAAAGCGTGGAATGGAAGATCAAGGTCCTGGAAGATGCTTTGGGAGAATTAAGAAATAGCTGGCAGAAGGGTGAGGCATTCAAAACACTAGTTGTATTTTCCTTCAAAGATATACATTTCCATCTTCAGGATGAGACTTCTGGTGTGCCTCTCTCCTTACAAGAAATCAAAGCTCAATTCAGAGCTTTTGTCAAGGGTGATCTATTCAAGGAAAGCTCCATTTCCAAGGAAAAAATGAAGGAGATCTGCTCTCTTCAATCTGCCATTGAAGAAGCAAATAAAGATTATCATACTCATGTCGAGTTCGATAAGGAAATGGAGAAGTGCCTCGATTTTGGACTCAGTCTACCACCAACACATCAGTCCCACGTGGTAGAGACATAGCCGAGGCGTTGAAGAGATTCAGATAGCGGATCTTAAAGTTGGTGGGTCCCTCCCAGTCATAAGCACCTGTCTTCTTCTCCTAATTCTTCTCTTCTCTTCCCCTTCTTTCTCTCGGATTTGTTGTAATTAGTTGGGGTATTGCGATTTGCAACCCTTTAACTAATCATTAGTTAAAAGAAGTAGTTACCAGAGTAACTGATTTGTAAACTATATAATGGCCTCTCCTCGCCATTTTGAAAAAGGAAGAACTTGGCTTATTTCTGAAAGTGTAAATAAATCTTGAAGAAATCAATACAAAAGGACTTTTCATTCTTTGTCTATCTAGTTTCCTTTATTCCTAAGCTATTCATTTAATCTTGTTAGATCATTTTTTTGTATTATGCTGAGAAGCTTTGTATTCTTGCAGATGTTATTTACAGAACTTTGTGTCTTTTCAAATTTCATCTTATTAATATGATACAAATGATCTTATTCCAATTCTTTGTACCCATGCATGCATAAGGAATTACTCACATGCCTATAATTCAATGGTGCCTTTCTGCTCATTCTCACATTTCTATTCCTCAGTCCTTTTTTGTGATTGATAATCCTTATAGAAAACACTTTCATAATATCCAAGTTCCACAATAAAATCATGCTTTGTATATGTGTAAATAAGTTCATTTCTTAATAAGGGAACCTCTCCCATTAAAGAGGAGGGACTTCTTGTCCCCTGACTGTTGCTCTTCTTGAAGTCCTTTTTGACGACCAACAGTTTTTGGTGACTCCGCTGGGGTATCATATTCAAGTTCTATAATCACTTATCGATCATCTTTTGATCTGGCGACTCCGTGTTTTTCTCGAGGGAGAAGGGCCCTTGGTATTGAAGATTCTCAGTTTCAGCTTTTGGAACAGCAGGGTTTTCCTTTCCCTTCAACAAGAAGAAATAGAAAGGCTCATTCAACAAGCACTCCTCCTGTCAAAGATAGAATCCCTACAGAGAAAATCAGTCCTAATCTTTGAGCTTTGATTCTTGCTGGTGTTTCAGTTCCTCTTCAAGCCATTTTTCCAAGAATGGTGGTACCATTGCCTTGGGGCCATCATGTTGGGCCTCTTGCCCTTCCTCAGCCTTTGCATGAATTACCAAGAGGTAACCGAAAGAACTTTCCTAAATTCAAGGGCGATGGTAAAGTACATCCTGATGAACACATCGCAGCCTTCATAGTTACATGCAGAGTTCTGGGAGTTGAACATGAAGAGGTCTCTGTAAGGCTTTTTGTTGAGACTTTACAAGATAATGCTGCTGATTGGTTTTATCACCTTCCGGCTGGAGCTATCACTAGTTGGGACACAATGAGAACTAGGTTTGAAAACCATTTTAAACCGGCGGAAGATGTGCATGCTTTGCTAGCTCAAATTTCTCAAATAAAGAAGGAATCACAAGAGCCCATGAGATAATTTGTGGCTCGATTCAATAGGTTGATTAACAAAATTCCACAAAATACTCAACATGTAGATCAAATCCAAAAATGCTTCTTCCTAAACGCCCAATTGCCTGAAGTTAGTTATGCACTGAGAAGGGCTAATCTCGCAACATTGGCTTTTTCTGTTAGTGTTGAAGATGATTTAATCATGTCAAGGAAGTTGAGGAGAGACCCTTCTAAATCTAAGTTTGCTTCTTCCTCCTCTTCCACTCCTGGACCTAATACTGATCCATTGGTACAAAAACTTGCAAATGATCTCATCGCCATTAAGAAACAATTGGCTCAGCATACTCCCTATGCAGACGTTCCAAGGAGGAATTTTCAGCCCATAAATCATTTTCCTGCTTCTCAAACAAGGCTAGCGCTTGAAGGACCTCCTATTAAAGTTCTTGTCAATGCAACCTGTGAAGTTGAGGAACCAGAGGATGAGGAGGTTAATGAAGATTGCGAGGAATTTTTTAAAGAGGTTGATGATGAAACAAATGAACTTGAGGGATCTCGAGTTAATTTCTTCACCACTGAAGGCATTGATGAAGGAGATGACTATGACGAAGTAGTAGTAGACATGAATAGTGAATCATATGCTGTCATGACTCGAGAGCAGCATAAATCGAGGTAGAAAGTGATGCAGCCCACCAAGAAATCTAAGGAGCAGCCGAAAACTATCCTCGTAATTGTAAAAAGAGGATCTCCAATCCCCATTTCATCTACACCAAAGGTGAGTCCTATCAACTCGCTACTAAAGTTTATTCTTTTTCTCCTAAAATTGACAAGCCTAGGATCCCAAGAGATGATAACCCGTCCACTTTTGGGTCTTTCGATATTATTGATCACTTAAAAAAGACTAAGGTTCAAATCTCAGAGGCTGAATATTATCAAACTCATCCCAAGGTTTTTGCTAAAATGATTCACTTTGTCAATTCCCATTCTAAAACTACCTCTAAAGGCCTTTTACCCACTCTTTCTTCTACACCACATCCTAATCTGGTAGCTGCTGTCACCTCACCTAATGACAAAATCAAACCATTCTATGTAACACTCCTTATAATTGGCCATAGGCTCAATAATTGCGTCATAGACTCAGGAGCATCAGACAATGTAATGCCTGCCAAAGTAGCTCATGCCTTAGGCCTAACCCTCACACGTACTTATGGATCTTGTTATTCCATGGAGAGTAAGGAAGTGCCCTTATTCGGAAGAATTAAGGACACACATGTGGCTTTTGCTAATTTTCCTGAGAAGAAAGTTTTGGCTACTATCTTAGTAGCAGACATTCCTCCTTCATATGGGATGCTGCTAAGTAGAAATTTCTGTAAGGATGTGGGTGGAGAAATTCAAATGGATTGGTCACATTCCTCATACCGTTAATGGGAAAATGAAGAAGTTGTTTCCTAAGAAGCAGTCTGAGTATATTGTACAAAAAAATGACGATCCCAAAGCACAAATACTCTATGAGGATATGGGGCATGGCAACTACATGATTATGTCTCCTGAAGAAATCCAACTTCCCAAAGTGTCACCTAAAGATCCTAATGGTTTCGGATATTAGAATTTGATGAAAGTTGTTCTTCTGGGGTTCTGGGGCTGGTGTCATATTGGTATCACCCGAAGGAAGCATTCATCCTTTCTCATTCAAGTTGCAATTTGAAAATACCAATAATACAGCAGAGTATGAAGCTCTCATTCTTGGACTCCAGGTGGCAAAAGAATAGGGTGTGAAGAATCTTCTAGCTCATGGGGATGCGGAATTGATTGTCAAGCAAGTTAGAAACCTCTTCCAGGTAAATAATGGAAGGTTGAAACATTACCGGAATCAGGTTTGGGACTCCATTGAATTTCTTGACGCCTTCTCCATCGAAGCAGTGCCTAGGGAGAAGAATACCAGGGCTGATTCACTAGCAGTCTCAGGGTCACTGCTCATACCTCATCCTGACTTTTCTCAAGATAAGTTCACCATTGAGATGATGCATTGACCTAGTGTACCTGATAATACTAGCAACTGGCAGGTTTTCAATGATGATCAACACCTTCTTTCTTTCTTAGAACTTAAGGATAATTTTGAACAATTGTACTTTGAAGGGAGCGATAATTTTCCTCGTGAAAGTGTGCCCTTTAATGAAGAAGCCATCAAAGAAGAAGCGGATCAAGATGGATGTATCAAACTCAAAGGAAACAAGATTCCAAAAGGATTGGTGAGTTTAGAGGAACTGTTTGATAAACACGATAGGTATGTAAAGTTTAAAGCTTCTACTGACCTCAAAGAATAAGTGAATATGAAAAAATTAATATTGGGAGTTCTACTGATCCTAAACTCGTGAACATTGGAAAATGTTGCACACCAGATGAGAGGAAGAAGGTAATTGATCTTTTAAAAAAGTATAAGGATGTTCTTGCTTATTCCTATGAAGATTTAAAAGCTTTCCAACCAAAGGAGATGCAGCATTTTATCCCTCTCAAACCTGGGATTAAGCCTTTTAAACAGAAGCAGAGGCAATACAATCCTAAGATAGCTGACACCATCTTTCAGAAATACAAAAGTTATTAAAGGCTAAAATCATTTTTCCTATCCATCATTCAACATGGATTGCCAATATTGTGCCCGTTAGAAAGAAAAATGGTGAGATTCGTATCTGTGTTGACTTCAGGAATCTAAATCAAGCTTCCTTGAAAGATAATTATCCCTTACCTATGATGGATCAGGTCTTGCAAGCAGTAACGGGATCTGAAATGTTGTCTATGCTTGATGGATTCTCAGGATATAACCAGGTAGAAGTTAATACCACAGACCAACACAAAATGGCTTTCACTACCCCTTGGGGTACCTTTGCTTACAAAAGGATGCCTTTTGGGCTCATCAATGCCGGTGCCACTTTTTAGAGGGCTATGGATTTGGCCTTTGGAAGTTTGAAAGGAAAGTGTATCATCGTATACCTTGATGACTTGACTATATTTTCTAAAACAAGGGCGGATCATTTCCAGCATCTAGAGACAGTTCTGCTAAGATGTAGAGAACATGGGATCTCTTTGAATCCTAAGAAATATGTTTTTTGTGTCACGGAGGGGAAATTATTGGGGCATGTTTTCTCCAAAGATGGTATAAAAATTGATCCTGAGTGAGTTCAAGCTATTCAGCAAATTCCTCTTCCAACCAGCAAAAAGGGAGTGCACTCGTTCTTTGGTAAGATCAACTTTTTGAGAAGGTTCATCCCTGATTTTGCAGAGCTAACTTTGAATATCTCTCAAATGATGAAAGGAAAACAAATGTTTGGTTGGTCTCCTGAAGGGAAAGAAGCCTTTGAAGATATCAAAAGGGCCATTGCTAAAACTCTTGTTTTAGCATGTCTAGATTTCAGCAAAGATTTCATTATCTATTGCTACGCCATGGATAACACCTTGGTCATTGTTCTAACTCAGAAGATTCTAATGAGCATGAGCTCCCAATTGCATTTATGAGATATATTCTAAAAGATCATGAGTTAAAATACACCATAATGGAAAAACATGCTTTTGCAGTGGTTAAAGCTGTCAAGTAGTTTCGTTTTTACATTCTTAACTCTCACTCCACGGTGTTGGTACCGGATACAACTATCAAGTCAATTCTCACACAGCAGGAATTTGGATCCAAGAGAGGGAACTGGGTGGCCAAGGTTCAAGAATATGATATTGACATCAAACCAACCAAGCTCGTCCGTGGAAAAGGCCTGTGTGAACTCATCGCTGAAGGAGCTAGACATGAGTTACTGGAGGATAAAGTTGGTCTTCCTACCGTTTTGTTTCTTAGCTCAGTTGATGAATGGTATGCTGATATCGCTCACTTTCTCACCTATGGAGAATGCTCCTCTCATTTGACTGCCAAAGAGAAGAGAGCCATTAAACTAAGGTCAACCCAATATGTGTTGTGGGAAAACACCTTGTTTAAACGTGGGTTAGATGGAAGGTTTTTGAAATGTGTGGACAAGGAACAGCAGAAAAAGCTACTCTCAACTTTTCATGATCAGGCATGTGGAGGGAATTACTCATCAACTATCACTGCTCATAAAATACTTCGTGGAGGATATTACTGGCCTACCTTGTTCAGAGATGCATCAAAGTGGGTTGATAAATGTGAGGCTTGTCAGACTTTCGTGGGTAGACCCAAGTTGGCCTCTTTTCCCCTTAAACCCGTTGTAATTGAAGAACCTTTTCAACAATGGGGTTTGGACTTCATTGGAACACTTAATCCCTCTTCTAGTGCTGGTCATACTCATGTATTAACTGCCACAAATTATTTCACCAAATGGGTAGAAGCCATTCCAGTAAAGAGTACTACTTCAGAAGTAGTATGCAGTTTTATCAAAGAAAACATCTTGATAAGGTATGGTGTGCCAAACAAGATTGTGACAGATAATGCTTCAAACTTTTCTTCAACTGAGATGATGGATTTTTGCTATGGATATGGCATCTCTCTGCTCACTCCTCATATTACTATCCTCAGGGAAATGGCCAGCAGAATCAACAAATAAAAATCTGGTGGCCATAATAAGGAAATTAGTCAATGAATCCCAACGGAACTGGCACAAGAAACTCTATGATGCTCTTTGGGCAGATAGGATCACACCTAAGAGAGCCATTGGGATGTCTCCTTTTCAGGTAGTATATGGAGTAGAAGCCCAATTGCCAGTTACAATGGAGCTTCCAGCTCTGCATTTAATGAAGGCCATTGAAGATACCAGTTTCAATGATTCTTTGGATAAGAGAATCATGTATCTTCACAAATTGAATGAGGACAAATTGGAAGTTGCTGATAGGATATCTGCTCACCAATAGAAGGTAAAGGTCTTGTTTGATAAGAAATCCAGGTTCAGAGATTTCCAAGTTGGAGACATTGTTTTGTTGTGGGATAAAAGGCATGAACCTCATGGCAGCCATGGCAAGTTTGATTCCCTTTGGCTTGGACCTTTCAAGATCAGGCACTTCACTGGTAAGAATTCTTTTTACCTTGATTATATGGATGGTTCTTCTCTCCCACTTCCTTATAGTGGGTAGTACCTGAAATTGTTTAAGTCATAGGTGATTAGGAAGTCCTTTGTATATTCTGTATAGCATTTTGTTTTTCTTTCCCTTTGTTTTGGTGTGTTGTCCTCTGTATTGGTTTGATTCGATGACTCCGTGGCCCAATGGATAAGGTACTGGTCTACTTCCCTGAGTTTTTCTAAATTCTTGCCTTGTCTCATTCTTTGAATTTATGCCAAGTCATCCCCAGTATGAGCCAAATTATTGTCCACTCAAAATTCCCCTACTTTTAAGAAGTTGAAAATTAAAATTTTGAGGTTAAGTGTCTTTTCTGTTGTTCTGATAATGTGAAAAGTCGAGAAATTGGGAAAATCTATGTTTTTTGGTCATTTTGTGTGTTTTTCGGGCCTGTCAGACATTTTTGTCCCGCGTGTCCCAAGTTCATTTGGGCTCTCTGTTCCCCGATCGGCCGGTTTACCCGAAGTCTGTTCTTTTCAGGCCCGTCAGAACTTTTTGTCCCAAATGTCCCAAGTTCACCTAGACCCGTTGTTCCCTTTTTGTCCGATTCGGCCGAATCACGTACTCCAAGTACTTTTGTCCCGCATGTCCCAAAAGCATTTGTGTGTCTTTTCCCGCATCGCCCGAATCGGCCGAACCGCGACTTCACACTTTCGCACTTTCGTGTCCCAAATGAACCAAGGGCCATTCATGCTAATTTTTCCCGCTCTACCCGAATATCTTGCTTTTCAATTTGGTAGATGTGTATTTAATGCTCATTTATTGCCTTTCTCTCTCCTAAATGGCTATATAATGAAATTTCCCCCTATGCGTTTTTGCACACTGCTTTCATGTTATCTATTGCTCGAACCCTTGCAACCAAAATTCCTACACGCGTATCCATTCCCCCTGCAATTCCATCCCAAGTCTAGCTTGCAGCTTTTCTCTCCGAGTTACTATCAACATGAAGATCAAATTCCAGGGGTAGGAACAAATTTCACCACTCGAGTCCACCGTTCCCGATATCGGGGACAGTGAAGTTCACCACCTTGACTTTGGGGATTTTTGGACAAGGATGATAGACGTGAACCCTTCACCAATGGCACAGATGATTCATGATAGTGGTCTGGCTTTCGCTGGTGGTTTCCCTATCTCGGTGCAATGCGCAAACACAATGCTCTCATACGGGGCTCATTTTAACCCTGATTCGAGTGAGTTGACAAACGTGCACGGGGAGCTCATCACCAAACTTGACACTGCCGCCATTGGCACTACACTAAGGATTCCAGAGATGGACAATGCTATAGTTATCTCCCAAAATCAAGCATAGGCCCTTTTCAATCAAGATAGTGATAACTATAAGGCGCGGGTGGCGAAGTCCTGGCTGAAAAACCCAAAGAATGGGGCATCTCATCTGTCCAAGACTCTTTTCCATGTGGATTTCAATGAAGAACTATCAAATTTCATAATCCTACTGGCTCGGGTTATGGGCTTACCCTCTACTAATGAGTTCCATTTCTGGATGTGCCCGCTTATCAATATGGTGTGCGAGGGAACTCAGAATATCAACTGGGTAGAGATCATCAGTATGAACCTAGCATAGCAACAGTCAAATGTGCAGCAAAATAAAGAAATTTTATATGACTTCATACCTGATGTATACTCTAGCAGCATCGAGGCAATGGTTTGGTTTTTCATACATCGATGCTCACAAAGATGACCCCGTGTATGCCTACTGCCTGCAGTTCACCCTAGAAACCAGCAATCACAATTTCTGAAGGGTGAATGATGCTCTCACCATGTACATTATCCGGCTTCTTAAGAGTGACACAGCGAGAAGATTTTCTGATGAATCCATGAGTCTGATATCGCACTACGGTGCTTATTTTATCCAATTCAGAAAATTTTCCTATATCAAGCTTGCTATGAGAGCACTCCTCTCAAGCTTCCTATGTTCTAGCAATGACAAAATGGCCTTGATAGAAGTGTGTAGGCAATTGGACAAATTGCATAGAACCTGCAGAGACAAGAAAATTACTGGTTTGCACTTCCCCATCTCTTTGGGAAATTACACCTGCAAAACAGCCCTGGATGCACAAAATATAGAAAGGGCCCTAGCTCCCATTACTATCCATTTCTTCAGGCCCAGAACTTGCTTTGACTTAAAAAAGTTTATTGAGCAGAACATCAAGATCACCTTTCATCATAGGGGAAGACACGAGAGGACTATTGGGCTGACTGTGCTGATGATTTTGAAGCCAGAAGGAGGCATTATGGCAGGTTTTCCCTACAGTTAATTCAAGAACTTGGCTTGTACTCAAGTTCCTGAAGGGTTCCAGGATGACAATTCTGACCTGTACTCATATGAGTATGACAACATGGTCAAACACACTCCCTTAGAGGACTTGGATTGGTTCAAGAAGGAGAAGGATGATTTGGCTAAAATCTTGACTCCGGGTCTTAGTCGACCAAGATCCGGTTTGATAGAAAAGTCCGTGAGCTTAGGAGGCACTCGGGGAATCCTCCTCCAAGGACGCTTGAACACCAAGGAGGGAAGCATCAGCACCTGCATCGAAGCACCTATGCAAACCCCTCCTACCTCATCAACTCAAGGACTGCAGCTCTCTACTCCTTCCTCATCCACCCAGGTGTATCAGAAGAAAGTCAAAGAAGTTAAAAAGGAACCTGTAAAAGAGGATCCCCTGAGGAAGCATGTAGAATTTCCTTTAGGACTAGAGAACATTATTGTTCTCAGTGAAAGTGAAGAGAATGAAGTGTCAACTCCTGCAAGCGCCCCTGAAGCCCCAATGGATCAAGATAAAGAAATCCAGAGCACTGAACTTCCAAGCACTGTTGTTTCCTCTGCACCATGAGCCCCAAGCACTCCACTCATATCTCAACTCGAGGCAATAGTAGTACAAACCTTGGGCACCATGAGTTCTCTATCTCTTGGTCCTCTTGCCCCACCTGCTTCTTCCTCCTCCTCTTTTGCATGGGTGCAGCCTCTTGTTGATAGTAGGAAGAGAAAGTCTTCCTCCCGGATCTCAGGACCAAATTTTGATGCTGTGGCAGCATTGTTAGGCACTACTCCTCGCGCCAAAAAATCCAGAATTACCTCCAGGATAGTGTCTAACACTCAAGGCCAAAAATTCCTAGAGATAGCCAAGCCTAAGGCAGATAAGTCAGAGCAAGATTTGCAAGTATCTGACCTGGAACTCTCAAGAATTCCCATGGGAGAGTCTACCCCTGAAGGTGAGATCCATAATCTTCAGGAAACAGTTACCAGAGTCATTGGGAGGGTAGAGAAAGGGCAGCAAACCATTGAATAGTTGGAGGAACAAGCCCAGATTCTTACAAGTTTCATCAAGTCCCTGCTGTCCAAGGATAAATTTTTGGATCCTACCCCATTGACTACTCTTCCACCACCTATAATTCTGAGCCAAGATGAAGTGAAGAGTATCAAGGACATGCACAAGTATTTTGTATATGGAAGGGCTATGGAGGCCATGGTGGATGATATGCTGGTTGCAGGATTAAACTTCATTGATGAAGCCTTCAAACTCCACAGAAGGTGAATAATTTACAACATAAGCTCTCCTCCACTATTGGGAGCATTGATAAAGAACTTAAACTTTGGAGCAACAGATAGTAGACCTCCGCCTCATGGGACAAACAGATGAAAAAAAATTATTGGCAAGTAAGGTCTTTGAAGATACAAAGGATAATTTGTCAAAGTCCTGGGTCTACAACGTGGAATGGAAGGTCAAGGTCCCGGAAGAGGCTTTGGGAGAATTAAGAAATAGCTGGCAGAAGGGTGAGGCATTCAAAACACTAGTTGTATCTGCCTTCAAAGATATACATTTCCATCTTCAGGATGAGACTTCTGGTGTGCCTCTCTCCTTACAAGAAATCAAAGCTCAATTTAGAGATTTTGTCAAGGGTTATCTATTCAAGGAAAGCTCCATTTCCAAGGAAAAAATGAAGGAGATCTGCTCTCTTCAATCTGCCATTGAAGAAGCAAATAAAGATTATCATACTCATGTCGAGTTCGATAAGGAAATGGAGAAGTGCCTCGGATTTTGGACTCAGTCTACCGCCAACACATCAGTCCCACGTGGCAGAGACATAGTCGAGGTGTTGAAGAGATTCAGACAATGGATCTTAAAGTTGGTGGGTCCCTCCCAGTCATAAGCACCTGTCTTCTTCTCCTAATTCTTCTCTTCTCTTCCCCTTCTTTCTCTCGGATTTGTTGTAATTAGTTGGGGTATTGCGATTTGCAACCCTTTAACTAATCATTAGTTAAAAGAAGTAGTTACCGAGAGTAACTGATTTGTAAACTATATAATGGCCTCTCCTCACCATTTTGAAAAAGGAAGAACTTGGCTTATTTCTGAAAGTGTAAATAAATCTTGAAGAAATCAATACAGAAGGACTTTTCATTCTTTGTCTATCTGGTTTCCTTTATTCCTAAGCTATTCATTTAATCTTGTTAGATCATTTGTCTGTATTATGCTGAGAAGCTTTGTATTCTTGCAGATGTTATTTATAGAACTTTGTGTCTTTTCAAATTTCATCTTATTAATATGATACAAATGATCTTATTCCAATTCGTTGTACCCTCACATGCATAAGGAATTACTCTGTCATCTATAATTCTGAATGGTGCCTTTCTGCTCATTCTCGCATTTCTATTCCTCAATCCTTTTGTGATTGATAATCCTTATAGAAAACACTTTCATAATATCCAAGTTCCATAATAAAATCATGCTTTGTATATGTGTAAATAAGTTTGTTTCTGAATAAGGGAACCTCTCCCATTAAAGAGGAGGGACTTTTGTGTCCCCCGACCGTTGCTCTTCTTGAAGTCCTTTTTGACGACCAACATATCCTAAACATCTTCCTCCATATCCTCACCACCCCCACCATCTCCTCCACCTCTTGGTGGAATATGTCATAGACTTGCATAAGGGGATGATGAGGTTTCCTATAATGGTTCCCGTAATGGAGCCTGAAGGGGCATCTGTGGTGCCAACACATGTGGCTGCACCACAACCTATTGTTATACTAGGACCTGCTAGACTAGCACATGCTATATTGGTACCCCTATATGTGGCCCTCCCTGTGGATCTACCTATACCTGAGCATGTGCATGTGCCCTAGGATTTGGGTGATGTCCCCCTATGTTTTTACATATAATACCTCATGTGGTATAGTCAATCTAAGTGGCAGCACTGTCGCATACCACGCTGCATAATCTAGGGTCATCCCTAGATCCACTTTCTTCACCTATTGTACCCAAGGATGTGGAACCACCTGTAAAAATCTAGTGCACTCGCGACCCAACTTGATTCAAGGCCCCATGTGGAAGACCTCCTGAATCTACGTGCATACCACATTTCATCACCAGGAATCCCTGGATGAGACCAAATTGATGTTGGACCCTGTGCACTCTGTACCACTCCAAGATATAGCTCTTGATCTTGAGAATGAAATGATCCATGACATCAGTTCTCAACTCAACAACATCCTGAGGCCACTGGTACAACTTGTAGGGACATCATATGATCATGTGAAGTTGTTGTTTCACTGAATTGTTGTGTGATATGAAACATATAAGGTAAATAGTTAAGGAGGAATACATGTTATTACGTTGGTCGAAGGTTGAGTATGTGCGTTTCTAATTTCTGATCCAGGCTGATTGTGTGAGCTTCCTTTTGGCTAGGAGAAACTACTTGTAATACAAAGCAAGACCAAAAGATATAATTAATAACAAAATTTAGTGGATTCCCTAGCGTGAGCTAGATCCACGAAGTGTGATACTTCTTCAACGGTTGTCAATCTAATGATATATACCTCAATATAAAATAACAAAACATGTAAATAAAAGAATCTAATGTTAGTGTTCTATTTAGGTGTCTTAAACTACTATCTATGTCAATCCAATTAAATGCTTGATAACTAAACTGATGAAGGTTTCAGTCGAGTGCAGGTTGGGTAGGTGGTCTAAGGGTCAAAGACGGGGTTTGGATGAGATTTGGTGAAGTTTGAGTTGGTTTTGGTGATTAGTAAGCTTGTTGGTCTAAGGCAATTTTACTAGGTACAGAGACCGACGCCGGTCAGAGGATCATGTCAATATAGGTATAACTGATTTTGGTTATGGTATAACTAATATTGCTTCATCGTGGGAAATGGTAGAATACAAAATGTGTTTCTAAGCTCTCAGTGTCTACATAAAGAGTTAGGAAGGTCTGTTGTGAGGTTGTAGGTGGGGTATCAGGTTTGGGTGAGGTTTTGTGAGGTTTTGGGGAGGTTCTGGTGAAATTTGATAGAAGACAATGTCGGTCGGGTGATGATGTCGATGAAGAGGGGAAACCGATGATGGTTAATAGAATTGGCGTTGGTAGGGGAAATTAAATAAAAGGTAGATTTAGACTTCTCTGTGATTGCACATAGGATGAAGGGAGGATGGTTGGGTTCATAATAATGTCAGGAAGACTCAGGAATGCATAGAGGTCAAGTACAAAGAGCTAGAAGGTTGTGAGTTGTTAAATGGGTAGATTGGTGAGAAGGTGGGAATGAAGGAATGCAGGAAAGAATAAGATACAATAACAAAAGATAATGAACTTACACTTTAAACAAGTACAAAATGATGATAATCAAATACACTTACTTATATTTGTAGTTCTGGTAGGTGAAGGAAGGTAGTGGTTGATCCGTGAAGAAATTTTTGGGTAGTTCAATGGAAATACTCCTAGAGTTCTCCCGTGAATATTCTAATGCCTTTGGATGAGTATCTAGTGCTTGCTTGGGCCTATGGTTGAGTGTATTTCATTTTCTGGATGCTCAAAAGTCTCTGGTTTGTGCTTAAATGCAATATATCTCTCAGAACTCAAAAATGACCAACCTCGGTAAAAGGTTACAAAATTGTATATAAGGTAACCAATGACGGTTAGGGTGATTGACATCGGTTGATGGATAACTGGCATCAGTTAAGGCGGGAAATCCTAAGTTTTCCAAAAATAGGAAAATATTTGCTATTTTTGGCATGCTTTGATTGTCATTCCGGGGTCTCAAGTGAGGGTTAGAACTTAGATAAGTGGGAGTGTTGTTGGAGAAGGAACAAGACTTTAATTTTAGGGTTTGAAAGAGTCCTAGTTGGTTAAGATAAGTAAAGACTCAAACTTAGTTAATTAATAGACTAAGAATAATTCCATGGTGAGGTGTATAGGTGATGTGGCTAGGTGAGGTGTAAATTAACTTAATTAAAGTAATTAAATTAATATGAATGTGGGGTAAGGGATCATGGTTAAGTGAACACATTACGTTAATTACTTAAAGGGTACCAAGGGGAGTGTGACCCAAATTTGGTGTCTATAGTTATACCTTGTATAGTAATTTTTGTCTCCCCTATGGCTGTGAATATTGTCCCCATCCAGAATCCAATGCATGACAGATTGCTCTCCAAGAACATGAGCTCTCAATGCTACTAAATGACATCCAATCACAATATGATCCCAATCCCATGTTTGTAACAATGTGGTAGGACCCATTGACCTCTGTCCATGATAATCTATCATGTGTAAATCTACGTATAAATGAGCCAGTATACATTGATTCCAACAATAAACATCTCCCTACAGAAGGCCATGAATCACTCCAATAAGGCCTAGAGGTAATCGACCACCAGTCTTGTCAGTAACAATATGTCATTGAAAATAGCTAACAAAAATATAGGTACCTGTCCCAAATGTTGATCGTCCATACACCTCCCAATAAATAATTCCATACCTCAATGGGGTATTTTTTTCACTCCAAATATCTCATCTATACATCTTTGAATATAGTCATGGCGACCATCATAGGTGATCAAGCAACCCTGGATAGGAACTCGTAAGATTTTCCATACATCCTCCAATGTAATGCTCACCTCACCAGTAGGCGGGTGGAAGGTCTGACTCTCTCTCCGCCACCTCTTAACTAAGGTTGTGAGCAAGTCATGATCTAAGGTAATCCATGGCATGTTAGCCATGTAAGATAAACTAGTCACCTCCAGGGTGATCTCCAAAAATTTTGGTCTCATTAGCTAAACGTCAAATCATAGGCCCGAAGTCGCCCATGTCGCTCCCGTGACTCTAACACGTCTAAATCCACCTACATAACCAATCAAGTCATTTATTATGATCTTATTCTACTATTATATCATCTAATTTTCTATTCTATCATCACATTCTTCTATTTTGCTTATAATTCATCTATTTTTACCATCCGGGGTTTCCAAAACCTTCTCTTTCTTCTAAAGGCAATTTTAAAGTGCCTTTTGTGCATATGTGCACCCCTGAGTGCACCAGTGCACCCCCTAGTGCATATGTGCACCCATTGCAGCAACACACTCTTTATTGCACCAACACACTCCTCAGTGCATAGGTGCATTCTCCTTTCTCCTCAAAACCCTCATTGTGTAGGCACACTCTTCTTTGCATAGGTGCATATGTGCCCCCGCTACCCTGAGAAATTTTGCATAGGCACATACACTTGTGCACCAACAAATGCATGCCCATGCTCCATTGGAAAACAAAAAAAAAAACATTTACATAGGCGCATGCCTTTTTCCACCAATACAAGTGTGCCCATGCAAACCCTATCTAATGGTGCATAGATGCACCCCTTTGTGCACTAACACATGTGCACCCCTGCAAAAAAAACATTGAAATCAATATAATGCATAGGCACACCCATTTTTGCACCATTGCATACACGCCCATGTAGGCGCTAGCTTAGGCACACCCCCCCCATTTTAACCCTAAAAAAATACATTTTAACCAAAATTTAAATGATTTAAAAAACCAGGGTAAAAAGGGGAGATTTGTGTACCTGTGTTCCATCCGTTGGGAGCCTCATGTAGTCTATCACACGATCCGCATGGTGTCTTCGGTTCTACACCCTCGTCATTTCCTCCCGTAGGTCAGAGCTCAAATCAACAGTAAAATGGTAACTGAATGTGATAAATGAATTGGTCGTGATGGCTTATATACCCATTTTTACTTCACGCGACATGTTTCTCACTCCCAAGGTGTCCTAGAGCCATCATGGTTCTTATACATTATTTTACAAATCTCCGTGATGATTATTTTAAATAAATAATTATTTTCACGCTTGTTTTTACTACACTGGGACATGTTTTGCTTCCCGAAAACCTTTTCTACTACCTATGGAATATTTTTTCCTTACGTAGACTTTTAATGAGGTCTCACGGATTCATTATTTATTCTACAATATCTTCTTCCTAAAAATACAAAAATTTAAAACAATGTAAAAAAATTCAAAACCCTAAAAAAATTGTTTAAATCATTAAAAATCCAAAAAATGGCAAAAATTTATTTTTTTCAAAAATTGGTAAACGACATGCATACAATTGAGGATTGTGTCAAATACATTGTCCTCAAACATCAAAATTTGTCCTACAAAAACATATTTCTAAGGTTCTTGCTTATTCTGGTCTCAAACGACTTACATATCATTGTGGTCTACCTCCATTAACAAAAGCTAGGTTGTTTACTATGTCGGTACTTCCGTGTAACAATGAGTTGTCAGAGACTATGTTATAGTGCACAAAATCTTTTCAATGGGACTACGTGTGTCCTACATTATTCCCCTCGCATGTATTATTGCCAAAACACACACAAATCACTCTCATTCTTACCAATTCCGTTATAATTAGTGATTTTCGCTAATTAACAAACATTTCTTACCAATTTGGCCAATTGACAACATAGTTTTGATTACCTAACCTCTTTCACATTCAAGATGCCACTTTACAACGAATCATAAGTTAGAATCCTCTTCAAAATAGGTAATTAGCATTTATTAGCTAATTAATCCTATTTTGCTCATATTTTGATCAATATTCCCTATTATTGACTCAAACCCCTCTTCTAACAACTCAAAATCACCCCACTTCTCTCCACAACATCTCAGCAAGCTTCAAAAAATTATCCTAGCCTCCTAGTTGACCCTAAGTGGTTGATTAAGGATCATCATATCTTAATCACTTGATAATTCACTAATTGTGATTAGTAAGTCTTGATCATGATTAGAAATTCTAAATCTTATTTATACTTTTAGTCCCACATGCACCAAGATGCAAGTTTTCCCCAAATGGAAAACTATAAATAATACTAAGTACTACCTTTCAACTTTACACCATGCTTTGATTTGTATCTCATATAAGAAATATGATTTATAGCCAAGCTCAATGTTTTCCTAAAGTCTTTAATAGGGTTAGTAGATGTGTATCCAAAATGACCTTGTAGTCATTTGGAGAGGAAATTTCACCTTTTTTGGAGTAGTAACCATACCAATTTGATTGCCCTCTTAGATCTATTTAGGTCTTTGTTAGTTTAGCAATTCAATATATTAGTAGGCATGATTAGCTAGATTTTGAATTATATTCATGATTTTGAATTATATTCATGTTAGTTAACATTCTATTAAGATTTTATCTTTATTGTTACATTCCTAGACTTAAATCCTTGTTTATACATGATATTGGTGTTATCCTCCCTTATTTAATCATGTTATTTGCTTTATAAAGTTTAGGGTGCTTTCATGTTGATAAACAACATTTTGTGGAAAAAAAACATTCCCAGTTGGGAGGAGTGATCTGGAGGATATTTTGGTCTTTCAAAGTTTCCTAAACCTCCCTAAACCATGACCACATTGTAGAATGTTCTGAGACCTTTCCGATGGTATGCATAAGTCCGTAGTCGGAGTTCATAAGCAAAAGATATCACAGGTCAAAGTTTGGTTTGAACACAGGTCAAAATGGGTCAATTGGCGAGTTACACGTGTCAAGTTTGACAAAAGGTTTATTTTTTTTGTTTTCAAGCCTCCAGTATTTGATGCACGAAAAATTGGTGGGCCCCACTATTTATTGGTTGGGGGCCCTCAGCAAGGTTTTGCACACTCTTTTGTAAGATGGGTGCCTTTGCCACCTTTATTCATATTGTCATTTTTGCTTATATATGCATTATATCTCTCTAACATTGTCAATGTGGGACTATATATGTTTGGAGAGTTGAATTGTGCATTGCAGATTAAATCCATCTCGGGTGAGCTATCTATTAGCTTGTTGGGGTGATCAACACCCCACCGAGTTCATCACATTGTTATTATTTCCACATTATTCAAGATCCATAGTTTATCAAATGACTCGGCCAATTCTACAAATAACTTGGTCTCGTCTAACTACCCATATAACTCAAGCTAGATATACTAATAGGCAGCTCAATGCCCACATCCACGATGCAACATTGAACAACTAATAGTTCAACCGCATAAGTCTACGTTGCATAGTTAAATCAACAACTCAGCAGATAAACATTGTAGGACGCAATCAAAAATTCACCTCAGCCTATGACTCGGCTGAAAGATAAACGCACAACATAAGATGGGCTTTCCAACACATGCAAGGATGTGGTAATGACACATAGCTCGGTAGACGGGAAGCGAGTATAGACCAGATCGATAGGGAAATGTATGGCCGAATAGAAAGCATAAGTTGTGGCAAAAGGCACGTGTAGATAGGCTTCCACGCCTATTAAAAAACATCAAAGATACCCCTCCCACCATGAATGTGGGATTAATCCCATCAAAGATAAAATTCGGTCTGCGTAGCAAATGGAGAAGGTAAGGCATGGCAATTTGGAAAAAATCTTAATTTTTGAGCACTTAGGGGTCAAACCAGGCCATGGAGTAAAAATTAAAAGTGTTTAGAATTTCATGAGGATTATAAATATGTAATTTTTTTCATGTAATGCTTGTAAATCTCCATTTGTAGGTGTTTTTCTAGCACAATTATAGGGGGGTCATATTGTGAAGACACTGTAGGGACCACATATGGACTTGTGAATAGTTTCTAGTAAATAGTAGAGTTCCCAAAGTCTGATATCAACCCTTTTGTAGGTTTCAAAGGTCTATTTTTCATTAGTGAAGGTAAATTATACTTCATTGGATTTTTAATAGATTGATTCTCTTTTTGTGAATCCGGAGACGTAGCCTTTGGATGAACTCCATTATCAATATCATTTTGTGGATGTTTTTATTTCAGTTTTGATGAAGCTTTTAATCAAATAAAATCAGTTATGGATTTGTATTAATTTGGTTAAGCAATCATCATTAAAAAGGGAAATTGGACTTGAGTGTGATTTTTAGTATCCATAATCCACAAAGTTTTAAAAGTATGTACATTTTAGTGTTGTGATTGAAAATCAAATTGAGGTAAATAATTAAATCAAGGAATTAATTAGTTTTGGAGTTATAAAACCCATAAAATTGATGTTGAGTTCCAAGATCCTTGTGAACGGTTAAAGTTTGAAAATTATAACTTGCATTTTCAGATCACGTATGCAGTGTTAAGAGGTATTATGTTGGCTAGTTACTTGTAGATTAAAATCTTCAAATAAAAGGTGAATCTTTTTATATAATTCAAGCAATGAAGAGGGAAGCTAAGTCCAATATCAACATTCAAATTATAATGGAGGAAATCTATTGGCTCTATCCTAAGTTTGAAGGCTTACATATTAAACATGTTTTGTAGAGAAGCTAATCATTGTGCGGACACATTAGAAAACTATGGGGTTCATGATCTATCCAAATCATTATGGAGCTTGGAAGAAAACTTACCAATCAACACCAAAATTATATTAAATGTTGATAAATAATAATTATGTGGAGTGTGCAACGGTGATATGGTATTTTAGTTTTGTCATTCAGATCATGCGAAGGTACTAGTTATCGAAGTTAAAACAGGGGTCCCCTATTTTTGGTTTCCATATTTTTGTTGTGCAGGTTGCAAGTTTTCTTCTAGATTTTCAGCATGGGGCAAACAAAGTGAGATATGAACCTTCTTCTTGTGTGGGGTTACAAAGAGACAATACTATCTGGGAGATTTTCAAGTATGGGGTATTACAAGTTATCTTCTCAAGCTGAATGGGGTATGAGGAAACTCTTTCCATGGATTTCACAATGGCATGGGATAATGGTGTGGTTACGGTTCCTGGGATTAATATTCAGGTCTCTATAGATTTCATCACCATGGTTATAGGTATGGAGTATGAAGGTATCAAGGTTTTTAAGGACAGATAAAGGCTTACCCAAGAGCTTGAAACCTTTTTTAATGAAGATGAAAAATATCATTACATGGATGATGGCATTGCCAGAATGAATTTACTAAGCCACTAACCTAAATATTTTTTCCACCTTATGAAGTAAATTATATTAGATAACAACTATAGAAAGTTGCACACTCACTACTTCACCCTACTAAATCACTTTCATCATAATAAGAAAGTCAGTATTCCTTTCTTTTTGTTTTGTTCTCTGTAAGCCTCAATTCCAGATTTCCTGGCAAAAAAGGAGGTGGCTCCTCTTTAGAAGAGCCTCATTCTACTTTTGGTGAAAGTTGTTTTCCCCTTTCCTAGTACTAGGGTTTCAGGTTCTATCTTGGGAGAAAACTAGAAAGATTTCCACTCTTTGGTGGATCAAGCAAAGTTAATGTAGACGAAAATGAAAGCACAAAAAAATTTTGATGTTGTAATTTCTCTTGAGAATTCAGCTACGGGATCCTCTTCGGGGTTTAGGTAAGGAAACAATCTCATAAATTTACTTGCTAACAAGATAGAAGCATTGGAATATATTATGACACAAATCAAGGATGAAAATAAAAATTTGATTAGGAATGCACAGAGGACAAATGCAGAGGTTGGATATCTTACAGGATAAAGAGGTGCTAGATAAAGGTAAGAAAATGAAATCGATGTTGAGTAGTTCAAATGAAGACGAGGCTCCTAAGCAGAGGCAGATGAAGCATGATGGACTGAGCTCGAGGACTAGAAGGAACTCTGCATAGGCATACCTTTTGCTAACTTTTGGCCAAATTTATTTTGGTTTTTTGCAACCCTGATATATTAGGTTTGATATCTATTTTTAGGGTTTTTTGTCTTATGGTTGGGCCTTTTGTGAGTCAAGGTCTTAATTTTTTAGATAGGTAATAATATTTAGTTTTGAATGTACTAAAAAAATCCTATACAAAAAAAAATCCAAGGCATATAGGCCAACAAGAGAAACCAATAGAACCGAGTCAAACCATCTAGACAAAACAAAGCAGACCACAAATGGTCTAAGTATTAAGTCAAGGTCTTATTGACTCGGGCCTTTGGTTTCTATTTTTTGTTATCTATGAGATTTAATGACATATCTACTGTAAATGGTCTATGGATACTTTTCCAATAATTATCAATTAAAAAAACTACAAAAGTCTGTATGTTTCAAGCTCGACCAAGCCATCTAAATATGCAACATACAAGAGTGGTAAGTTTCACAAGACTTAAAAAATTCTCCACGTATATCATACACAAATTTCAACCTTAGACACTTGGAGGAGAATTCTTCTCAAATAGAATCTCTACATTATAATTTATTCCTTCCCTCTTTCATTTACTCAGATTCTTTTGAACTATTTCTTCATGTTTTGGTGCCTACGGCTTCACCTTGTGCCATTTATATTGGCCTCTTCAATATTTGACGTGTTAAGAATAGAATAGAAAAATAATATTGATGAATTTCTTGCCTCTCGCTAAATTTTTGCACCAATTACATGAAGTAGGGAAGTTAATGCAAGAAAGAGATGGGAAGTGGATTAAAAGTTTCCATTTGGCCTTTGGATAACTCCCCCGTAGATGGTGGGAAAAATTTCCTGCATTGCATGGTTCTTGTGAAGTGGTATTTTCTAGTTTAATTAATTAAAAAAACTATTTAAAGTCTTTTTATAAAATTATCACCATTAATTTAAGAATTAAATCATGAATTTAATGAATCATTAATTAACTAATTAATGTTAATTAATTACTTATAATTAATAACGCTAATTTAATTATTAAAATTTAATTAATTAATAACATTAATTATAATATTATTATTAATTAATTAAATTTAAATAAGTAAATTAAAATCATTAATTTAATTAGTGTCAATTTGCAAATAACAAGAGGGTGTGTGAGACGAGGAAGGACAATGATGATGACGAGAATGTGATTGTGTAACTTTGTAACGATTGATGACCAGATGTTTGGAGAAGATGGAAGATAATGGCTTACGAAATGGTGCGGGTTAGTCAAATAGTGCAAAACATTAACATGAAAAGTTTCTCTTTTTTAATTTTTTTGGCATTTTTTTTTGGGAAAACACAATGGATATAAGCGAGAGCTAGTAACGTACTTAAGCTTTTCATATGTAACGAATTATCCTTACACCCTTTCAAGGTATGTTATAGACGGTCAAAATATCGAAACTTATCAAACATGACCAAATATTTCAAAGGGGCTAATAATATTTTAGTAAATAGGTATTGTATTTCAATATCAGTTAAGATTTTTTTCATCTTAGTGAGTAGGGTCTTATAACAAAATACATAGGCATTAAGATTTTTAGTAGACCCTTGTCATATTTGAGCCACTTGTGCGTAAGAATTATTTTCCTCAATATTGATAGAGAATTGGGCCAAAAATCGATTTGCTAAGTAGTAAATGTATACATAGAGTGAGTGGGAAGAGCATAAAACCACTATAATACAAATTCCTTAAGCCTTCAATGGAGAAAAAATTAGTAAGAAAGATGTCATTAGAAGCATAATTGAAGAAAGAAACATGAAATGAGTGAAGATGCTCAACAAGATACCCTTTTCCATCATATGTAGGAAATTTAGGAGCAAAAAAGAATAGGTAACATATGAAAAACTACTTCAGGTGCAAATGGATTATGAAGAAACTATGTGGTATCCATGACATGAAAGGAAGCGGATACACCTTGTTGTAACTATAAAATTTATTCTTGTAAATTATTGATAAGGGATTCAAGAACTTTCATGTTAGAATAAGATACATGCCAACCATGAGGAGTATATATGGGATGTTTACTTATAATTGTATCTACACGAATAAGCATAAAAATATTTGGTATCTATAGATGGGGGTGCACCCAAAGGGATAGGCACCATGGATGTGGGACCAACAGATGTCAGTTGTATAATAATAAAACATGCTTAAACTGACCTTTTTCAACATAAAGTGGAAGGTCAATATTATAGGGTTTCTCTTGCAAGAAATGATCAAATTATTGGGCATCCTCATTGGGTATATCTTAGCCATGTTATTTAGGGTGAGAATTAGAGCCTTGGGTTTTAATGTGATCAATAATGATAACAAAGGAAACATTGGCAAATAGAGCATGCATTGGATAACAAAATGATGAGGAAGCGAAACATCAAGAGTGGCACATTATATAGGATCGGAATTGATGGTGAGTACATTCATTGATATAGGGTTAATAAGAAGTTGCTCATGATGAGAAGTGAGGGGTGAATAGTCATGGCCTCTATTAGAAAGGGTGGTGTTAAGATCATCATCACAATAAGAAACATCAATTATAGAAATTAGTACAATTGATATATCATTAGCACTTGTTTTCTTGAGGGTGGTGGTACTAGATTTAATTTGGTGGCATAACTCACAGAGAAAAAATTACCAAAATTTTTTGGGGTTAATACTTGGATTAATCAATATGGTTTCATTAAATGTGTTGAATTCAATGGAATACTTGTGAGCCAAGGAAAAAACAAGCAAGAGTGACCATGAAAAGTAGGCATGATGATAAACAAAAGAAAACACAAACCTAGAAAATAAGCATGTACCCAAATAAAAACTACAAATTAACTAGGGTTTAGAGATTAGTAGGTCTAAAACACAAGGATAAGATCATAGATTAGGTGAAGAGTTTGATAGAAAGTGGGTTCACCAAAAAATTATCCCTTAATTAAATTTTGGGCGGTTTATTTGCCGATAGGCTTCTTAGAGACAACTTTCTTTGTAACTGATTTTTTTGGTAGTCGTCATTTATTTTTAATTGGTCGATAGGCCTTACTTGAGTGAACATTCTTGATAAATACTGTTATGATCGTCTTCATCGTTATATTTATTTAAAATTATTTTTAAAAATTACATGCTTTATGATACGTTGGAGAAGGCAATGGTTGTGTTGGCATATTTCATTGGTTATCAAGACTGTTCATGACCTTTCACTTCCTGCCACTTCATCTGTTGTCTGTTGTTGTCGATTGGTGTCTGATCTCCACTTTCATAGTTTCAGAAATCATTGGTATTCAAATTTTTGTGGCGCTCCTCCTGTTATGCTTAGTCTTTACCCACCTTGCAGTTTTGCAACATGTATCACTTGGGGTATACACATTTCTTTCAGGTTGGGAATCTTTTGTTGCACTGAGTGCCATAGGTTAAAGAGCTCCATCGTTGGTCAGGAAGAATAATGTTTTACTGGCATATTTTTTCCTCATTCCTTGTTGTATAGAGAAAGGAATAAGATTCGACCGTCCAGAGAATAGATTTCCATAAAGGCAATTAGCGAAATCATATATAATCATCAATAAGATGGTTACAGATTTTTCAGTATTTCATTTTTCCTATGCAATTGCATCTTTGGCGAGTGAAATTCACACAGTGAGTAACTTCCTCATTTTGAAGGTAGGTTCACATGTTTCAGTATTTTCTTCACATTGTGTGATTGTTTATTTAGGTCTTCAAGGGTGTGAAATATTTTGGTTGTTCGTCATTTATTCTTTCACTTTCGGGCATTGTTTAGTATGTGAATGGGCTGATTTTGAATAAACTTGAGATTTTTGGGTTCTTTCCCATTATTGGCCGAGAGTTACCCACTTTTTGTGAGCACCATGTTGTGATGGGGAGAATTAAATGAAACCTTGTAGAAGTAGGAGAAACATTATTGAGTATTAGATTAGTAGATGTCAAATTTATCATTTCCAACCACACCCTACACCTCATATTGCACAACCAAACATGATTGAATTCCCAACCGTGAAAGTAAGTAAATAGAGAGAATAATATAGAATGTTTTTTGTTTAACCCAGAAATAGAGACCATATGAGGGGACTAGGTAAAGGATTACTATTCTCGTCAATACCACCAACTACAGAAAAGGAAGGTTCTCTCATACTTTTTCCCTTTCCAACCATGCCTTCCAACTCATTGTACACCTTTAGGGCAAAATTGTTGTGTCAATTCCTTGTAACACTGTTTCTTGGATATATTCTTTTGTTTGTTTGGAGAATAATTTGTAATACAAAATTATTAAATTGACTACTACCATACAAATCCTCTTTTAATACTATTATGTGGAAATTTATTTATTCTAAATATAAAAAACTTCAATTGAATTTTTAAAAATATCATTTTAGAACATTTTAAAGAATATAAATTCTATATTAACATTACCTATTGGCCTTTCACAAGCACCTATGGATGCTTTTGCTAGTTAGGTGTAGATTAGAATAGAGCTGATTTACAAATCTAACAAAGATGATACAATAGAAATACTAATTGAGATTTTTAACTCATATAAAATAGAAATAAATATGTATACACCACATTAACCTAACACACAATCAAAAACACAAAATAAAGGTATAGAAGCATTTAATAGATTTATATTTCTAAAGAGATCAAAGACGTGAAATACTGAAACGGGGATATCTAATCCTAGGTAACCATCACAAATGGAACTAGATCAAAAACTACAATTGATTAAATACCATGCTATAAGGTCATGACTATACCATATAGTCCAACCCCTTCTTTATGGTCTTAGACTTTCTCTAAACCCACCTCTGTAACTTTTTGGGTTTTTCACCTTCCTATATGTGTCTTTCACTACTAAACCCTAGTTATCACACATATAAAAATCTCTTTGAATGGATTAAAAATCCTCTTGTATTTAATGGTATCAAAGATTCATGAGAATCCTCAATGGAAACATGACAATCCTATAAAATGGAAACACTTCCTCTTTTTGATATGAAACCAAGAAATAACTGGATGGGCAATGTCTTCTTGGAGAATATGATCACATAATATCTTGTCTCTTAAATAGAGGGTGGTACAAAGATCTAGAACATATTAGCACCATGGTTCCCGTCATAAAAGCTTTCAAATGATTTAATTGGATGTTTCATGTTCAACAATCCTCTTGTGGATGTTGACTCAAGTTATTAAATGAGTTTTCCTTCTTATCCAAATGTATTCAATGGTATTTAATGATGCATTCAGACATGACATGGATTTGGTAATTACATATGAAGGACTTATCCAAATCACTTTAGAATAGATTCTTTTGAAAGATATTGTCGATATGAAGTGATTCTCCAATTTTTAGATAATTCTCTCATTTAAATCGATGAGAAAGAACAAAATTTGATGAAGTGGGAAAAATACTGAGAGAAAAATCAGTCCTCTATAACTCCAAAAATAATCCCCTCAGCATTCAAGAAATAAATCAAATGAAATCTTATTTTATGAGGAACATTTCTATAAATTTTAGGAAATTTGGCTCGTCGAATCATTGAGAAAATGCAAAACAATTTTCAGTTTTTCTAGAAAAATGGAGTTTTTGGCTGGAAAATTCTTTCTCAAATAAAAATAAATCATGTCATTATAGCACCCAAGTGATAGATCATCTAAAATGAATTTTCAAATGGATCACTTTGACAAAGTTTTGAAATTGTTTGACCATGCAATCATCGACAATGAGAAAAAGAACATTTTCAAAATTGGGGTACGAAATTAGTTTTAATGGCTTCCATGGAGGAAAATTATGAAGTTTTAGAGGAGTTTCATATTTTACTTTTTAAATTTTCATTTTGAGGTTTTTTTGGAGGGAAAACTAGGTTTCAAAAATGACTTAGTGTTGGAGTTTTAACCATTTCTCCCTTTTAGCACTTTAACTCACCATTAACCCAACATGGCTTAGCTCGGGTCAAATAGGGGTTAAAGGGTGAGTTTCACCCATGAAAATATGGTAAAATTGAGGTGAGTGGATGATAGGGAAACTAAAATTCACTTTTCATGAGATTGTGACAAGTGTCACCATGTGGGAGCAAGTGAGATAGATGTAGAGGCTAAAAAATAGGCTCCCGAGAGCTGAGATGGGGTTCTTCATGTGATCGGGGTAGCTGGATGAAGGGGGGCATATGTTTTTGCCCCAAATGTCACCTTGTATGTTGGGAAAAAGGGGCAAGGAACAACAACCATGAAAAAGTGTGCCAAGGGTAGCCTTTGTCATGAGGAGGGGCCGATTGGTCTAAAACAAGATTGCAAGTTGTACTAGCAGCCCAAGATGTAACTCAAGTGATAAAATTTATTATTAAATAAGGTGGGAACACATTTTTGTCCCCATTTTCCCCTTGCACAAAATGTCAAGGGATAATTGAGGTAAAAAATCTCGTCATTCACTTAAGTAGTGTGCTGATGGCAATGCTTTTTTGTCCCAGGAGTAAAATTTAACCAGTTCAAGTTGTATAATATATGATTTGGATTGGAAACATTCCAATGAATCCAATGTGAGTATTTATAAAATATTAAAATTATATCTTAATGAATTTTTGGTCAACTTTCCATTTTTTCCTAAGAATACGCGCCACTGAGCTGGGTTGTTGAAGGAGTTTGGAACAAGTATGAATCACTTGGGTTATGAAGGGGGGTCAAATTTGCTTCAACTTGTCCCTTTGTTAGGATCCAAAATTTTCTTGAGGTTCCCAAAACCTTCAGTGTAATTTCCTTGTCTAGAAATACCACTGCACTTCAGAGTTGGGAAGGTTTAATCTTTTTATCCTCCCCAAAATTGACTTACATATTATATCATGTAGTAAACCATGTAAGATTTATGATAAATGGAATTTGATCTCCCAACACCATATAGAGTTCCTAAAACCTTTACCATAAGTTGACACTTTTATAGTGCTCACATGCTCACTTTTCCCAAAAATCACCTAGAGAGAAATCTTTTCCAAGATCACTTTGAAACTCACAAAATATCTTCTAGATGATACTTATACAAAGAAAACTCTGAAACCTTTCTGTTGACTATAATTTGAGATACCAAAATGATATGAGGCTCCCAAAATATTTCCTAGAAGTTTTTTGGAAGCAGAAACACTGAGAGGGGGGTGAATCAGTGTCTACAAAACTTTATCTTTAGTTATCTTTAATTGTACTTAACTTGTGTGAATCATCAAAGCTACCATTCAATCATTCATTAATTGTGAGCTTATTATGCATGAAATAATCATCCTCGAGAATATGAAATAATAGAGAGAAAACATGAACACAACATATAGGTGGGAAAAATTCAAGGGGAAGAAAACCAACTGATCATTATATTAATAGACAAAAATCAATATTTAGTGAAGCACCAACTCCATAAGGAACACCAACCCCTAATTTATCTAGAACCAACTAGACTTTAGTAAGCACCAACTTGCAAGGAGGCACCAACCCCCTAATTTATTAGGCACGGACCTAAATTTAGAAATCACCAACTTAAAAGGAGGCACCAACCCCTAGGGTTTTAGTGAATCACTAACTCCACAAGGAAGACCAAGCACCAACTCAACCACCTAAGAATGTTTTCCACCTCTTCTTGTTGTTATCTCAACAAATGATGGAATTATTTGAACTTCTCTCTTTTCTTATCTTCTTCCTCTTGTTATGCTCTCTATCTCTAATGTACTTATGCATCTAATACATATTATGATCCTCAATCTTCATCTTCTCTTTATACCCTTGCTATGTTGCTCATGAATACTATTTAGACCACCTTGTTTTCTCACTTTATCATCTTCTTCTTCACCTTCTCATGATCATAGAAAAACTACCTTTCACTATTGGAAACCTTTATATTTTATACATGCCTGAATTCTTCATGGTCTGTAGGACCTCATACACCTCTCTCTTGCTTTCATAACTTGCACTTTTCTTCATGAACTCTCCTATAAACCAAATAGGTCTAAATTGTCTTACTTGTGTGTGTGTGTGTGTGTGTGTGTGTGTGTGTGTGTGTGTGTGTGTGTGTGTGTGTGTGTGTGTGTGTGTGTGTGTGTGTGTGTGTGTGTCTTAAGCTCAAAATATCATATAGGTCAACCATGATTCATTAGGTTGGCCATACAAAAACTTAAAGAACATATCAACATAGGTCGGTTATGCAAGTATAACAACATATGGGTTGTCCATACATATAAAATCATATGACAAACATGGAGTAACCACACCATAGGCTTCTTCTGAAATGTCATGAATCTCCATGTGCTTGAATTTTCTCTTTCTCTTCTTCTTATCAATTCACAATTTCCTATTTACATCTCCATTATCTCTAACAAAGTATCTAGGTTGGCCAGACAATAGAACATATGGAACATTTTAGTGCCAAAGACAAATATTTTCATCCAAGAACAAGAAAATCACAAATATGATTTCAAATTCTTTGAAGGTTGGCCAAACATACTCACAAAAACTAATCCTCCAAACTTAGAAATGCATTGCAATAGTTGGGCCACTCCGTTGGTCATATATCATAGCAACCCAAACTTTTTGGATAGACTCCAAAGCATTCAGTTCAAACTTTGAAGTAAATAGAATAGACTCTGAAGCATTATAATATA
Organism: Taxus wallichiana var. yunnanensis; assembly: GCA_018340775.1. NCBI lineage: Eukaryota > Viridiplantae > Streptophyta > Pinopsida > Cupressales > Taxaceae > Taxus > Taxus wallichiana. The sequence continues at coordinate 658,362,841 of CM031240.1, forward strand.
CTCCAAACATAAACCAAAGCACTAAAAATGATTTAGAGATCAAATTAGTGAATGTTTTTCCCATAAATATCTTAGGATCATTATAATATGGTAGAAGGGTTTGAGAGTTTTCAAGAACCTATTGTAATGAGAAAAACTGAAATCATACGCTCCAGATGCAATTTATGTAGGAACAAGGTGTTCGCAAAACAAGCCCAGAACACAGGTGACACAGTGACTAAGCACAAGTTTAATTTCAAACACATCGTTAATGTCATAGAGAAAAAGAAAATCATTTTCAAACCTCTAATATTTGACAAGCATAGTTTTAAAAATGGTCAACTAAGGGGCCCACTTTTGTTTTAGAAGGGGACCTCACCGCCATAGTACTCTAAGTAGCTCATCGAGCTGATGACCAAGCTAGGCCAAGCCTAAGTTGATATGCTTAATTAGTTTCTTGAGATGATTATGTCAAGTAAGGAACCGAGCTCATTAATGAGTTGTGCAAGACAAACATGGGTTAGTTAACCAACCGAACTAAAGCCATTTCACGACATATCCTAGCAATTCTAAGAGGTGGGTGGTTTAAACATTCCCTATAAGCGCTAAGCATCCCATGTGGAGTAGGGAAAGCTAAAATTGGTCCCCATGACCATGTAAAGTGGATCAGCCAAGCCTATTTAAAAGGTTACCTTGATAATCACCCACCATATGTGGGATAATATTCTTCCACCAAACTGTCAATAAATGGGGCCATGCTACATGGAAGGTAGCCATGTGAATGGATAAGCCTATTCATAGGCTAAGCCATATGAATGTGACACATTTAAATATGCTAAGTAGATAGGAATTTAATCCCAAAAGAAATTTCATGTGCCATGGAGGGGATTCAAACCTCTGAACCGTTGAACAAAAGAATAGGCTTGAACGGTTACGCCACACAAGGAAGGCTAAATATAAGCCTAAGGATATTTGTTTTATCCTTTAATTTTGGGCCGATTGAGCATATATAAGGACCTTAGAACCTCCATTATACACACAAGCTCCTCACAAGCCAAGAGAAAGTACAAAGGAGAATAGGAGAGGAGGAGCCTTAAGGAATATAAGGAAATATTGTGAAGAAAATAAAGACCTAGTTTTTAAGAGGCATGATGGAGAAATAAGACCTATTATTTAATAGGCATGATAATGATAAAAGAAATATTATTATAGGCAACATTGTAAAATTAGGATTTAATTATTTTTAACTCATTGATTGTTGTAAATTCATATTACGCCTTATTTTTCTAATGCGAAGTCCGATCATGGAGCCCGGTGGACATGACCAAGCACTGGAAAAGTATACTAGATCTCTAATTCTTCATACGTTGGTCATATCACCAAGTTTGTTGCTTGGAGGCCATGGAGGAGAGTTGTATTGCTTATCTCATTGACGACACCAGATCTGATTTAGCTTTGCGTAGAGGCTAGAGGCCATGTAACAGAGGAGAATTCAATAGGAGGGTGGCACTCTTTGACACTAGAAACATTTTGAATTAGCTCCGTGTAGAGGTTAGAGGACATGTAACAAAGGAGAAGTCATTAGGAGGCACAAAATTGGGAAGCTATGTCAGAGTACTGAGCAAGCTTCCAAGACCAGTTTGGGATCTTTCAGACTGATTGGTGCCAAAGTTCGTATTGAGTGGGTACATTCATTATAGAATTATAAGTTTATTTGTACTTATAATTGAAAGGTTATAATTAATTGGTTCAACTATTAGCGAACCCGAAGATGTAGGAAATTTTTGAACTCTGTTGTTAACTCATGTGTAATGTCAATTCTTTTTCTTTCATTGTATTTATTTAATTTTATTTATTTCGGGGTAAAATCAAAAGTAAAATTAATTTGTCTAAGGATACATTGGTCAGGAAAAAAATTGACCACTTTATGGGTCAAGTTTGGTATTAGAGTAGGATATTTCCTGCAAACTTGTTATCTTCAAGAAAGTGTTATGTTGAGAAATGAGTTTTCACATGTGGTTGCAGTGAAATGGACTTGTACTAGTTCATCCTATGGCCTGTTGTACTCACTATAGTGGGTATTATGTTACACATGTTGTGTCTACATTGATAGGATCACGCATGTCAAATTGTTGAAGTGAGACGGAGCATGTAACTCCTACAATATACATTGCAAGAAGAATGTCATCACTAAGGGACTCAAGAAGAATGAGATGGTCCTTGAGTATGTGCAAATTGCTTTATAAGTGGGCATGACAAGGAAAAATGTTAGTATTTTTCCCAAAAATAATCACCAAGGTGGTTCTAATGTCGAATGGTGGAACATAAAAGAAGCTCAAAAATACCAATAGTAATCAACCTACTATATCTATAACTCAGAAAACACACTGTATCCCAGAGAAGGATTCTTAATTGAGGAAATGTCTACATCTCGTGGAATTAGAGAAGTAATATCTGCAAGACAAGTTTGAGTCTTAGAAAAATTCCTTGGAGGAGTGCTCACAGATTTACAACATCAATTGTAAGCTAAGGGAGAGATCCTAACAACATTGTAGGATGGTGAAGATAAGATGAATAAAGGTACACCCACCCATAATAAAACTGTAAGTGATTCAATGAAATTTCCTTCCCATGAAGCTGTAAATCCTACTTTTGGTGAATTTGAAAAGTAAACTAGAGGTATAAGATCAAAATTTCTTTTAAAAATGGGATATGAAGGAAAAATCCTTGGTGTGGATAGCCAAGGTATCACTAACCCTATCTAGGTGGATCAAATACCTTTATATACAAGTATATGATATAACAGTGGAAAAAATGAGGCAAGAGAAAGCTCAAAGAAAACGTCGAGCATAGATCCCAGGACACCAGTCCTCCTAAAGAATCCTGTAGAAGGAAACATATTAGATTCTATGAGGAATGGTGAGATCAAAGGCAAAGTTGACAACCCTAAGAGGTATGATTATGTCTTCTTTGACTACAATAAGGAACCTATTATAACCTCAAAGCTATTATGGACATATACATGTGCTTACTATGGATCCAATAGTCATTGTGTGATTTGGTGTGGCAAGCAAAAGAAACATGCCAAGAGGGTTAGTGGTGATGAAGACAATGGAAAATCTACCTTGTTTTAAGGAGAAGACACATGAGTAGAGCTACCAATTAAGTGAACACTTCGCCATAGGTTTATCATGCCTAGTATTTTCTTGCAAAATTGGTAATCAAAGTTCTACTAAGAATTCCTCATGAAGACCAGATGAAGATTATCTATCCCAAATTGGTGATGTCAACATCTGAGTGGCATAGTAGAAGGTAGTGGTTGCAAGTGCCACAAGTCCCAGGGATCGAATTGATTGTTTGATTAGAAGAGAAAAGTTTGAAGACCATTTTTTCAATTGTATATATCTCTTCGAGACAACACAAATTTTTGGATCTAGAAGTGGAGGAAAAGAAGATTTTTGTGGACAAAAATCCTCCTTAGTGGGGAGGTGTGATCTAGAGATCAAATCATCAAGAAAATTTTCCCTAAATCTCTCGGGATCATTATAGTATGGTAAAAGGTTTCAAGATCTTTTTTTCTCCTATTGGAATGCGTAAAATAGATATTGTACACTCCAGATGCAGTCTAGTCAGGAACAAGGTGTTCATAGGACAAGACCAGAACACAAGTGACGTGGTGACTTGGCACAAGTACAATGGAAAATGGGTCATCAGTATCAAAGAGAAAAAGTAAAATGTTTTCAAACCTCTGGTATTAAATAGGCATAGTTAATAAATTGGTCAGGTAAGGGCCCAATTTTGTTTTGGAAGGAGACCCGACCACCGTAGTACTCCAAGTAGCTCATCAAGATGGGCCAATACTGAGTTGAGTTACTCAGCGAGCTCAAAAACTGAGCTACTTGATGATTTGATCGAGTTGAGCAAGGAACCAAGTTCATTGGTGAGTTGTGTAAGACAAACATGGGTGAGTTAATTGACCAAACCAAATCCATCTCACAACATATCTCGAAAAGTCTAAGCAGTGAGTGGTTTAAACATTCCATCATAAGCACTAAGTGGCCCATGTGGAGAAAGACAAGGTAAAATTGATCCCCATGACCATGTAAAGTGGAGCATCCCAGCATATTTAAAAGGTTACCTTGATAAGTGACCACCATATGTGGGATAATATTCTCCCACCAGACCACCAATATAAGGGGCCATGCTACGTGGAAGGTAGCCATATGAATGGATAAGCCTATTCATAGGCTAAGCCACGTGAATGTGGCATATTTAAATATGCTAAAAAAATAGGGATTTAATCCCAAAATAAATGTCATGCACCAAGGAGGGGATTCGAACCCTTGACTAGTCAAGCTAAATAATAGGCTTGAATTGTTATGCCACATGAGGAAGGCTAAATGTAAGCCTAAGGATATTTGTTTTATCCTTTAATTTTGGGCTGATTGAGCCTATATAAGGCCCTTAGAATCTCCATTCTACACACAAGCTCCTCACAAGCCAAGAAAAAGTACGAAGGAGAATAGGAGAGGAGGAACCTTAAGAAATATAAGGCAATATTGTGAAGAAAATAAAGACCTATTTTTTAATAGGCATGATGGAGAAATAAGACCTAGTATTTAATAGGCATAATAATTATAAAAGACCTATTATTATAGGCAACATTGTAAAATTGGGAGTTAATTATTTTTAACTCATTGATAGTTGTAAAGGCATATTACGCCTTAATATTCTCATGCGGAGTTCAATTGTGGAGCCCAAGGGATGTGATCAAGCACTAGAAAAGTATACTAAAGCTCTAATTCTTCATACACTAGGTGTATCACCAAGTTCCTTACTTTAAGGCCATGGAGGAGACTCGTGTTGCTGAGCTTGTTTATGAAAATGGATCTGATTTAGATCTATGTAGAGGATGGAAGCCATGCAATAGAGGAGAATTCAAGAGTAAGGTGGCACTCGGTGACACCAAGCACATTCCTACTTAGCTATGTGTAGAGGTTAGAGGCCGTGCAACAAAGGAGAAGTCATCGGGAGGTACAAAATTGGGAATTTGTGCCAGAGAACTGAGCAAGCTTCCAAGACCAGTCTAGGATCTTTCAGACCGATTGGCGTCATAGTTCGGGTTGAGTCAACACATTCATTATAGAATTGTAAGTTTATTTGTACTTATAAGAGGAATGTTATAATGAATTGGTTCATCTATTAGCGAACCCGGAGACATAGGCAATTTTCAAACTTTGTTATCAACTCTTTTGTAGTGTTGGTTCTTTTTCTTTCATTTCATTTGTTTAAGTTGATTTATTTCAGGGTAAAAATATAAATAAAACTAAGTTCCCTATAACGATCTGTTGGTCAGAAAAAAAAATTGGCTAGTTTACAAATCAAGAATAATCTTTGAAGGATGCATTACAACAGTTAGCCAAAATTGTTGGTTCCATACCAAGAAAAACCATAGACTTAGGAAAAAATCTGAAGCAATCGAACAAAATTCAAATAGAATCTGAAGCATTCTATATCATACTTCTAAAGCAACAAACAACACTCTGCTCTGTTAGTTAAATCATGCAACAACCTTTTACATCAAAGTCTCAATTAATCTGTTATGTTCTTCAAATCCTTTCGACATTAATGACAACAACCTTCCAAAAAACTCTCCATGACACCAATCATGCAAAACACTACCTTTACATCAATGACAACTTTCCAACAATCTCCCCTTTTTCATTGATGGTAAACACATTGATGACAAACATACTACAAACAAAAAGCACTTCAACAAACAAAAATCACTTCAAAATGATACTTTGCATTTTATAATTCTCCCTTTCTGATACTTACATGTGTCATCACCTCATTCTCCCCCTTTTGACATGAATGAAAAAAGGTATTCAACACACTAGGGTATTATTAAAACTACCATCTAACTGAAACCAATAGCAACAAAAAATTCACCGTAGGACCTTTAAGCACAAGACACCAATTGTAGGAAACAAAGAATGCTCCTTGTGAGCTTAACATTCTACCGAAACTAATCAAACATGATCATACCTATTATTTTCCATCTACATGTTTCCATCTTGCAACAAGGGCTCAAAAATCATGATACCAATCATTATAGAAACACACTCCTCCTTTGAAATCATATGAAGAACCGCCATATAAGGAAGCAATGGTTTGAAACATCAACCAAACATGGAGGCACTAACAAACATGACAAGCTCCCCCTTACTCAATGCATATCTTCTTCAAATGAACTCAAGACCAAAAGATCAAGACCTCTTTCACATTAGGTCACCATATGACTCGAACCAATGCATCTTCTCAACTCAAACTAATCACATGTCAGATACCAATGGATCAAATAATCTACCAACTATTAGAAACGAGAAATAAAATTGCTTACCTTTTCAACAAAACTTCTAGTTGTGTCAACTTATCCAACATATCTTCATGACTCTCATGCCTTCTTGGCACCTCAGACTTGCTTATAGAGATAGATACACAACTGTTTAGCTCCCCCTTGCTTCTTATCTTGTTTATGACTTTTTGACACCATTTGAGATAATGCAACCTCACTAAATTTCTTACTGTTTTCTGAAATAGACCTTCTCAACATAGAACTAGGACCTCCATTGTCTTCATAGATGTGCAAACTTAGACCTTAAAGCCACTGTAAAATACATTATTACAAATATAATATGAGCACCTCCATAGACCTTATGCAAAAAAAATGATACAATAAATCTTTGCATACCTTGAACACACAAAGCCAACTAGCCCCCTAAGGCCAAACTCTTCTCTTTGAGCTACCAGGACCTCAAACTCTGTTTCTTCATTAGGACTCCAAAAGCATCTAGATCATTCCTACAACCAAGAATATTGTTCCAATGGGAAAAATCCAAACCACCATGCAAGAAAAGGACTATTTATGTCGTGCCTAGGTCAATCATCCTCCTATAATTCACAAAAATTATCATGACACCTCATTTGCATCATATACTATCAACTGGTCCCATTATAAGATTTCATTGTTCGCTAAGTCTTCGTATGCATACTTCTCTATGATAGATCTCTGTCAAACCTTATTCTCTTCATAATATTCCCGCTTGAGATAATAAAACCATACCTTGGATCTCAAACACTTCAACTCTTCATATAAATATCTGCAATAAGTAACTCTAGACCTATGTTCTACATACCCATATTTTATTTTTATTTCCTACTTTCCATGACTATTAAACTTATAACGCTCTACCGTATAAGATCTCTCTCTCTCTCTCTCTCTCTCTCTCTCTCTCTCTCTCTCTCTCTCTCTCGCAAGATATACTACCTTATATGATTGTCGAATTGCATTCATATGGATTCATTTAGGTTTTTGGTCGATAAAACACTTAGTTGAACTTACACACAGAGTCCACGTGGAAGAACAACATAGGAGCAAAAGCGCGAAGGTATAGGAAGGCATCACGCGTGGAGGTGTAGAGTCAGACTCTCAAGGACTTAGCCGATTTTGGAGATCAGGTCTATTCTTAGAGATTGGCATGGAGCACACAAAGTGATACCGAGATTTGCATGCCACTCTTCGTGGAGATTCTTTGAGGAGCATGACAACTCACTCTTGCATGGGCATAAGCTAAGAATAGATCCACCACTGTAGTTAACTATCAGCGATCTACAGATAGCATACTTGCATGTATGGCTATAGTTGTAAAAAGGCACATGGCTATTATTAGCATGTGACCTATTTTTGGTAGAGTTAAGTGGTGAAGGGCTAGTTCCCCATCTTATATATACATATGTAATGAATTACTTAGGACAAGAGATAGATAGAGGAGACACATGCTTTGAAGAATGAGAGAAACATGGGTACATGCGACTGGATCATTATAACAGATCCATGCGCGCATGCCTGGTATTGTATGAAGCTTCTGTATTGTTGGTATGATGAATAAGATAAAGAAAATTGGCCGAAAAAATAATGTTTGATGTGTTTTATCAATGCATATTATTATTTTCATAATGATTTACCTTTAAGCGCTTATAGATCTGGTTAAGTATAATGCTAAATAGATAGATTAGTTTCCAAAATATATGTTTACTACTTTATCATGCCACCATTCTACTACAACAACCTTTAAGAGGAACCCGGTACCTTTGCATGCTTCGGGTGAGCGCTCAGCCTAGGCTGAGTGATGTGCCAGCGTGACTAGGTGTTAACTAACAATTCTAGGCTGCATCATTGGTTCCATTGCTGGGACCTCTTTTTCAGTTGTTTCAGAATGGTTCATGATGAAGACATACCAGCTAACTTTGGTGAGCATTGAAGAATGGATTCATGATTTGGAGGAAGAATACGCACGAAGGTTTGACAATGGATCGGATTTAGCGCACGCACTTGGGTAGAGCAGAATCTGTATGATAGTTTATACAAAAGCTTCTTTGTTATCTTTCCAGTAGAATTATACGAATGGTTGATTGCATATGCATCTAAGTGGAATTGGAGGTATCGCACACTTGTTTGGACACATGAGGAATTTCAAACACTATATGATGTTGACCTGAGCTGGACTCACGTAGTAGATACCTGGTTTTGTGGTGTCCTAAATAGCTATATTTTGGAGTATTCAATTTTGACTTATTCATGCCCGAAGGTAGCAGAGTTCCAGTTCCTACGATACCCTAGAGGGACGTATTTGCAAGGTATTCCACTGGAAATCAAAATACTAATGGTAACGTTGAACTTGGAAGCTAAACCCATGGAAAGCTAAAAAAATATCCACGCGTGGGGGCAAAAAGGATTGGCAAAAGATGGCAGACCTAGTGGCAGCACGGAAAAGGGAAGAAAGGCGGCTGAAGTATGACGAGGCATGTGAGAGGGAATTATGCAAGAGACAAGAAATTGCAAAATAGATGGTGTTGTGGAGAGAGATGGCTCGTGAAGGATTTGAGGCTCATGGGGAGGAAGAAGGGCAAGAGCATTAGGAACTCCCCCATCTAGGAAAGCATGATAGAGAACCCTCTTCAGCCTCACATGGAAGCACGCCAGTAGATATGACCTAGGCTGTGGGTGTGCATCTAAGCCAACCTGCTGACCTAGTACAGTAGGTAAAAATAGTTTTAATTTAGGAAGTGAAAGCACAGAAATAGGTCAGACAACAAGTACATCAATGGCAGCATAGAAAGCTTCATTATTCTTTGGGGGTACGTTTTCAGGCTCATCATCTGCATAGAATATGAGCACGCCGAGTGTGGGATTCACCTCTGAACAGGGACTACTTCCCAGACTGTCGGGGTCCAGTATAGTACCACTGTTGGGGCACAAGGGAGTGCATCCACAGGCCCTATTCCAAATCCTGGAGGAGGATTGGGTGGTATGGGCAGTTCTAGTTCTAGTGGTTCGGGTGGTATTAGAGGAAGAGGAAACCAAGGAGGTTCTGGGTCGGGTGGTCAAGGCCCACAGTAACCCCAGAACATTTATATAGAGATGTCCCTTCATCTCCTAGAATATAGAGGTATCAAGGATGATGTTGAGCATGTTCATATGTGTGAAATATTGTGGCATGCAAAAGGTATTACGACCTCTAGAGCAAGGCAAGTCAATTTGTGACTACATTGCAGGCACGCGTGCACAACTGGTATAGGAAGTTTGATCCCAATCAAACTTGTATTGACTATGCAGCATTGAAAGATGCTTTCTTAAAAGAGTTCCACATCCCAGAGTTTGAGCAGAAGAGTATAAGCACACTAAAGGATATAAAGCAAGGCACTACTGAAAGTGTATGTGAGTATGATGCGCGTTTTAAAACACTTCTATCCAAACTCTCTTATGAAATTCATGCAAGTCAGCATGCACAATGGTTTGTTGGGGGATTGATTACCCCATTTCAAAGAGCACTGTCGCATAAGACTTATATTGATCCATGCAAGCATTGGAAGCCACTTTATGTGCTGAAGCAGTTGGGAGTATTGACACTAGAGTTAGTCCATTTTTGGAAGCTCAGATAATGGCTATGGAAAAATAGTTAGAGAAATTATTAGCAAACTCAGCTCATGAAACGCGCTCAGGAATCTGTGTATAGATTGTGAAGTGGAAGGGCACACCAAGGATAGTTTCCCTCGTAGAACTGTACGTTCGTTGTTATTAGACTATGAGATCTACCATTTGAATCATGATGCTAGTCACTGCCCCTTACTACAATGCGTGATCAGGAAGAATGTATCCTCCTTTTGTAAAATTTGTAGGTCCACGACCCATGATACTAAGGATTGTAGATTGATTGGCTAGATCTATGATGCCATTGATATTGGGGTAAGACAGGTGAGTGTGGCTGATAATTCTAAAGGGAAGAATGAGCATTAGGATAGGGATTATAATAAAATGCGATATGATGGGAATAACGGAAGGTTTGAAGGGGTTCATGAAAGGGGATGAGGATATCAAGGTGGATATGGAGGACAAGGCCAAGGTGAAGAAAGGAGTGAATTCCCTCGAGGAACTTGCTATACATGTGGTTCACCTGACCATTATAGGCGTGAATGCCCACAGAATATTTCTTGTTCATTTTGTGGAAAGGGGCATAGTTATGAAGAGTGTCCAAACTTGTATGAGCATCTCAGTAAGTAGCACAAGCAAGAAAACAAGGGCGCGGGGATGGTTAGAATCCAGTGCATGATGATAGAGAATCAATGGATGCCAAAGTTAACACCAGAACCTGAGGTAGTAATAGTCAAGATAACCACATGAGCTGAGGCGGCACACGCAAGAGAGGTGTTGCAATAGAAGCCAACAATCACTAGGGAGGAGGTTTTGCATGCTAGATATCTAGATCCAACTCATCAGAAAGAAGTATATCAGAAACAATGGAGGTCCTTAGGAGCCTTCAAGGTGAGATACAAGGTTTAAAAGAGTAGTCTCGGAAATTGGAGCACAAGGATACTAAACATGCACCGTCGAGATATTATGGCATCGAGAGAGGTATGTAGAACGTTGCACCAGAGAATATTATTCCTTTATTAGGAAATTGGTTGAAAGGGAATACTCCGTGTGTGGGAATTGAGACTAGAAGACAAATACTTCATGTGAATCTTCCCCCTGATAGCATTGACTACGACAAGGAGATCACTTTGAATGTTTTTGTGGATGGGTGGTGTTGAGCAATATCTTGATTGACACAGGTGTAGAAGTAAATGTACTTACATTAGATGCGTGGGAACAAATGGGGAGACCCCCATTACAGCCATCATCTAATGCATTGTTCATGGAAAATAGAATGAAAGCTACTCCCATAGGAGTTTTGAAGGATGCATTTATCACTATACAAGGGGCCAAGTTCACAGGAGACTTTGAAGTACTAGCACTTGCAGAAGTTAATAGCTTCCCAGCTCTACTTGGGCGCCCTTGGTTTTATGCAAACAATGTTGATTTGAGGTTTAACAAGGGGTATATCAACTTCGAGAATAAGGAGGAAAGGGTCATAAAACCATTGACAGATGGGATATCTGTGGCATATGTGGAACCTTTAAGCGAAGAGGACTTGAATAGAATCTATATACGCACTATTCGGGACCCAGAGGTCAATGATCCGTCTAAGGAAGGAATCCTTCATTGGGAGATTCTCAGTCAATCAATGATACTAATAGTATTTCTTGTGATAATTGGGCTCATGGCACTTATGAACTGGTGGGGCACGAAGTTAAGTGCGTGGTTACTTGCAAAATGGTTTTTCACTTTGTTTGATGTATAGGTCGCACAATACCCTGCTATACTGGATCTGAAGATTTGGCTGGATTTTTACAGGTCATGGAAACAAACTAGGTTGATCAGCTTAAACAATGAGATATGCTATCATATACTTTGGGTGGGATGGCCACACACTGGTGGGTAGTCCACAGGTATAATCTCTTAGAATGGGGAACGATTGGGACCACCTTATCAACCAAGTTTTCTATAAGTAATGCACCTATAGAAATAAGCCCTTATCATGGTGACCAACCTACTCAACATCATATCCAGCAGTGTGAGAGACTCTGGACAGTAGGACAGGAAGCCTTACCACCCTCACTTTGGGTGCATCGGTTTTATTCTACTCTACAAGGTTGCGCGCGTGCTTGGTATGTCTATGCTTAATTACATCGTGACACTAACAATTGGAAAACTTTGACCACAGGATGATCCAAACTTTTGACTTCTTTTCATCTACGCCACCAGTGAACACAACTTTATGCTTTATCAAGCGCTTAACCATGGGAGACAGTGGGAAAGTGGAAGAACTTGTTCAAGAATTATTTGGTGAGATAGAGACAGGGGCACGTTTTATGGATGAAGAAGATGATATCATATTACTTAAGCGTGCTTCTCTGGAAAAAGATAAGGGGAAGATGGTTTACATAATTGATGAGGAGGAAGTTGAGCACTTGGATGTGGATCATTCACATGGAACACATGAAGTATTATCTAGTGCAGATGTCGATGCGCGGGCATATCACGAACCTATGAAGACAACAAAGGTCAATATAGGCACATAAGCTGAACCTAAGGAAGTGCTAATTGGGGATTAATGGTCAGAATCAGAGGTAGCAAAGATCATAGATTTACTTCGAGACTATGAGGACTTATTCTCAAGAGGATACCATGAACTTAAAGGCGTGCATATATCACTTGGAGAAATGAAGATCAAGCTCAAGGAAGGTGCACGCCTTGTTAGGAAGTGACCATATCGGATGAATCCCAATTTGCGCGAGAAAGTAAAGGAGGAGGTTGACAAGATGTTGAAATCCAGGATCATTTGACCATTAGATGAATCAGAATGGTTTAGTCCTATGGTGATAAGCATAAAAAATGATGGTAGGATTCGAATTTGTGTTGATTATAGGGAGTTAAATGCAACATGTGTTACGTAACCCTTTCCTACACCATTCACAGGAAATATTAGGAGTGGTCAGGGTGTGAAATATATTCATTTACAGATGGGTTTTCGTGGTATCATCAAGTTTAGATTGCCCCAGAAGATCAAGAGAAGACCACCTTCACTACTGAATGGGGAAGCTTTGCCTATGATGTGATGCCCTTTGGATTGAAGAATGCACCTACTGTATTTTCAAGGATAGTGGAACAAGCCTTCAAGGATTTTATTCATAACTTCTTACAGGTCTATCTTGATGATTGGACCATTTATGGGCTGATTAAGGATCATTGTGACAATATGTGCTTAATGTTTGAAAGATTTTGACAATTGAGTATCTCATTAAACATCAAGAAGTGCATCTTTGCTACTCCCTTTGGCACACTTTTAGGACATATTATCTGCAAGGAAGGGTTACTGGTTGATCCAGCTAAAGTTACAGTCATCATTGGCTTGAAAGCACCGGCCCATCACGAGGTGCGTGGATTTTTGGGTCATACAGGGTATTACAGGAAGTTTATAAAAGGGTATGTAAAATTTGTCGCGCCCTTGGAAGAATTGCTCCAGGGAAAAGGTACATTCTACTGGGGGAGTCACAACAGCACATGTTTGAGATATTGAAGAAGAAACTTACTACCACACCTATCTTGTGTTTTCCTTCATGGGATAAACCTTTTCATGTTCATGTGGATGCCTCTGGCATAGCCATTGGTGTTATCTTAGCTCAACCAAGAGAAGGTATCGTTGATCATCCCATTTTCTTTGCTAGTAGGAAGTTGACCCCTGCAGAACAAAATTATACCACTACAGAGTGCGAGGCCTTGTCCATGATCTATGCCTTGCACAAATTTTGTCAGTATTTGTTGGCTACACCATTTGTGTTTTATACAGATCACATGGCATTAAAATATTTGGTGAATAAGCCCATTTTACAGGGGCGCATTTGCCGATGGATACTCTTATTTCAAGAGTTTGACTTTACAGTTGTGGTAAAACCAGGCAAAAGCAATTCTGGACCAGATCACTTGTCTAGAATTCAATCAGGAGAAGAGGCACAAATAATAGAAGATACTATGTCTGATGCACAATTGTATAGATTACAACACATGCCATCAGAATAGAGGACATTGTTGTATTTCTAAGGACTGGTATGGCACCAGAAGGCATGAAGGCTTTCGAGAAGAACAACTTGCTATTCGCGCGGACACCATTCATGTTAATTAGTGGTGATTTGTATAAGCTAGGCAGAGATGAGGTGTTACACCATTGTGTCTTGGAGCATGAATGAAAGGACATAATGGAAGAAGCACATGGTGGAATTATAGGTGGCCACTATGCAAGTGATGCAACAGTGCACAAGATCCTACTTACTAGTTTGTGGTGGGAAATATTGTACAAGGATTATAAGGAGTATTGTAAGACATGTGACCATTTTCAATGTCTCGGACCAGAAAAAGGGATGAGATGCCCCTACGACCAATAACAAGTGCAGAACCCTTTGAGAAATGGGCAATTGACTTTGTCGGGCCAATTTCACCAGCCACGCGCAAGACTTGATCGCGCTTATATCATCACTTGTATAGATTATCTTACCCAATGGGTAGAAGTAGCACCTACAAAGGACTCGTGTGGTGGAAAGGCTACCGCAACACGGTTCTTATGGGAGAATGTTCTTACAAGGTATGGTTTTCATTTAAGTTTAACAAGTGATAGGGGCACACATTTTTTAAATGAGACAATACAAATTCTTATAGACGAGTTTATGGTTTCTCACCATAAAACTACACCCTATCACCCTCAGGAAAATGGGACTGCTGAGGCTTTTAACAAGATTTTGAGCCACACATTGACCAAGATTTGTGATGTTGGAAGGAAAGATTGGGATGATAAAGTATCTGTTGTTCTTTGGGCTTATAGAACAACATACAAAAGATTGAACAAAGCCACACCATTTCAATTGGTGTTTGGCGCGGAAGTTGTTCTTCCTATAGAATTTGTGTTACCTTCTTTGCACATTGTGCACGCTGGAGCTCCAACTAATGAGCAAGCCTTGGAAGAATGGATTGCAAAGATGGTTCAACTAGATGAGCACTGAGCCATCGCACGCTAGAGTCAAAAATAGGAGAAAGCACACCAAAAGGCATGGCATGATCGACACATCAGGGATAAGAAACTTGTGATGGGACAAATGGTACTTCTATATGACTCCAAGTTTTTGTGCCATCTAGGAAATCTCAAAGTGCATTAGTTGGGGCCATATGTTATCACTCATATACTTGAGTCAAGTGCTTGCCAGTTGGAAACAATTGATGGCACAAGGTTACCTGGTTACTTTAATGGGAGTAGGTTGAAGCCCTACTATAAATAAGTCTTCTTGGTGTTTGTAATAAGGTAGTATTTCAAGATAAATTAGGTTTCCCTTTATCCATTTCCTTAATGTATTTCTTTCCTCATCACTATGCTTTGTCAATTTTTGCTCTTGTTTATGTAATAAATGTGCTTGCACGCCTGAAACTAACTACAATATGAAGCATGTTGATGCATAGAGGACTGCACATCCTTTTCATGCGGGGTGGATTATTGGTGACTCTCAAGTATATGCTATGAAGATGTCATGATGTGGGTGTTGAGAAAGAAGGTTGCTAAGGGTAACTGACAAAAGATTGCTTCTCAAGATAAGAAAGAATGAAGATGGATGACAAAACGTATAACGTGAGGTAAGCGGTGGCCATGGTAATTACCAGGAGATCATGAAGTGACGAGGTACTTGGGTGCTGGGGTGCGCACTAAAGAGAAGTCTGTGACAAAGGGTAAAGAGGAGTGCTAGAAGGTTATAGCTTTTGGCACGAAGATATACCACGCAGAAATGATAAAAATAGGTAATAAATGAGGAGAATTTGGTAGGTGGAGGAGTAATTAATGCAACAAAAAGTAGAAATATATATAAGGACGGGATGTGATTTCATTTTTACCCTTACGACTATGAGAATTTGACAAAGAGCCTATACGTGAAGAGCATAAAGCTAACCGATTCAAGGTACGAAGCAAGCAAACCAGGTGAAGAAGAGATTTGTTTATTAGAAGGGCTTAAATCCCCTAGGAAAAGGGTTTGACGAAGTAGAGTAACAAAATAGAGCTAGGGTGCGCAAGTTTGTGATTACAAATTAGGGCACGGTTGGATCAAGGTTTGAAGCAAACCACGAAAAACTTACAACATACAAATCTAAACAACAAAACCCTGAAAGAAGAATGGCACCAAAGAAGAAAGTAGCACTGGTAAAGGAAAAGAAGAAGGTGGTGGTGGAAGAAGAGGAGGAGATGGCCCTAAAGAGCAATTTCTCCAAAATGCAGTACCCTGAGGAAGTTATTATGGGGCAGGAATGGAATACCCACATAAGACAGAGTAAGATAAGTGAATACAATCACTAAACCAATGAAAACCATAAGAAGTTAGACGACCTCCTCACTTCTCGAATGAACAGGTGCACTGAGGATGGCATGCTAATATATGATGATGCCAGGGAAAAGCTACTAAAAGGAAATGGTGTCTACCAGCTTTATGAGCTTCCATACTTTGGAAAGTATGCACCCTTGTATAGATGGCTGATGAGCCGAGTCCATGAGGACTTCTTCTACTTTGCAGGATAGAGGGTAAGATTGACACCCATCCTTATTGCCACAGTTACGGATTACGGGCATCGGGCGAAGATATTAAGACCGACTTAGCTGAAAAAAGTGCCATCTTGGAGACACAGAAGGTGCTAGGCTATCAGAAAGGACCGCACAGGATGGACATTGACAAATTGAAAAATTGTCTAGTAGTACAGGCAGCAGCACATCTAACCACAAAATTGAATGACCAAGAACGTTGGTCACAAGTTAACTCTATGTGGTTACATGTGGCAAAGCGCATGTCAGAAGGAGCCACTTATAACATTGTCGACTTCATTGCAGAGCGGATAGTAGAGGAAGCGTGTGAAGGAATAAGATAAGTTTTGGCTACGTCCTACTAAGTTTGGTCTTCATGGAGATTGGGGTACTAGATGGCCCAAAAGAGAATATATGGGAATACCCCATAAATAACAAGTCTCTACCTGAGCGATTCAGCAAGTATCTCTGCAAGGGATCGATGACAGAAGAGGTGAAGGAGCAAGAAAGATGTGGTATGATAGGCTCCGCCCAACGTTTGGAGAAGAATGGCGTATACCCAAGGAATTACCTTCAGTCCTAGGGAAACATGTACAATTTGTAGTCTACCAGCACTTCTGTATTGTGTGCTTTCCAATGATAGATGGGTCATGGATCCCCTGGTGCAAACTACCATATGCATTTCCCACGTAATACTTCTAAGTTGCAGTTCATCGATTCACCAACACACGGAGGTTGGTGTTTAATGCAAACAAGGTGGACTATGAATATCACACCCTGCGGAAGACATATGGATATCTAGGGAGGAATGCATACAATGAGAATAACATCTTGGATATCTTGAGCATTAAGCTAGAAACACTGGCCATTGTGGATATCGGGCCGCACTAATATACCTCCAACTGAAGCCTAAAATGGAGAATAATAAGTACGTGGAGAATGAATTCGCGCTTCTAGGGCCACCAAAGGGAAAACATACTATGGAGAACATTCCAGCACCTAGGCCCTCTAGCGCCCAAGCAAGATGATGAGGAAGAGGATGAAGAACACGAAGATAGTGGCGGCCTGGTGCGAAGGAGGAAGTAGCCATCTGGCCAGGAGGGGAGCGCGCGATAACTCCCTAGGGAGAAGGAGTTACAGGGGAGGAGCAGGGCGCACAAAATATTTAAGAAGGTGTTTAAGCACACATGGGTGTAAGGAGAAACCCCACATGTGAAGGAGCCAGAGGAGAAGAAATGAAGAAAACTCAGGCTGAGTGAGGAGGAAGAAGAGTCTGAGGAGAAGGTGCCTTCCTCTCCAACTGAAGAAGAGCCTCAACACGAGGAGGAGAAGATGGAAGGAGAAGAAGGGGGTCAATCAGAGGCTACACAGGATAAGGGTGGGGATACATATGGTATTCCTAACCTTGATGCAACCATTCCAAGAGGGCCCAAATCCCGTCGAATAGGGGAGGATGCCAAGGCACATACCATGGGGTACGCAGAAGACCCAAAGTTGATTATTCGCGCTCGGTTCCAAAGCACCATTGAGCAGAAGGATTTATTCGGATGGGCACTCATGGATGAGGACAAGGTGACTTTGCACAAGGAAGAAGCAATTTCATGGTCTATGCACATGCATATGGATGAGCCCGAATTTGATGTCGGTGAAGAATCGTGCGCGTCAAGGTGGTTGAAGAAGGCACCTGAAACATGCCACATGACAATCAAACCAACGATGATGTTAGATGAGTAGGTGAGTAATGCTCTAGTCAAAGTATCCTCTAAAGTAGCAAGAAGAAACATAGATAAATCTACTACCATCAAGGTGCTGATGGAGAAATTGAAAGCCAGGGATGTGGAGATAGCACACCTTGTAGAGAAGGATTTGATTAAGAGGAAATATGACACTTTTGTTAGTATGGCAGAGGAAATTGGGGATGATGTCCTCAAAGTATGCCCGCATTTGGAATCCCAAGTGCCAAAATAATTTCCTTCTACAATGCATTATGTAAAGACAATAATAACATTAGTGTTGGAAGATGAAAAGGCATGTGTATCCTCATAGCCCAAGGACTCCAAGGAAAAGACAAAAAAGGTGTAGGCTGCAGTAGCCAAGAAGATTGCTACTTATGAAGGCCTACTACAAGCCACCCATGATGAGCTCAAGAAATATGATCATGTGCTAACAATATGCACAGCCCCAAATGCGCTGATCGCAATAAAAACCTTGGAGGAAGAAAATGAAGTACACAAGGCAATGAAGGATGCTTCCTAGGTTGTGTTGAATGCTTAGTCCTAGTAAAGCAAAAGCGCGATGCACTAGCTGCAGTGTAGGCACCATAAGGAGAGGTTAGAGGAGCTAGGAAAGCTCATTGCTCAGAAGATGGATGTACTGGAAGGGGTGCAAACCTCTATGTCAAGTGTAATGCTTGTGATACAAAATGAGCAAGGGAAACTCACCATGGAAGAGTTGCAGTCCATCATTGCAGACATGCCTGAGATAACAGGAGTGGTGCTAATGGTGTGGGAGAACCTGGAAGCAGATATCAAAGAAGAATATCCAGAGTTGCTGCTTCAGGATGAGATAGAGGGGCCTGAGGCTTAAACAGTTTTGTTAGCTGTGTATACCTTATTCAAAATTCTTTATTCAACCATTCTTTATTTATCCATTCTTTGTATAAGTTTTGGACATCGCCATTGTCGGGGCGACAATGAGATTAGTGTGGGGTAATGTTGATAAGAGAAAACACTTAGTTGAACTTGCACATAGAGTCCGCGTGGAAGAACAACACAGGAGCAAAAGTGTGAAGGTATAGGAAGGCGTCACGCGTGGAGGTGTAGAGTCAGACTCTCAAGGACTTAGCCAATTTTGGAGATCAGGTCTATTCTTAGAGATTGGTGTGCGGAGCACACAAAGCGATACCGAGATTTGCACGCCACTCTTTGTGGAGATTCTTTGAGGAGCATGACAACTCACTCTTGCATAGGCATAAGCTAAGAATAGATCCACCACTATAGTTAACTATCAACGATTTACAGATAGCATACTTGCATGTATGGCTATAGTTGTAAAAAGGCGCGTGGCTGTTATTAGCATGTGACCTATTTCTGGTAGAGTTAAGTGGTGAAGGGATAGTTCCCCACCCTATATATACATATGTAATGAATTACTTAGGACAGAGATAGATAGAGGGAGACACATGCTTTGAAGAATGAGAGAAACATGGGTACATGCGACTGGATAATTATAACAGATCCATGCGCGCATGCCTGGTATTGTATGAAGCTTTTGTACTATTGGTATGATGAATAAGATAAAGAAAATTGGCTGAACAAATAGTGTTTGATGTGTTTTATCAATGCATATTATTATTTTCATAATGATTTACCTTTAAGCACTTATAGATCTGGTTAAGTATAATGTTGAATAGATAGATTAGTTTCCAAAATATATGTTTACTACTTTATCATGCCACCATTCTGCTACAACAGCAACCTTTAAGAGGAACCCGGTACCTTTACGCGCTTCGGGTGAGCACTCAGCCTAGGCTGAGTGATGTGCCAGTGTGACTAGGTGTTAACTAACAATTCTAGGCTGCATCATAGGTCTTCATATCCTTTATAGCCATAAAAACTCTATGACCAAAAACCGTATTGGTCTTACAAACCAATCATTTGTTTCTCAAATGTGACACAAACCTTTTAATTTAACTTTGAAATCATCCTCTCTATGTTCATGCCCAGATTTCTATCTTTCAAACTTGTTAACCTACCTTTTGAGCCTTCAAAGAACATCTTGAAGCTCATAAACCACTTAAATTTTCATGATAGTGCTTCAAAGAATAAATCTCCATACACAAAATTCAAAAATAATCTCTTATGCTAAAACATATATATCAAACCCTTCAAATTTTCAAACTGTACTTGCAATCCTTCATACACCTTTTAAGGGCTCTTGATGCACCTCACAATGGAATATAACTCTATTACTAAACTGAATAGATCAAATAAATGCTTTACACATACCTCTTTCCTTTCTCATAGTTGTATCAGGTCTTCAATATGAGAAACATACCTCATTGTTGCTTCTATTGAATGATGAATGCCTTCATGAAGCCTAATGAAGACACCCCATGCTTCTCAGGGCTCTAAAACAACATAATATAGGAGAATCCCATATCTCCACATATTTATTGCACTCATGAGGTCGGTAATCTATATTTAGGATCATCTTGTTCTTTTTAGGCGCTTTAGGCTTGATGTTAACATCCTTTTTCTCCTCTACATGAGCTGATAACATGTACTCTTAGTGTTATTCGAATTTTGGCTTATGCTCTTCCATGAAAAATAGTCCACTATTGCTTGTAGACATATCATGATTTATCTTGACTGTTTTTTGTTCATCTTTCACTCTATTTACATGGTATGTATTCTTGTTGTTCTTGACTATCTCCTTCTACTTCAACTTAAATTCATATTTTGACTTCTTGATTGTCTTGAATGTCTTAGGATCTTCCTTCTTAGCTTCGTCTACAGAGCTAATGTCAGGTTATTCTTGATTGTACTTTATTCCTCCTTTACTTCATTGACATGGTCAACCTTCTTGACATACATCTTCTTAACTCTAGGAGCTTCAGTCTTCTTTCTTTATCTAGTGACTGATGAAAAAATATAGCAACATGGCCTCTTTCATGACAATTATAACAAACAACATCATACATACCTCTTTACTCGTTATTCCTTCCATAGTACCATGCATAATCATTCTTGGAGGGTCTTATTCTACAATCTCTTGCTCTATGACCAAACATAATACATGTCTAACAGTAACCATGAAATGATCTAGCATACCTAATAGCATTTGGCTGTCTAATATACCTTGTCTTCATATTTCTCTTGAAGTTGTTCTTCTTGTTCATGTCATCATCCTTTATGTTCTCCTTCTAATGGAAACTATGGCCATCATTTTCATCTCCATTTCTCTTCTTATTGTCTCCAATGGAACCAAGACATGCCTTGTTATTGGAAGACTTTTGTCTACTCATCATGTCATTCAAAGCTTTAGTGACCTCATCAAACTTCTCATAGGATCTTAGGGATTCCATCTCTATCATAATATCGTTACATTCTTCATTCTTGGACTTTAGACCAACATTCGTCATCTCAACTTGAGTTTCCATCTCCTTAATGATCTCATCATTCTGACTATCCATGCAATTGGTTTTTTCTTCATACTCTTTGATAAAGGACTTTAACTTGTGGTCCTTATTACTTTGCATCTTCAATTCATATAGGGAACTTTCCAACTCTTCTTCTAAGTCAACTTCAGCTTCTTCATCTTCCGAATCTTCCATGATATTGTTCAAGCACTCACTCCTTACTTCTTTGGCCATGAATATGATCTCATTGCCATCACTGTTATTTTCACTTTCAGATGTGCTACAGATATTTTTCCTTTTAAAAGACTTATTTATGTTGACTTTCCTCTGAACCATTGATTTCCATATGTCATACCCTAATGACACCAAATAAGAATTCATTTTATGCTTCAAAGAACTCCTTCAAGCCGTTAAAATTGTACCGAAGGACCATCTTTGGATACCAATTTTTGGAAGTGCAATCATTGAGGGAGGTGAATCAATGTCTTCAAAACTTTAACTTCAATTATCTTTACTTTTACTTAACTTGTGTGAATCATCAAAGAAACCGTTCAATTATTCATTAACCATTCTAAACTTATCATGCATGAACCAACCATCCACAAGAATATGAAACAAAAAAGAGAACACGTGAGCACAACATATAGGTGGGAAAGCCTCAAGGGCAAGAAAACTCACTGATCATTGTATTAATATACAAAAATCAAGATTTAGTGAAGCACCAACTCCACAAGGGGCACCAACCCCTAATTTATCTAGCACCAACTTGCAAGGAAACACGAAACCCCTAATTTATCAGGCACCAACATGACTCTAGAAAGCACCAACTTGACTTAGAAGGCAGACACCAAGACACCAAATCCCTAGGGTTTTAGTGAAGCGCCAACTCCACAAGGAAGAAAAAGCACCAACTCATTCACCTAAGAATGTTTTCCACCTCTTCTTTTTGTTATCGCAACGAATGATGGACTTTTATAATTTTCTCTCTTTTCTTCTCTTCTTCATCATGGTTTGTTCTTTATCTTTGATGTATTCAAGCCTCTAACACACGCACTGATCCTCAATCATCAACTTCTATTTATACCCTTGCTCTACTACTCATGAAGACTATTCATACTACCTTGTTTGCTCACTTGTTCATCTTCTTCTTCACCTTCTCATGATCATAGAAAAACTACCTTTCACTATTGGACACCTTCATATTTTCAACATACATACATTCTTCATGGTATTTAGGACCTCATACACCTCTCTCCATCTCTTCAAGCTTGCAATTTTCTCCATGCACTCTCCTTTAACCCAAATAGGTCTAAACTGTCTTGCTTATATACTTATCTTAAGCTCAAAACATCATATAGGTCGGCCATGATGCATTAGGTCGATAATAAAAAAATTCAAAGAACATATCAACATAGGTCGGTTATGCAAGTATAACAACATATGGGTCATCCGTACATATAAAACATCTAACAAACATGGAGTAACTACACCATAGGCTTCTTCTGAACTGTCATGACCCAAATATGTCATTTCAATCTCCATATGCTTGAGTTTGCTCTTGCTCTTCTTCTTGTCAGTTTGTACTTTCCTCTTTGCATCTCCATTATCTCTAGCAAATCATCCAAGTTGGCTAGACAATAGAACATATGGAACATTTTAGTGCTAAATAGAGATTGTCGGCCAACAACAAGAAATTCACGAATCTTCTTTGAAATTCTTTGAAGGTTGACCAAACATGATCACAAAAACTATACCATCAAACTTAGAAATGCATTGTAATAATCAAACCACTCTATTGGTCCCAGATCACAACAAACCACATTCTTTATAAAGACTCTAAAGCATTCAATTCAGAATCCCAAGCAAATAGAACATACTTCAGACAAACTCCAAAGAATCATAAAATACTCCAGACATACATTGAAGAAATAGAATATACTTTGAAGTATGCATTACAACAGTTGTCCAAAACTATTGGTCTCATACCAAGACAAACCACAGACTTTGGAAAAGCTCTGAAATAATTGAACAAACTTTGGAAAGAATCTGAAGCATTTTGTATGAGACTTCCGAAGTGACAAACAACTCTCTACTATGTCAGTTAAATCATGCAACAACCTTTGACATCAAAGACTCAATCAATCTATTATGTTCTTCAACTTCCTTTAACATAACTTTCCAAAAAACTCTCCATGGCTGCAATCATGCACAACACTACCCTGACATACATGAAAACTTTCCAACAAAGTCGACTTTTGAAAATAGGCATTTTTGCAAATTTGACAATTTTGAAATGGTTGGCCAAAAAGGGGAAAAATTTTCAATATGGTTGTCAAGTTGAATTCCTAAACAATTTACATGCCAACAACATATGAATTCTTCTTTATACGTTGTGAGTACAAGATTGGAAATGGATGATTGTTTCTTTAGGCTACACATGTAAACAACCACTTCTACAAGTTGTTTTAGTACCCCTGCACAAGGTTCTTGTTGTGCATTTATCTATTTTGCATTACACTATGCATTTTTCCAATTTTGACATCCAAACCTAGGTCCATATTTGAGTAGCATTGGAACAAGAAAAGTGGCGAAATGTGCATGCCATCAAGAGTGTCGACACTTGTAACTGATGTGAAAGCAAAGCATTTCCTTTCATCACATGAAATATGGTCTTCGAGAGATGGTGGAGGGGGAATTTGAGCTATTGGGGGCTATCAATTGGGTTGACTGTCTTTCGTGGCTTCACCCATTGGATCGCCTTTGAACCCACTTGTGTTGTATAGTGCCATACATGAGAGGATTCATTAGAAATATAAGCTGAGGCACAAATTTTTAGGCCATTTGCTAGCAAATTTTTCATCGCATGCTTGTAAATTCCTTGATTATATGCCACTTCTTTCTTTGGATGATTCAATGAAATAATGTGAGGTGGAAGTTGGGTCCCAGACACTTATGATCTCATATAACCAAAGAAACTGACATAACATTCTTAACATCCAAATTCAAATTCAATGAAATAATGTGAGGTGGAAGATGGGTCCCAGACACTTATGATCTTATGTAAGAAAAGAAATCGAGAAAAACTCTTAGCATCCAAATTCTAAGAAAATAATATTAGTCTAAAAGACTTTTATACGATTAGATGCCTTGCAATACAATGACAAATCCTTAAAATTTCAAGTCTAATATCAAAAATAGCTCGATGATCTTTTAGGTCCCATATTGAATGATAGTTGGTATCAAAAATATGCACAATAATAATGAATCCAAATTTGTCATTTATTGTTGGAAGGAAGAATGATGGTGTATTGGATATGGATCATTGATATCAAGGGCACTACTTATTTCCATATGCCCTTCATTTTAGATGCAATTTGTGCCTTTGCCATTTACCATTCAACCTAAACTCTAAATTGTTCATCAAACCATATGCCAAATTCAGAAAAGAAGAAGAATGCCTTATTACTCTGCGATGGATCACCATCCCCTAAAATTCTAGACAAGAGACAAGGTTTTGTCAGTCTCTATCCCCAACATCAGTGTTCTTTCCACATAATCTTCTTCTCTCTTCCACTTGTATCTTCCCCTTTCAGTATTTCTATTACATCGTCTCACGTGCAATTACTAGTTTTAAATTTAAATTGGGTCTTCCCCATTAAAAATGTTGATTTTTTAGTAGATACAATGAAATACTAAAACCTACGAACTACCAAATAAAAAGGCCCCCAAATTGCTAATAAATATGAATCAAAAAATTATGTGATGCAAGAAAGATAATAACATCATGATTAATAAATGTTTTACAAATAAAATAAAATAAAAAGAAGCGCGCCCAAATTACCAATTTTTATTTTAAGACAACTATTTTCGAATTTTCTATTTCAAGACATGAACTACTTATTTTCGAATTAATAAGAAAGTGGATATCTATCCATTCCGAAAGCAAAACCCAATGCCCATGATGGTTGCTCCAAATAAATCTGAGAAAGAAGATGGAGACCACAAATTCAAATGCAAATCATACGTCACACTATGAGGCCTTTGAATGCTCTATTCAATCTTTCAAACCCTAACTGTGGATGAGAAGTCCTATAAAATAAACATTAGTTGGGTTGTGGGCACCCCTATGCACCACCAATGTTAGCACTACTTCAAAGAGGCCTCAACCACACGTCGTTCTCCACCTAACATGTCATATCTAGTTGTAGTACAATTAGATTTGACATCCTTCCTTTGACAAAGTTTGACTTGAGTTTCTCTCTTACTAATCTATTCGAGTAAGTGACTTTGAGTGTTTGCAAATGTGGGAAGTAATCCACTAAATCTAGTGGGAAGCTTTAGAATTGTACATGGTGTTTCCCTAATGAATGTGTAGAGTGTAGAGAGCTTTGGGAGCCTTTTGTGCTAGCTTTTGTAATGAGAGCCCATAAGAGTGTTAGGTTCTATATGAGGTGAGTTTCACTCGCTTCTATATGCTTCTGAAGGTGATTTAAGTTACAAAGTATAGTTGAGAAGGAGTAAATGACCCAAAGAATAATGTGCAACTGAAATTTCGGGACCAAAGTGAGCAAGTGCAAAACGTACACTAGGGTTAAGACCGTATGGCCATTCTTGCCCCTATTGTATGTTTTTGACCCTATGAGGCAATCTGAAGTGTGAAGTTTGGAAGCTGATAAGTGGAGTTTCTAAATGGATTTTATGCATTCAATTCTTAGAAATTGTTGACAAATGAGTGTGTATGA
Source organism: Taxus wallichiana var. yunnanensis (assembly GCA_018340775.1). NCBI lineage: Eukaryota > Viridiplantae > Streptophyta > Pinopsida > Cupressales > Taxaceae > Taxus > Taxus wallichiana. The sequence continues at coordinate 658,389,252 of CM031240.1, forward strand.
TCAAACAAGCTAGAAAAAATACCTAGAGATGTACTGGATGAGAGTGGGTAAAGTACGCTTGTTTGAGTAAGAGAGCAGTGTCAAGACTAATAGTGTCAAAGAGTAAAATTAACAAATTTGAGTGTCTACAACCTTTCTCTCCAACATATTTATCCACTTGGAATGGAACATCTCATTCAATTCATAAATGAGCGACAATCAAATGCATGGAGAGTGGGACTCAAACCACAAATCTTTTAACACAAAAACATGGATTCGATGGAGTTCCATAGAACAAGCCTAACAACTATATAATTTTTATTTAACATTTGGCTGATTGAATGTGAGTTTTTCATGGCTTATTCTAGGCCATCCACACCTCTTCCTATTATACTAGTCTTTTAGCCTATGTGGTGCTTTGTGGATGGTGCATATTAAGCCATTTAATTAGACTTTATAATGGTTAGTCTATGTAATACTCTCCTTCGATCTGGACTATGTTTCTAGAATCTGTTTGACTCTCCAATCACCTTCTATTGTGAACTTCATAATAGAAGCTTTCTCTTATTTATACAGTTTTTTAAATATATTACTTTGTCTTGTTATTTACCGAAGGGCCTTCATCTCCTCTAGAGAAACATTATTCACCAACTTCAATATGTGGTCTTCTTTATATGTTGTGAGTCTAAGATTGGAAACAATTGATTGTTTCTTTAGGCTACCTAATGGCCACATAAACACCCATTTCTACAAGTTATTTCACTACCCCTGCACAAGATTGTTGTTGTTATGCATTTCTCTTTTTCATATTACTATGCATTTTTTCCTATTTTGACATATGGACCTAGGGCATTTTTGAGTAGCATTGGAATGAGAAAAGTGGCATAATGCACATGTCATCAAGAGAGATGAAACTTGAGACTGATGTTAAAGCAAGGCATTGTCATTCATCACATACGATATGGTCTTTGAGAGATGGTGGATGGGGTATTTCATCTATTGGGGCTATCAATTACGTCGATTGTCTTTCATAGTTTCACTTGTGCCTTTGAATCCACTTGTGTTGTATACAACTTGTGCCATATGTGAGAGGCTTCGTTAGAAATATAAGCCAGGCACAAATTCTCGGGGCATTTCTTTGGAAAATTTTCAACTCATGCCCAGTGAATGCTTTGATAAGGTTTAGCTTCTTTCTTTGGAGGATTCAATAAAATAATGTGAGGTGGAAGATGGGTCCTAGACACTCTTGTGATCTCATGTAATGAAAGAAACTGATAAAACATTCATAACATCCAAATTTTAAGGAGACAATATTAGTCTAAAAAACTTTTGTATGATTAAAGGCCTTGTAACGGAAGGACAAATCCTTAAAATATCAAAAATAGCTCGATGGGCTTTCAAATCCCATATTGAATGGTTGTTGGTATCACATATATACACAATAATAATGAATCCAAATTTGTCATTTGTTATTAGAAGGAAGAATGATGGTGTATAGGGTATGAACCGTTGATCTCAAGGGCATTGCCTAATATCATATGCCATTCATTTTAGATGCAGTTTGTGCCTTTGCCATTTGCCATTCCAACTATACTCTAAATTGTTCATCAGACCGAATGCCAAATTCAAAAAAGAAGAAGAATGCCTTATTGCTTTATAACGAATCAACATCACCTACCATTCTAGACACGAGGCAAGGCTCTGCCATTCTATGCCCCCAACATCGGTGTCCTTTCCACATAATCTTATCCTCTGTACCTTCCCCTTTTGGCATTTCTTTTGCACAACCTATGTGTGATTGCCAGTTTTAAATCTAAATGAGATCCTCCTCATTAAGAAGGTTAACTTTGTAGTAGATACAACAAATAACTAGAGCCTACCAACATACGAAATAACGAGGCCTAAATAACTAATAAATACGAATTAGAAAATAATGCGATGCAAAAATAAAAGTAAAAAGAAAAAAGAGGATGATAACATCATAATTAATAATAAGTGTTTTAAAAATAAAATTTTAAAAAAGAAGCACGCCCAAATTAGTTTTCTTGTTGAATACGTAAGCAAACCGCCAACATACCAATTTCTATTTTAAGACACAACTATGTTCGAATTTTCTATTTTAAGACATGAACTAGTTAGTCATTTTCGAATTTAGAAGAAAGCGGACAATCATCTATGATCTATCTGTTGTGAAAGCAAGCGTTGTTGCAACCCCAATGCCCACAAATAATCCAGATGAACCAGAGATAGATCCGAAAATTATTTTTGAATTAAGATGAAAGCGGATATCTATCCGTTCTGAAAGCAAGAAGCGTTGTTGTAACCCCAATGTCCATGATGTTTGAAACAGAGAGAGGTCCGAGAAAGAAGATGGAGACCACAAATTCAAATGCAAATGCAACATCGCAGCAGGGTAACCCAATGCCCATGATGGTTGCTCCAGATGAATCAGAGAGAGAAAATCAAAGAAAGATGCAAATGCCCATGATGCTTGCTCCAAATGAATCAGAGAGAGAAAATCCGAGAAAGATGCAAATGCCCATGATGGTTGCTCCTGGTGAATCAGAGAGAGAAAATCCCAGAAAGATGCAAATACCCATGATGGTTGCTCCAGATAAATCATGGAGAGAAAATTCAAGAAAGATGCAAATGCCCATGATGGTTGAAACAGAGAGAGAAAATCCCAGAAAGAAGATGAAAATGACCACAACAACAACAACAAATGCAACAGCAACAGCAGGGGAACCGCTGTTATATTCAATGCCCAAAATGCAACAGCACAGCAGGGTAATCCAATGCTCGTGACCACAAATGCAATAGCACAGCAGGGTAACCAATGCCGTAGACGAAGACGAAGAGACGCCATCTATGATGATGAAGATGACGAGGTTGAGGAGAAGGCAATGGCAATAAGGAAAATCAAAATAAGAATAATCCACACAGAATTCTCAGGTGACATATACAGAGTCATCAAACCTTTGGATGACGAGGTTAGGGAAAGAGTACTTAAACAGCGTCCGCCTCTACCTCAAAAGATTACAGAGCCAGTCAAAAGATTACAGCAAAAGATTACAACAAAAGATTACAGAGCCAGTCAAACCATGATGGTTGCTCCAGATGAATCAGAGAGAGAAAATCAAAGAAAGATGCAAATGCCCATGATGCTTGCTCCAAATGAATCAGAGAGAGAAAATCCGAGAAAGATGCAAATGCCCATGATGGTTGCTCCTGGTGAATCAGAGAGAGAAAATCCCAGAAAGATGCAAATACCCATGATGGTTGCTCCAGATAAATCATGGAGAGAAAATTCAAGAAAGATGCAAATGCCCATGATGGTTGAAACAGAGAGAGAAAATCCCAGAAAGAAGATGAAAATGACCACAACAACAACAACAAATGCAACAGCAACAGCAGGGGAACCGCTGTTATATTCAATGCCCAAAAATGCAACAGCACAGCAGGGTAATCCAATGCTCGTGACCACAAATGCAATAGCACAGCAGGGTAACCAATGCCGTAGACGAAGACGAAGAGACGCCATCTATGATGATGAAGATGACGAGGTTGAGGAGAAGGCAATGGCAATAAGGAAAATCAAAATAAGAATAATCCACACAGAATTCTCAGGTGACATATACAGAGTCATCAAACCTTTGGATGACGAGGTTAGGGAAAGAGTACTCCAACAGCGTCCGCCTCTACCTCAAAAGATTACAGAGCCAGTCAAAAGATTACAGCAAAAGATTACAACAAAAGATTACAGAGCCAGTCAAAAGATTTCAGTAGCATCAAAGCAAAGCAAGAAAATACCAGAAAATTCAAAGAAAAGGAAGTGCCCTTCACCTGCCCGCCAACAAATGATGTGGGAATTGGTTTCTGGCCTAGGGTTTGGAGTGAATATATGCAAGTGGGAAGAGGTGGAGATTGCGTTGCAAGTTGAAAAATTCATGGCAGGACTTGAACTGGGAGCAATTATAGATGGTGAGTTAATGACACAAGATGAACCGGGTTTCAATAAGCTCAAAGCAAAACAAATTGAAACCTGCAAAGCAAATTGTTTCTATAAGCTCTTATTGTTCCCAATACTGGCCAGACTCCTGCAAAGCAAATTGTTACAACAACAATTACTGGAGAGAGGCGTTCTTACTCTCTTAAAGAACTGGCTGGATAACAGCAGGTCATTCCTCACAAGCCTTCTCTGTACAAAGTTGTTGAAGATGTTGTTTACCATGCACATTCAAGAGGAGAATAAAAGTCTTTTCATGGAGCAACTCAATCAAAGCGGATTGGGTAGGAAGGTGAAGCTGATATCCACATCGAAGGAAGAGAGTGCACTGAACAAGAAATTTTCAACATTACTACTTCATAGGAAATGGAAGTAGTTCGTGTCTGTGTCTGACTCTGCTATCAATGAGTACACATTTTTGTTGTGTTGAGCATTGGTTAGTCTTTATGAGATAAATCCAAACTGGATACCAATGAGAACAAACATTTAATGTATAGAATTCTTTTTCCCATAATTTTGGGAAAAAAATTGTTGGGTATATGAATAAGATGTAATGTAGAGGAGGGGACTGCTTGCATTGTTTTTTCTTAATTTCTTGGGTGAAATTGGTATATGCTTTCTGTTTAATTCATCTTTATGTTTTCTATATTTTTCTTAGATACTTGGGTTCATGTATCTACGAGGAAAAGAGTGGGCTCACAACGCCATTGCCACAGAAACAGGGTATACAACTTGAAGTCCTGTGAACTTTGATATTGCAAGCTTAAGAATGAGTTCTCAAAAGAAATATTTGAATAATTTACATCATTATCAGTGAACTGTTTCAAGATATATTACTTAGCATATTTAACTCAAATATTTAATTGCTGTTTCTGTGACGAGATGATACATACAATAGTACTTTTTCAAAAATGTTTTATCAAACTCAATTCAAAAAATAATGTAATCTCACAGAAACTCCAGAAGATTGCTGATTAATAAATTAAAATTCAAGCAGAATCTTTCTAACAATAAGAAGGCTCTTGAGAACCACAACTTGCATCGAGGCTTTATGCGGACATCAGGCTTCAAGCCAATGGTTTCTTCGAAATTAGTTCTGCGTAAGTGACAGTGTTGCTTTTCCCATCTATAGCTCGAGTTCTGTTCAGCCCAGCTTTCTGAGCGTTTGCCTTCTTGTTAAGATTTTGTAGTGTTTTTGAAGGCCATGCTTTGAGAATAGAACTTTATTGTCTTCTAAATTCAATATAACTGTGTTTGGAATTGGCATTTAGGCCATTTTTCTTGGCACTGGTTTATGATTCTGCATTCTTATTGACATTTCTTTTGTCACTGGCTGAATCTATGGATATGAAATGTTGGGTTCTCATACACACAAAGAAGATTAAATAAATTTCTAAACATCAAAGCCAAATGTACAATGACCGAAACTATTTAAGCACTCAAGAGTGGAGTACAGAGATTGGAGGAAAAGGACGTAGGCAATTTTAGGCTCTTTTGCAATTTTTTTGTGAAAAGCCTATTCTGTAAATTTCATGTGTTATTTCTTTTCAGATATGTTTTATAATATATTACCGCCCTTAGTTTTTTAATTGGAATTATATTTTGTTGTGCATGCTTCCATATTCTGCATACATGTCTACTAGTGCACTTGCAACTACACCATCAGACAAAATTATGTTTTGATGGATATCCATAGTCTGTTCCAAAGCTCCTGTTTTTTCACATGCTCGGAGGATGTTTCCAAAGGTTGTCAAGTCTGGATTTATACCAACCTATTGCATCTGATCTACCATATTACTACTCTTGTTTCTGTTGTAGAAAAAACCCATATATTTACTTCAGAACTTCTCAGACCTAGACTCGGTAAGAACATAGCTCTTCTTATCTCTAACAGGTGCTAATTCCTTTGAGCCTTGTCAGAAGGGTTATATTCTTGTTTTCTTGGGAGCACCACACAGAGTTGGACATTATATTCTTATGTGTGCATATTAGGAGAGATTTCAATTTATAACATTATCTTTCCTGCAGGTCAAGTGTCTGTCAATTTACTTAAAGCGTCCCTCACTCTTTTCCTGCTGGTCAAGCAGCTTTCCATTTACTTGAACTGTTCCTCACCTTTTGTTTTTAACCCTTTCCCCACTCCCCAACTTTTCATTTCATACATATGCAGGTTTCAATGAAACGTTTATGCTATCATAGAAAAGGTCTTTGACAGATACCCCAACACTGTATATAAGAAGTGATCTGCATTTCTCTACGTGCATCTTATTTTATGAAGCCAACAACATGGTTTAGATTGCCAAATACTCAAAATGAAACATAAAAAAAAAAGATTTTCTAGAAACTGAAAATTAAAGCTTGTCCCTTCATTATTATTGCAGCTCTGACATGGGACATATTATTATTTTTCAGATTGTTTCATTTAGCATCACCAATAATTTCCACAAGAACATTCTCCCTGTTTAAAATGATGGAGACAGTTTGCATCTCTGACAACAATTTCTGTTGCAACAATCTTGAAGATGAATTTCGTTGCAGTGTGGCAATCATCACATACCCGAAGGTTCTTAACAACTCTAATATTTGTTCTAGGGGGCATGTTTAAGAAACCAAATGTGATTGCCAACTTTTCACCATGGTGGCTGAAGTTCAAATCTAGAGGGTGCTAGGGCATGTATACTTTGTTGAACGATATATAAGGTAAATGATAAACCCACCCCCCTATTGGATTATGCGAAGGCGATTTCGTACACAAAATCAGTGTCTTGCTTGGCAGTGACCTAAAGAAGTGCCTTTAACTTTATATATATATATATATATATATATATATATATATGTTCATATCATACAGAGATGATGAACAAAAATAGTGTAATAGGTTAAAACTTAGATTATCAGTATTAAAATTCAAGAGAACTGAATAGTATTTAAGATTGGACTGTAAGGAAAGATACATCTTCAGCTCAACCTGTGAAATGAATGAGCTTGGCAATCCTTTTCAAGCACTAGAATTCCAGGACATATATGAATTGAATTTGTGGAACCTACACTTGAAACCAGAAAAGGTGTAAAAGTACAACAACAAAGGCCAAAAATGAGCAAAGGGAAACAACAAGAAAAGGTCCAGGAGGCCATAAGATCTATTTCCATAACCGATTCTTTCAAGTCAGCTTGGAGAGGCAAGGAAACCAAGGCAGACGCATCGATCTAAGATGATCTCATCCGTACAAACTTGCAGAGTTGGGAACCTGCAATTGCAAATATTGTCAAAAAGAAAAAGAAAAAGAAAACCCTTAGTGATGTCAGAAAACCTAGTCTACGCCATTACTCAGAAAAGATATTCTGATAAAATAATGCAGATGTTGAAGCCTAACTCTCCCCACATCATAATCTCACATTGGCAGATAATGGATAATATCTTGGCATTATAAGATATAATGTGTTCTCTGTGTACCTAAAACAGGTTGGAATTCCATTAAAATTGGATGTGTGCAAAGCCTTTGACAAGTGCATTTGGAATCTAATTTCACTAACACTAGAGGCTTTTGATTTCAATGCTCAGGTAGTCAATTCGATAAACAGCTTCATTAGGTCTCCAATGTACATGGTTTTAATGAATGGAGTCACAAATGCTTTAGGACTTCCACAGACACAGTTTCATTAAATTCTAGTTTGGATAAAACAGGGGATCCTATCATCCCATACCTATTTATCATAATGGGGGAAACACTCCTTTTCCTCCTAGCAGATGTAAAGATAGGAGAAAGACTACATGGGCTCCCAGCAGTGGAAGGAGGATAAAGTGATGCTTGTTATCAATTTCCAACAATCTTGGAGATAAATTTCGTTGCAGTGTGGCAATCATCACATACCCGAAGGCTCTTAACAACTCTAATAGTTGCTCCAGGGGGCGTGCTCAACAAACCAAATGTGATCGCCAGCTTTTCGCTATGGTGGCAGAAAAATAATTCTTTTCCTCCTCTACCACATAATTAAGTAAATGTCTTGAATCTGAAAAATACCCTGCTGCCTTCATGTTCCAAGCCAATTTATCCAACTTTGCATAGATATGCTGTGCCTGTGGATGTGATCTTTTCCCTACACAAAAAACATGTATCCATTTTGGCCTTCAATCCAACTACAGGAATCTTTTTGATTCCTCTATCTTTCATCAATCTCCTTGCCATTTGAACCTCATCCCACCTGCCAACTTCTGCATAGATGTTTGAGAGAAGAACATAAATTGCAGCATTTTTAGGATCCAATCAAAAAGCATTGTCGCTTTAAATACTTCTAAGCCTATATTCACCACATCATTAAGTATATGTCTGGAATCTGAAAATACCCTGCTGCCTTCATGTCCCAAGCCAATTTCTCCAACTTTGCATGGATCTTTTGTGTCTGTGGATGTGATTTGTCTCCTACACAAAAAACATGTATCTTTTTTTGGCCTTCAATCCAACTACATCCAGGGATCTTTTTAATTCCTCCATCTTCCATCAATCTCCTTACCATTTGAACTTCATCCCACCTGCCAACTTCTGCATAGATGTTTGAGAGAAGAATATAAGTTGCGGCATTTTTAGGATCCAAATAAAAAAGAATTGTCACTGTAAATACTTCTAAGCCTATATTCACCACATCATTAAGTAAATGTCTTGAACATGAAATATTCCCAGCTGCCTTCATGTCCCAAGTCAATTTCTCCAACTTTGCATGGATCTTCTGTATCTGTGTATGTGATCTGTCTCCTACACAAAAAACATGTATCTTTTTTTGGCCTTCAATCCAATTACATCCATGGATCTTTTTAATTCCTCCATCTTTCATCAATCTCCTTACCATTTGAACTTCATCCCACCTGCCAACTTCTGCATAGATGTTTGAGAGAAGAATATAAGTTGCAGCATTTTTAGGATCCAAATAAAAATAATTGTCGCTGTAAATACTTCTAAGCTTATATTCGTATGTGATCTACAGACACCAAAACAACACATCCGCACAGCCACCACAGGTTTAGCTGGCATCTTAATGATAAAGTTTAGGGTGTCCTTAAGATATCCAGCATGGACAAGAAGGTAAACCATGCACACATAATGTTCCATTGCAGGTGTAATGCAATAAGGGCTACTCATGTGATTAAAGTATGTACAGCCATCATCCACTAAATCTGCATGGCTGCATTCACATAGAACACAAGAAAAGATTGTTGAATTTGGCTTTAGACTTTGAATTTGCCAATTGCATTTGCTTGAAAGTTTCTAAAGTCAACAAATTCGTTTTGTGCATATCCTGCAATCATGGCATTCCACGAGACCACATTTTCTTGAGGCATCTGGTCAAACAGTGCATGTGCCTCGTCTACACTTCCACATTTTACATATATGTCTACTAGGGGAATTGCAACTACATATGGCAAATTTTCTTCATCCTTTGTGCATTGATGGATGTCCATACCCTGTTCCAAAGTTCCCATTTTTCCACAGGCGGGAGGATGCTGGCAAAAGTTGTAGAATCTGGCTTTACACCTGCCAATTGCATTTGCTTGAAAGTTTCTAAAGTGTTTTCAACAATCCAATTTGTGCATATCCTGCAACCATGGGATTCCTTGAGACCACATTTCTTTGAGGATCTCTATCAAACAGTTCACATGCCTTTTCAACAATTCCATTTTGTGCATATCCTGCAATCATGGCGCTCCATGAGACCACATCTCTTTGAGGCATTCTATGAAACAGTTCACGTGCCTTTTCAACAAATCCATATTGTGCATATCCTGCAATCATGGCATTCCATGAGATCACATTTGTTTCAGGCACTTTATCAAACAGTTCACGTGCCTTGTCTCTGCTTCCACATTTTGCATACATGTCTACAAGGGCAGATGCAACTACAACATCTAACAGAATTACTCTATCCGTTATGTTTTGATGGATGTTGATGCAGGACCATCACCTAGAGTGCCTCAATTTCACAAATTTTCATCAGTGGCATGCTTATAAGGAGGGATCGGATGGAATGGTTCAAATTTGAAGTGGTTCAAATTTGAATTTACCCTTGTTTTCTATTTTCCGCCAAATGGAAATTCGAATTTGTAAGGCATGTAAAAGTGGAAGTATGACTTGTAAAAAGTTAGAAAGAAGGGACTTTATGAATTGAAGAATGTGTAAGGAGTCTAAACATGTTATAATAGGTCCCAGGGGTTAAGTTGAGTCAATAAATGATATAGTTGTATGATGCCTCTTTTGTGGTGTATGGCATCTAGAGTCATGTAAAGTTAGTTATGGTTTGATAATAAGATGTAAATGGATAGAATTCGAATGAGGAGTTAGAGTGATCATTCTTCAAGGATTCTCAGGAAGATAAATAAGGAGAAGAAGGAAATTTTGTAAGATAATACAATTTAAAGAATGGAAACTTTGTTTTGTATAGAGATATTGTCTTCTTCATGAAAGGATTCTGAGTTTTGGCACCTGTGGTATAAGAACTAGTGATTTTTCCTTATGAACATTTTGATGAGTTTACTCGGAGTCTCTTCCAGGAGGATTGATGAAGGTTTGAGTTGTAAATGTCTTGTTCTCTGATAAGAAAGCTAATCATAGGACAGTTCATAACAGTGAGACTGTGTTTTGTAAGGAATCTTTGATATATTAGTTTTGTGATCCTCATGACGAGTTTCTTCCAATATTAATATTGTCATAGGAAGTTGTTGATGAGATATTTCAAGGATGTGAGGTTGAATCCTCTATTACCTTCATTGCATGCTTGAAACCATTAAGAAGTTGAATGACAGTGCTTGATTTCCTTTGAAAGTTAAGTGTGTGTTATTAGAATTCATCAAGAGTTGAGGAGAAGATTATGTTCAGTGGTATTTCAACTCTATTTGGAGGTTAAAAAATATAATTATGCATGTCATTTTGTCTTTTTTGGGTATAACTGTATATTAGCATGATAAATCCTGATCCTACCAGTTTGTGATAACAAGCTGCAGGTGGTTTTCGAAGTTTAGTTGTTAATGACAATCCACTAAGGAGAAAGTTAATACAGACATTGAAGCCAAATATTACATTTTGGAAAGAAGTGTTTAGCATTTTATAAGATTTTAACCCTCTCAGGCTGAGACAGGTTACAGCTAGGGTTTGGAGCAAATTTGTGTTTAAAGCCTCAAAACAATGAATGAAGTATTGAAAATTGGAAGCTATTATCTTGAAGTGATGTAAACCCATATTAACAAGGATTTTAGTGATAAGAAGCCATTATTTGCATGTTATGTATGACAGTTTGCTTGGAGAGAAATTGTGACAGTCATAGACCTAATTAGGAACCTGATTAGTGAAGTTTGGAGAAATTTCTCATACGAAAGGTCTAGTGAAATTTTCTACAGAGGTCAAATGCCTAAATGGGTACTCAAAAAATGATTTCAGTTTGTGAAATGTGTCCCTGCATCAAAAGTTATTCTTGAAAAGGTCTCAAGGAAGGGCTATTAGGAAGGATAGAAGGGTGTTTGAAGGAAAAGGCTTGGGAGTTGAGACATAAAACATACCATACACCATAAAGAGCATAAAGGACCAAAAAGAGCATAAAGGGTACCCATATCTAGTCTCATATTGTTTTGGGTGTGTACAGATAATTCATAACCAGATTCAAGGAACGTGATTGCTCTTAAGGGCCTAAAAAGGACAATTTGAGTGAATGTGAAGAAGGTTGATGTTTTTCTTGTTTCCAATCACTTAGAAGACTGTTAATACACTGGATTGAGCTTGTGGTACAGGGTACATGGTTAGAAAGTTTCAGTGAAGGCTAAAAAGTCCAAAATTGCTTAATTTGTACTCAGTTCTTAGGAAGCTAGTGAAGGGTAGATTAAGGAAGGTAAGGACCATTGAATTTTTCTTGTAATTTGACCATCTTGAAAGTTAATTTGGCATTGAATTGGGTGTATGAAGCAGGGTATATTGATAGTGGAGGCAAGATAATGCTTAAAAGACAATTTTTTTGCATGTTTGAGTCATTTTGGGCAATAATAGATGATCCTCAAGCAAAGCAATAACATGGTTTGTGGTGATTTACCTTCTTAGTGCATTGAGTAGGTTGATAATCTCATTGGTGCTCTGCATTAGATGTCCATACCCGCTCCAAAGCATGTATTTTATCACAGGCAGGGAGGACGCTGGCAAATGTTGTGGAATTTATATTTTTTGATGGATGTCCATACCCTGTTCCAAAGCTCCCAATTTGGCACAAGTTGGGAGTATGCTGGAAAATGCAAATTGATCGGGTTGGAGACCTATTTGTTGCATAGGTGCAACAGTTTGATTACCTTGTAAGGATACCCACGTCTTCTGTATGCTAAAATGTGACCTTCTGTATGCTGTCGGTGTCCCTAGATTTTCACCCTGAAATTTGGGACCACCCCTTTTTAAAATTTTCGTTCTTTTCAAAGTAACGTGTTGTTTTGTGTTTTTATTGCCTGCAGTTGTCTCCATTACGTTAAAATATTCGCAGAGAATCATATAAGCCAATTTCGACAAATACCCACATGCTAAAACTTGTTTTATTCCTCCGCCAGGTTTTGTCTGAGAGAATTTTATTTAATTATTTATTAAATAAATAAGGTTCTGTTTAAAATAAATTGTGTTGCAGTTGAACCCCGTTGAAGATTTTTATTCCAATATTCCCGCCTCTTAGTAGGGTATTCACCAGGGAAGAGTTTTTACGAACCAGCTATCTAGAATGTTATTTTAAAAAATAATTGTCTGCAACTTCTAGACAACGTTTTTCATTTTTATTTATTTCTTTTGTGTTTGTTTTCGGTTTTCTTCGCAATCTGTTTGTTAAATTCCCCTTGATCCTTTGTTTGTTCTGTATAGCCTGTTTATTTTCCTGGAAGTCGTGAAAGCCATCCATGACCTCAGACAAGGGGAGAAATTAATCATGGAGTGCTAACTTCTGACAAAGAAGGAAGGATGTAAGTGAAATAAGCTTCTTCCATGCTAGTCGCACTTTTTGAAAAGAAGGTTTTGAGTTGCCAATGGGAATTTTGGTGGTGGAAGAAAGATGATAATTTTAAGCCTTCCTGGAAGGTTGTTTTTCTCCATCAATAAAGTCAAATCACTTAAGTGCCAATGGGAATTTTGGTGGCGGAAGGAAGGTGGGAATTTGGAGCCTTCTTGGAAGATTGTTTTTCCCATCATAAAAGATAAATCACTTAAAGTACCAATGAGAATTTTGGGGCTACCAGGAAGGGTAAGAATTCCCATCAAGGAAGTTTTATTCACCCATGCAAGTCGCATTTTTAAGAAAGAGGCTCTTTTTATGCAAGTCGCACTTTTTGGAAAGAAGGTTTTAAGTTGCCAATGGGAATTTTGGTGGTGGAAGGAAGATGAGAATTTTAAGCCTTCCTGAAGGTTGTTTTTTCCCATCATTAAAGACAAATCACTTAAGTGAAAGATGAGATTTTTGGAGCTTCATGGAAGGGTAAAAATTCCCATTGCTTTGCCTTCTTATTTTTAGCATGTCTTCTAGCCAAAAAGTGCAACCCACCTTGGCATAATTGCATGCATTTAATGATATTTATTTTTATTATTCCTAGCTAAAATTGGCGCCAAAAATAGGAAGAAAGTCAAAGCATGAAGGAAAGCCAAAGAGAAGACAAAGAAGCATGCTAAAAATAAATAAAAGAATTACATTGAAAAGCAAGCTAAAGCATGCAAACTTGGGTGCCCAAATTGAGAGAAAAACATAACTTATTATTAATAATTGCCAAAAATAGAAGAAACAATTATTAAATATAGCATGCAGTTATCCATATAAGCATGGGACGCCATAAGGAGAGACAATTAATTCTTTTTGATGGAGCATGCTGCCCTGGAGAGTTTTGGTGCCAAGGGAAGGAGTGATTTGCATTAAAGAATATTTTTCATTGCTAGGAAGCTTCTAGTTTTAGCGCTTAGGGTTGGAGAAGTTTTCTTTTTATTATTCAGAGCATCTGCATGTTGGTATAAGTGCCCAGGTGAATTAAATAATATTTTAGCTTGCTTGGCATGCAAGCAAAGTCTCAAATTTTAGGGTAGCAGAATTTATAAGCAGATTTTGGTGATAGAAATTGAGCATTCATGCCATGGACTCCATATTTGTTTGAATCATTTGCAGGTATTCATCATAGGTGCTCATATTGGTGAAAAGAAGTCAAAATCAATGTCAGATACATTGAATATATCTTTTGAATCAGAAGGAATTGCAGGATCTACACAAATTGATCCAATTACAAGGATCTTCTGGAAAAAATAAAAGAAAAAGAACTCAACAAAGATTATTCCAGGCATGATGAAGCGTGATGAAAGAGAAGGGTCAGCAGAATCATGCATTGTTTCCAGGCTTACCGAAATCAATGATACAAACATGGGCCCTGAACCTATCACTGATTTGATTGACAAATCCAAAGCCACCGGAAGATCATCCCTTATGCGGGAAATAAAAAGTAGCGGGATTATTCAAGCTTTAACATTTCCGGTCACAGCTCAATTGCCCGAGTTTGTTATGGAGTGTGCAAGGTCTTATCATCCTCTTTCTAGGACAATCCGAGATGCTGCAGGGAAGACAATAATCAGGTTGGATGCACAATTCATTAATTATTGCCTTAAGCTTCCAGCACGGCCAGTGGTGATTGCAATTAGCATGCACAGATGCTAGTAATAGATGGGAAAAGCATAAAGCAGATTGTGGGTATAATGAACAATAGATACATGAAGAAGCCCAAAGCACCATCGAAATTCCCGAGGACTCTTCCACGATCCAATCTTGTGCAGGAAGTTGATGATATCACCAAATTGCTTTGCAGGATAAATGGGGAAGCTAATACCAATAACTTCCGCTCATGGATGTATGCCTTTGTGAGAACCATTGAGATCAACAAAGCTGATTCGATAATTAATTGGGTGGAGATCATTAGTGACAACATCAATGAGCAACTCCGAAGTGTGAGGCGGACATTCAACTTCAAAATGACTTCATACCTTGTATATGCAACAACTTCTCAGGGGATATTTTCCAAACTAGATAGACAAGGCATATTGTCAAAAGATCCTATTTATGAGTGCTTCCCACAGTTGACAATTCCTGAATGCTACAAAGATTACATAGTGGTTAAATGATGGATTCTTCTATGGATTCATTTGCAAATTAAATAGTGATATAAAAACCAGCAGAGTGAGCAAAGAATCCTGGCAAGTTGTCTCCCAGCATGGTTGTATCTTCATCTAGTTTGTGGACTTCACATATCTCAGGGTTAGTGGTTTCTCAGAGAGAACCAGTTAAGTTTCCAAGATACCCGAGTGATAAGTGGGTCATCATGGAGTTGTGCAAGCAAGCTCATAGAGTTGCATGACTTATAGTCAAAACGAAAAAAGTCTACAGGTAGCTTTCCAATCACAGTGGGTCATTATAGTTGCTAGAGCATCCATAAAGCCATAGAGGAATTGAAGCAGAAATGTTTTCTGGGTATGAGCATGAGTTCTTCCTAGCACGAATGAACTTTGACCCATATGGGATAGAAAAGAGGACAATCTCCCAAGAATACTCACATGTTCCTTCACTTGAAGACTTTTGGATGAAGTGCATGAGTGAATACGAAGTCAAAAATGAGATTTCAGTAGGTTATCAGTGCAATAGGTTTTGAATATGGTTTAGCACGGATACCTGCAAATCTCTCAAATGATGGGCATGTGGTACTTGACACATATCATCAAATGGGAGGAGATAGAGTTGCTCTTCAGGAGAGTGTGGGTGGTTGTCACACGATTGAGGAGAGGTCTTCCAAGTCTTGGTTAACACCTCAAATTGGTTGTTAACAAAGGGGTATTGCTTAGACGAGACTTTGATGAACCAGATCATAGGGAATTTCATTGTAGGAGATTCTAAAAAAAAAAAAAAAGGTGAGAGTAGCAGAAGGATAGAGAAGCTCAAAGTATACAAGAAGTCTCAGGTATCGGAAAAAGGCAAGCCTACATCCATTATACCAGTGCTACTTTTAGATGAAGCTTCTCCAACGTCAACTCACAACACTTCCACAACTCCAGGACCTCAAACAAATGTTATTATTCCACCATTGAATCCAACATCATTCGTATTTGTTCCTCATCCACCCAGATCTTCACCTCTCCCTACGGAGAAGTTGAAAGCACAAATGACAAAGTTCAAAAGAGCATTGTCTTTGGATAATTCAGAAGAGGGAAGCCATAACACTATGGTGAATTCGGATGCAACATAAGTCAAAGCATGAGATGGTGGTACATTCGGTGACTTCTCATTCCCCAAAGAGCAATTTCTCATCTTGGTTGGCTTTGCAGATAGTTCCAGAGGCTAGAGAAGAAATCAACTTGGAAGAGGAAGACTTGCAACTGCTTATGAGCTTGGGAGGTAGAGGAAAAAGGTCTAAAGTCTGCTAAAATAACTTCAAGGTTGATTATTGAAGAATCAGGGAAAAAGTTTGCTGAATTATCAGTTCCAGCTGAAGGGAAACAAAAGGGAGAGCTAACTACTACGTAGACATATCGGTGACCAAAGTACCATTGGGGAAAATCACCATGGAAGGATTAAAGCAAGATACACGGACACTGATAGATGCTTTATTCCTTAAACTTGACAAGGAGAAGGAAAAAAAGATAAGCTTCAGATGCAGATCTCCCAGTTATGTGAGATCATCACTAAGGTTGCCAAACCTTCTTCTCAACCCATGTTAGTGCAGGAACATGTATGCAGCTAGTTTGGTTGAAGAGATTGAAGATGCAGGGAACTAGGTCAAAGTTATTGCTCAATGGAAAGAGCAAATTATTCACCAAGCTTCAGCAGTTCGAGGGAATACCAACTGGCTTGGAGAATATGCATAGGGCATTATCTCAGCTAAAGGAACTAATGACAAGGATAGAAGATGAGAACATAGTTGTTGAAAGTCATCTGGATACCTTAGCTAAGATACATTCATTGCCAGAGGATGTGCTAATTGCAGAGAAATTGTACCTGATGGATTGATAGAAAAGGGGAAGCAGTTAGAGATAGCAGTTTCCTTCCACATGGAGATCCTCAAGCTTATGCTGAAAAGAGGATGCAGTTGCTGGAAAACAAGATGGGGAAGTACTAGAGAACATTCCAGATGAGTTGCTGCTTCCCGTGAGGAATTTATTCTAGTTGTGCAAAGAAGATTGATGAAGTTGTCATGCCTTTCACGTTAGATTCAATTGGCAGACTCATAAAGCTTCATGCAGATATTGAGGGGTATGGGCCTAGTTTGGAGAAGGTAAAGGCTAACATTGTTACTTTGTCCAGAGGATTGTTGTGGTTTAAAACTGAGAAAGAAATGGTTGCTAAGGTAGATGGGAAGACACTGAGTCACATGTTTGACAAGTATATTCAGTTTTAGAACAAAGAAAAAGCGTAGAGTATGATGGCCAACATATTTTCTTTCTTCTTCCCTTTCCTCTCTTATTCTTATTTTCTCGAAAAAATTGTAAAACTAAAGTAATTGGTTAAAAGCCATTACTTTTAGTTATCTGAAAAGGTCCTTAATTGAGAATAGGTGGCAGACATGCAAAGCTTTGATTTAGTCTTCAGATGCATGTCATGTGAGAGAAATTTCAGGGAAAGATTGTCAGTTGTTTTCTTTATAGCTTCCACATGTGTCAGTTCAGTTATTGCTTTCCTATTTGTAATTTCCTTCTATACACTATAAATAGAAGAAGAACCTACGGGTTAGAGGATCAAAATTTGTAATCAACATTCTTGAGTTCCAGACTTTGTGTTGAAACCCTTGATATCTTTTCTGAAAGCTGAGGAATTAAACAGAGGCAGATTTTCGGAGAACTTTGTGTCAATAGTGCATTGGCTTCTTACTTTTGTGTAGATCTTTAGATAAACTTTGCATTATCTAAGATTTAGATTAGAATCTTTCCTTTCCTTTGATTTTGTATTGTGAGATCTATTTGTTTTATCTATGTGTATGAGACCAACTTTGTAAACTATTGGTTGGATTACACATCTTCTTCTTCTTTTTCCGTATTCAACTATTCCCCCTTCTGCAAATATTTCTTTACAATTGCTTACTTGCTGCAGAATTGCTTAGCTATGGTTCATGAGCTTTGCTAGTTAAAGTAAAACCCACAGATAGTTATTAGAATACATAATTGATAGAAATCTTACACAGGAGCCTCACCGGTAAATGAGGGAGATTTATCTCATGACTACCTAGGTTTTAGCTATGCATAAAATCTAGCCAACATTTTTTGGCGACTCCGTTGGGGACAAAACCTTTTAAGAGACCAAAGCTTATCTTGCTAGTTCCCATCCATATTGAAATCTCAACCTGGTTGAACGCCCATTCACTCGATCCAACAAGGCTCAAGGAAGGATTGACCATTTTTATAGATTGCAGGAGTAGCAGTTTAATTTCAATCATCCTCCTCAAGTCAGGAGCCGCAGATCCAGTCTTTCACCAGGAAGAAGAGTGCAAACTCCTCTAGATCCGGATCATCTTCAACATAATCCAATAGCTAGAATTATCTATCAAGTCTACTCTCGGAGAAGACGTGCTCCATTCATCATGCAGAATCAGAATCAACCACTTGCCCCTTTAGCACCTGTCCCATGGGGGGAAACTTTTGGGCCTCTGAATCTGACTCCTCCTATGCATGAGTTGCCTAAAGGATCGAGAAAGAATTTCCCAAAATTCTTTGGAGATGGAAAGCAAAATCTGATGATCACTTGGCGACATTCTTCATATCTTGTGGAGTACTTGCAGTGGAGCATGAGGATGTTTCGGTCAGACTTTTCATTGAGACTCTACACGACTTGGCCGGAGAATGGTTCTATCGATTAGCTCCTGGACTATAACAAATTGGGCGTCCATGCGAGAGCAATTTCTAAAAAGGTTCAAACCTGCAGAAGACGCTAGTACACTGATCACCCAGCTGATGCAGTTGAAAAAAGAACCACACGAGAACATGAGGGACTTTATTGCTAAGTTCCAAAGGATTTTATATAAAATCCCCACTTTTGTTGCGCTTAGTGACAAAAATCAAAAGACATTTTTATAAACGCTTTGCTGCTTGAAGTTGGATATCAGCTGCGGAGGGCAAGACCTGTGAATCTTGGAGGCACAAAATGTTGCGGTTGAGGTTGAAGATGACTTGATTATGGCTGAAAGATCAAGCAATCAGCCCATAAAGCTGATGGAACTTCTTCAACAAATACTTTTGATCCTCTGCTACAGAAGTTAGCCAATGATATGCTACAAATCAAGAAGCAAATAACTCAAGGAGGAAATGCAACTCCTTCAAGAATGGTTCTTTCTCGACTTTTAATGGTCAAAATCAAAATCAAACAGACTTACTATTGCACCACAAAGGTTGGCAATTAAGCTTTCTCCAAGGAACAACTTGGAAACAAATGAAGAAGATCATGTTATTGATGAATCACTTGACGAAGAAGACTTTGTTGATCCCACTGCGACTCCAACATTGGCTACCTAGACTATGAATCTGATGAAGGCTATTACAATCTTTTGAAGATAGTGATGGTCATACATTTGCGGTGTTCACAAGGTCTCAAACACGTCAAAATGTGGAAGCTTCCTCAAGTGGACAGAGGAGAGAAAGAGAAGATCCTGGACCAAATGTTACCATTCTGAAAAGAGGCAGCCCACTTCCTTCTTCTTTAGCTCCAAGAGACAAGCATGTAAGTACCTCTAACCAACAGCAAAGGACAAATGGACAAACAACTAAAGTAAGTCAAGGTATCGTGATTCCCTCTTTCGATATTATTGATCATATAAAGAAGACCAAGATTCAGATGTCAGAAGTTGAGTACTTGAGGGCTTTTCCGATCAATTGAGCAGATTGGTGAAATATGTATAGAGTAATGGTCCTAATAATTCACCGAACAATGCTTCACGGGGCATCTTATCTAACCCAAAAATACTCCTCCTTTGAATAATGTGCAACTTCTTCTCCTACTACTTCTGAAAGGATTGAACCATTTATGTTTCATTACTTATCAATGGTTACAAATTGAGTAATTGCATTCTAGATTCTAGAGCTTCCGATAATGTTATGCCATCCAAAGTCACTTGATGCTCTAGGTCTCACACTGACGAAGACCATTGGAAGATGTTACTCAATGGAAAGACAAGTACCTCTCATTGGATAGATAAAAGATGCACAAGCAGTGCTTGCTTCCTTTCCAGATAAAAGATTGAAGATGACAATCCTGGCAGATATTCCAGTATCTTATGGCATGTTATTAAGAAAACTTGTAAGGAATTAGGGAGGAGAGGTTAAGATGGATTGGTCTTGCGCACATATCCCAATTAAAGGAGTTAATCAAAAGTTGGAACCTAGAGAAGAAGTCCAAGTATATAGTCTCAAAATCTAAAGACCCTAGATCTCATATCCTTTTCCAGAATCTAGATCACGGGGTCTACTACCTAGAGTTGGATAAAGAAGAAGCCCAACCCATAACTCAGAGCCACATCAATTGGACAACAAAGTTTGGACTCTAGAGTTTGATGGTAGTTGTTGTTCACTTGGATCTGGTGCAAGTGTTGTGTTATTTCTCCTGAAGGAAAGGTACATGCACATTCCTTTAAATTAATGTTTGAGAATACTAACAACACAACAAAATATGAAGCACTGTTGTTAGGAATGGAGCAAGCTAGAACAATGGGAATTAAATTGCTACATGCAAGAGGGGATGTTGAGTTAATTGTCAAGCAGATATGTGGTCTCTATCAAGTTAAAAAAGATAAACTATGACATTATAGAGACCGGGTCTATTCAACTACTTTGGATTTTGCAGCTTTCTCAGTTTCTTATATCCCTAGAGATCAAAACTCCAGAGCTGATTCACTAGAAGTTACTGTAGCCCTATTGAATCCAGATCAACCACCTGCACTCTTCAAACAAGGTGATTACAAAGTAGAAATGGTTTTCCATCCAAAGGTGCCTGATAATGTTCAACAATGGCAGGTCTTCAATGATGATAAGCAGATTGCTGCTTTTCTCTAGCAACAAGACAACTTTGAAGAGATATACTACGAAGGAAGCACTTCACTTCCGAGACAGACCACAGTGGGTGAAGCTGATTCAAAGATTGAAGGTGGTCAAGAGATCATTCAGCTTAAAGGAAATAAAATTCCTAAAGGCTTAGTGTCTCTTGAAGAGATGTTCGATAAGCATGATCAAACGCTAAAAAAGAATAAAGAATGTGGAGAAAGATCTTCTTCCGATGTGCAGTCATTGAATTTGGGAGCTGATGATGACCCCAAGTTAGTAAACCTGGGTAAATGTTGTTCTAAAGCAGAACAAGAAGCTTTCACAAAGCTTCTTAGAAAATATATAGATGTCTTTTCTTGGTCTTATCAGGATCTGAAGACATATCAACTTGTGAAGTACAACATTATATCCCATTGAAGCAAGAGAAAAAACCCTTCAAGCAGAAACTGTGGTGGCATAACCCAACCATTTCAGTACTATCTTTGTAGAGATTCAGAAACTATTGGATGCAAAGATAATTTACCCTATACATCATTCTGAGTGGTTGGCCAATATAGTTCCCATAAGAAAGAAAAGTGGTGAGATTAGATTGTGTGTTGATTTTCGCAATCTCAATCAGGCATCATTAAAAGATAATTATCCCATTCCAATTATGGATCATACTCTCCAGGTTGTCACCGGATCTGAGATGTTGTCAATGTTGATGGTTTCTCAGGCTATAATCAGGTTAAGGTGGTTGAAGAAGATCAATATAAAACAACATTCATCACACCTTGGGGAACGTTTGCTTATCAGAAAATGCCTTTCGGTTAATTAATGCCGGAGCCACATTTCAGAGAGCTATGGATCTGGCATTTTCTCATCTCAAAGACAAAAGCATAGTGGTTTACCTCGATGATCTGACAATCTTTTCTAAAGTAAGGGGTAATCACATTTCAGATCTGGAAGAAGTCTTCATCCAGTGTCATAAGCATGGGATTTCTTTAAATCCCAAGAAATCTATCTTTGTTGTAATAAAAGGAAAGCTGCTAGGGCACATCATTTCAAAAGAAGGAACCAAAATAGATCCTGAGTGGGTGAAATCCATTCAAACTTTTCCATTGCCAACCTCCAAAAAGGAGTTCATTCCTTCTTTGGTAAGGTTAATTTTCTCAGAGATTCATCCCTGACTTTGCTGAACTAACTCATCATATTTCAAATATGATGAAGAAAACACAAGATTTCAAGTGGAGCGATGAAGGAAAGGAAGCATTCGAGAAGATCAAGATGGCTTTGTCCGAAGCACCAATCTTGGTATCACCAGATTTTAGTAAAGAATTTATTCTTTATTGTTATTCCTCTGAACACACAATGTCAACAATTTTGATGCAAAAAAATCAAGAGGATGTAGAAGCCCTATTGCTTTCATGAGTATGCCTTTAAAGGCTTACAAATTGAAATATACTCCTATGGAAAAACATGCATATGCAGTTGTGAAAGCATGCAAGGCATTTAGGTATTATATCCTTTCTTCACATATTGTAGTCCTTGTTCCAGATACTGCAGTAAAGTCTATTCTAACACAACAAGAACTAGGGTTATTAAGAGGCACATGGGTAACAAAGGTGCAAGAATATGACTTGGATATTAAGCCTACAAAGCTGGTTCGAGGAAGAGGCTTATGTGAGTTAATGACCGAGACAAAGATAAATGAGTCGAGGAAGGCGAAAGTTTGCCTATGGTTCTCTTTATAGATCTGGCAGATGAATGGTATAGTAATATTGCCTATTTCATAACCTATGGGAATGCCCATCATCTCTCTCACAAGGAAAAGTGTACCATTAAATTGAAGGCCAAAGACTTTGTTCTTTGGGATAATGGGTTGTATAAAAAAGGGATTGATGGGTGTTTCTCAGATGTGTGGATAAAGCTCAAGAGATCAACTATTAAAACAATTTCATAATATGGCTTGTGGTGGTCATTTCTCAGCCCGAGTCACTTCACACAAAATCCTCCGAGCTAGGTATTACTTGGCCCACACTTTTTCAAGATACTAAAATGGGTATCCAAATGCCAAGCATGCCAACATTTTGTTGGACGTATAAAATTGTCTGCATTACCTTTAAAACCGGTTATAATTGAAGAGCCTTTCCAATAATGGGGCATGGATTTTATTGGCATGCTCAACCCGGCTTCTAGTGCGGTCATCATTACATTCTGACAGCTACTGATTATTTCAGTAAGTGGGTAGAAGCCATTCCCATTAAAAATGCCACTTCCGCAGAGGTGTGTAATTTTATAAAGGAAAATATTGTCATAAGGTTTGGCATACCCAACAAAATAGTAGCAAACAATGCTCCCAATTTATCTTCTGAGGAGTTGGTTGAATTTTGCTACACGCATGGAATCCAGTTGGTACATTCCTCCAATTACTACCCACAAGGGAATGGCCAAGTTGAATCAAGTAATAAAAATATGGTAACAATCATGCAAAAATTGGTAACCAAAAAATCAAAGAACTTGGCATAAGAAGTTGTTTGATGCATTATGGGCAGACAGGATCACCCCAAAGAAAGCTATAGGCATGTCCCCTTTTCAATTGTATATGGAAGAGACACAAAGTTTCCTCTTACATTGAATTGTCTTCTTTTTACAACTTTCCAAAGCTCTGGAAGATGCTACGTTCACAAATGCTATTGACAAAAGAATAATGTATCTGACTGAATTACGTGAAGTACAAGTTCAAGTAGCAGATAGGCTATCAGAACACCAGAGGAAAGTGAAGGTGATCTTTGACAAAAAGCCAAAGAAAGAAAGTTTGAGATTGGTGATTGGGTCCTCCTATGGGATAAAAGACATGAACAAAGGGCATGCATGACGAAAATTTGATTCATTGTGGAAAGGGCCTTTCATAATCAAAAGGACTGCTGGAACTGATAGCTTCATACTTGCTCATCAGATGGAATTGAATTATTGTTTCCTTTCAATGGGAAACATTTGAAGCTTTTCCAGAATTGAAGAGAACATGGTAAAACTTGTATGTATATAAATAAAATTTTGGTTGTTTTTCTTTTCTTTTTCTTTTGTGTTTTATCGGTGTTGTGTTTTCTTTTTTGACCCCCGAGCCCAATGGACAAGATACAAAACTAGAGATGTTGGGATCTCATCTTTACTCCTGTCATTTTGACAGAGGTAAAGATGTCCACAGACGGAGCCGACTGGTGTCCCCAGATTTCACCCTGAAATCTGGGACTACCCCTTTTTAAAAAAATTTTTTTCTTTTCAAAGTAACGGGTCATTTTGTGTTTTTATTACCTGCAGTTGTCTCCATTACTTAAAGTATTCCCAGAGAATCATATAAGCCAATTTCGACAAATACCCACATGCTAAAACTCATTTTATCCTCCACCGGTTTTGTCTGAGAGAATTTTATTTAATTATTTATTAAATAAATAAAGTTCTCTTTAAAATAAATTGTGCTTGCAATTGAACCCTATTGAAGATTTTTATGCCAGTATTCCCACCTCTCAATAGGGTATTCACCAGGGAAGAGTTTTTACGAACCAACTATCCGGAAGGTTATTTAAAAAAATAATTGTCTGCAACTTCTGGCAACGTTTTTTTTTATTTATTTCTTTTGTGTTTGTTTTTGGTTTTCTCCGCAATCTGTTTGTTAAATTCCCCTTGATCCTTTGTTTTCATTTCTGTATAGCCTGTTTATTTGCCTGGAAGTTTTGGAAGTCATCCATGGCCTCGAAAAGGGAAGAAATTAATCATGGAGTGCTAATTTCTGACAAAGAAGGAAGGATGTAAGTGAAATAAGCTTCTTCCATGCTAGTCACACTTTTTGGAAAGAAGGTTTTAAGCTGCCAATGGGAATTTTGGTGGTGGAAGGAAGATGGGAATTTTAAGCCTTCTTGAAGGTTGTTTTTTTCCATCATTAAAGTCAAATCACTTAAGTGCCAATGGGAATTTTGGTGGTGGAAGGAAGGTGGGAATTTTGGAGCCTTCCTAGAAGGTTGTTTTTCCCATTATGAAAGATAAATCACTTAAAGTACCAATGAGAATTTTGGGGCTGCCAGAAGGGTAAGAATTCCCATCAAGGAAGTTTTATTCACCCATGCAAGTCACATTTTTAAGAAAGAAGCTCTTTTTTATGCAAGTCACACTTTTTGAAAGAAGGTTTAAGTTGCCAATGGGAATTTTGGTGGTGGAAGGAAGATGAGAATTTTAAGCCTTCCTAGAAGGTTGTTTTTTCCCATCATTAAAGAAAATCACTTAAAGAATGGGATTTTTGGAGCTTCCTGGAAGGGTAAAAATTCCCATTGATTTTCCTTCTTATTTTTAGCATGTCTTCTAGCCAAAAAGTGCAACCCACCTTGGCATAACTGCATGCATTTAATGATATTTATTTTATTATTCCTAGCTAAAATTGGCACCAAAAATAGGAAGAAAGTCAAAGCATGAAGGAAAGCCAAAGAGAAGACAAAGAAGCATGCTAAAAATAAATAAAAGAATTACATGGAAAAGTAAGCTAAAGCATGCAAACTTGGGCGCCCAAATTGAGAGAAAAAGCATAACTTATTATTAATAATTGCCAAAAATAGGAAGAAAAATTATTAAATATAGCATGCAGTTATCTATATAAGCATGGGATGCCATAAGGAGGAGACAATTAATTCTTTTTGATGGAGCATGTTTCCTGGAGAGTTTTGGCGCCAAGGGAAGGAGTGATTTGCATTAAAAATATTTTTTCATTGCCGGGAAGCTTCCATTTTTGGCGCCTAGGGTTGGAGAAGCTTTATTTTTATTATTCAAAGCATTTGCATGTTGGTATAAGTGCCCAGGTGAATTAAATAATATTTTAGCTTGCTTAGCATGCAAGCAAAGTCTCAAATTTTAGGGAAACAAACTTTATAAGCAGATTTTGGTGATAGAAATTGAGCATTCATGCCATGGACTCCATATTTGTCTGAATCAATTGTAGGTATTCATCACAGGTGCTCATATTGGTGAAAATAAGTCAAAATCAATGTTAGATACATTGAATATATCTTCTGAATCAAAAGGAATTGCAGGATCTTCTCAAATTGATCCAATTGTAGGATCTTTTGGAAAAAAAAAAAGAAAAAGAACTCAGACAAAGATTATTCTAGGCATGATGAAGCATGATGAAAGAGAAGGGTCAACAGAATCATGCATTGTTTCCAGGCTTACCGAAATCAATGATACAGACATGGGCCCTGAACCTATCACTGATTTGATTGAAAAATCCAAAGCCACCGGAAGATCATCCCTTATGTGGGCAATTAAAAGTAGCGGGATTATTCAAGCTTCAACGTGTCTGGTCACAACTCAATTGCTCGAGTTTTTTATGGAGTGTACAAGGTCTTATCACCCTCTTTCTAGGATAATCCAAGATGTTGCAAGGAAGACAATAATCAGGTTGGATGCACAATTCATTAATTATTGCCTTAAGCTTCTGACACGGCTAGTGGTGATTACAATTAGCATGCAGGATGCTAGTAATAGATGGGAAAAATAAAAAGTAGATTGCGTGGGTATAATGAACAACAAGATACATGAAGAATCCCAGAGCACCATCAAAATTCCCGAGGACTCTTCCATGATCCAATCTTGTGCAGGAAGTTAATGATATCACCAAATTGATTTGCAGGATAAATGGGGAAGCCAATACCAATAACTTCCGCTCATGGATGTATGCCTTTGTGAGAACCATTGAGATCAACAAAGCTGATTCGATAATTAATTGGGTGGAGATCATTAGTGACAACATCAGCGAGAACTCCGAAAGTGTGAGGTAGACATTCAACTTCAAAATGACTTCATACCTTGTATATGCAGCAGACTTCTCAGGGATATTTTCCAAACTGGATAGATGGGGCATATTTTCAAAAGATCCTATTTATGAGTGCTTCCCTCAGTTGACAATTCTTGAATGCTACAAAGATTACAGGTGGTGAATGATGGCTTCTTCTACGTATTCATTTGCAAATTAAATAGTGATCTGAAAACCAACAGAGTGAGCAAAGAAGCCTGGACAAGTTGTCTCCCAACATGGTTGTATCTTCATCCAGTTTGCGGACTTCACATATCTCAGGGTTAGTGGTTTCTCAGGAGAACTAGTTAAGTTGCCAAGATACCCGAGTGATAAGTGGGTCATCATGGAGTTGTGCAGGCAGCTCGTAGAGTTGCATGACTTACAGTCAAAATGACACAAGTCTACAGGTAGCTTTCCAGTCATAGTGGGTCATTATAGTTGCCAGAGCATCCATAAAGCTAGAGGAATTGAAGCATAAATGTTTTCTAGGTATGAGCATGAGTTCTTCCTAGCACGAATGAAATTTGACCCATATGGGATAGCAAAGAGGAAAATATCCCAAGAATACTCACATGTACCTTCACTGAAGACTTTTGGATGAAGTGCAAGAGCGAATACGAAGTCAAAAAGGGATATTTTAGCAAGTTATCAATGCAACAAGTTTCTGACTATGGTTTAGAATGGATACCTGCAAATCTCTCAGATGATGGGCATGTGGTACTTGACACATATCATCAAATGGGAGGATATCGAGTTCCTCTTCAGGAGAGTGTGGGTGGTTGTCACACAATTGAGGAAAGGTCTTTTGCAGTCCTGATTAACACCTCAAATTGGTTGTTAACAAAGGGGTATTGCTTGGACGAGGCTTTGATGAACCAGATCACAAGGAATTTCATTGTAGGAGATTCTAGCAAAAAAAAACATGAAGGTGAGAGTAGCAGAAGGACAGAGAAGCTCAAAGTATACAAGAAGTCTCAGTACTTGGAAAAAGGAAAGCCTACATCCATTATACTAGTGTTACTTTCAGATGAAGCTTCTCCAACGTCAACTCACAGCACTTCCACAGCTCCAAGACCTCAAACAAATGTTATTATTCCACCATTGAATCCAACATCATTCGTATTTGTTCCTCAGCCACCCAGATCTTCACCTCTCCCTGCGGAGAAGTTGAAAGTAGAAATGACAAAGTTCAAAAGAGCACTGTCTTTGGATAATTCAGAAGAAGGAAGCTATAACACTATGGTGAATTCGGATGCAGTTAAGTCATAGCATGAGATGGTGGTACATTCAGTGATTTCTCATTCCACAAAGAGTAATTTTTCATCTTGATTGGCTTTGCAGACAGTTCCAAAGGCTAGAGAAGAAATCAACTTGGAAGAGGAAGAATTGCAACTGCTTATGATCTTGGGAGGTAGAGGCAAAAGGTTTAAAGTTGCTAAAATAACTTCAAAGTTGATTATTGAAGAATCACGGAAAAAGTACACCAAATTGTCAGTTCCAATTGAAGGGAAACAAAAGGGAGAATTAACTACTACAGACATATTGGTGACCAAAGTACCATTGGGAAAATCACCACAAAAGGATTAAATCAAGATACACGGACACTGATAGATGCTTTATTCCTTAAACTTGACAAGGAGAAGGAAGAAAAAGACATGATTTAGATGCAGATCTCCCAGTTATGTGATATCATCACTAAGGTTTCCAAACCTTCTTCTCAACCCATGTTAGTGCAGGAACATGTATGCAGTTGTTTGGTTGAAGAGATTGAAGATGCAGGGAACCAGGTCAAAGTTATTGCTCAATGGAAAGAGCAAATTATTCACCAAGCTTCAGAGCAGTTCAAGGGAATACTAGCTAGCTTGGAGAATATACACAGGGAATTATCTTAGCTAAAGGAACTAATGACAAGGATAGAAGATGAGAACATATTTGTTGAAAGTCATCTGGATATCTTAGCTAAGATACATTCATTGCCAAAGGATGTGCTAATTGTAGAGAAAATTGTACCTGATGGATTGATAGAAAAGGGAAGTAGTTAGAGATAGTAGTTTCCTTCCACATGGAGATCCTCAAGCTTATGTTGAAAATGATGTAGTTGCTGGAAAACGAGATGGGGAAGTACCAGAGAACATTCCAGATAAGTTGCCTTCTTCCGTGAGGAATTTATTCTGGTTGTGCAAAAATAAGATTGATGAAGCCATACATTCCTTTCATGTTAGATTCAATTGGCAGACTCGTAAAGCTTCATGCAGATATTGGGGGGTATGGGCCTAGTTTGGAGAAGGTAAAGGCTAACACTACTGCTTTGTCTAAAGGATTGATGCGGTTTAAAATTGAGAAAGAAACGGTTGCTAAGGTAGATGGGAAGACATTGAGTCATATGTTTGACAAGTATATTTAGTTTCAGAACAAAGAAAATGCGTAGAGTATGATGGTCGGCATATTTTATTTCTTCTTCCCTTTCCTCTCTTATTATTATTCTCTTAGAAAAAATTATAAAACTAAAGGAATTGGTTAAAAGCCATTACTTTTAGTTATCTGAAAAGGTCCTTAATTGATAAAAGGTGGAAAACATGCAAAGCTTTGATTTAGTCTTTAGATGCATGTCATGTGGAGAGAAATTTCAAGGGAAAGATTGTCGGTTTTTTTTTTATAGCTTCCACATGTGTCAGTTCAGTTATTTCTTTCCTATTTGTAATTTCCTTCTATACACTATAAATAGAAGAAGAACCTATGGGTTAGAGGATCAAATTTGTAATCAACATTTTTGAGTTCCAGGACTTTGTGCTGAAACCCTTGATATCTTTTCTAAAAGTTGAGGAATTAAATAGAGGCGGATTTCCGTAGAACTTTGTGTCAATGGTGGATTGGATTCTTACTTCTGTGTAGATCTTTAGATAAATTTTGCATTGTCTAAGATTTAGATTAGAAGCTTTCCTTTCCTTTAATTCTGTATTGTGAGATCTATTTGTTTGAGACCAATTTTGTAAACTATTGGTTGGATTACACATCTTCTTCTCCTTCTTTCCGTATGCAACTATTCCCCCTCTACAAATATTTCTTTACAACTGCTTACTTGTTACATAATTTCTTAGCTATGGTTCATGAGCTTCACAGTTAAAGTAAAACCCACAAATAGTTATTAGAATACATAATTGACAAAAATCTTACACTAAGACTCACTGGTAAATGAGGGAGATTTATCTCATGACTGCCTATGTTTTATCTATGCATAAAATTTAGCCAACAACTGCAATAATAATATTTTAGTGAGAATTTGTCTTGTTCTTTCATTTGGTCAAACACTTTATCGATATCTACCAAAATTTCACAATTGACATACATGTAAATGAGTTTATTATGAAAATTTGTGTGTAGAAAATGTCATTTAATCACTTGTGAGCAATGAAAGAATGAACTTTATTTCCTTGTGAAATCATGTTCTTGAGAATACATGTTTACAATAATTAAAGATATGTAGAG
Source organism: Taxus wallichiana var. yunnanensis (assembly GCA_018340775.1). Lineage (NCBI taxonomy): Eukaryota > Viridiplantae > Streptophyta > Pinopsida > Cupressales > Taxaceae > Taxus > Taxus wallichiana. Next base: position 658,419,583 of record CM031240.1, read on the forward strand.
TAGTCCTCAGGGGCATTTTTAGTAGTAAGTAGAATGTGCAACACCACCTTCAGATTGAGATTGAGAAGAGTTGTGGATGTCAATGTCATTTTATGGTTGTGGATGTTCTCATGTTACGTTGGAAGTGTATGTCTTGGAAAATTCTATGTCCTATCTTAACAACATTTTCATGAATGTGTCTATTAGAGGTTTGGATGATCTTAGTACAGATTCGTCTTGGTTTTCATCACATAGCTAATCCCGATTTCATTTTTTACAATGTCTTGAATACTAATTCAGCTAAGCAAAATGTACTGCTCAAATTGTGTGTTGTGCATTGGTTAGTCTTTATATGAAAAATTCAAACTGGTTACCAATGAGAACAAACATTTAATGTATTGAATTATTTCCTCATAATTTTGGGGAAAAAACTATTGGGTATATGAATAAGATTTTATACTAATTCTTTGTCTTTCCTATTTTCTTGATTTAGATTACCTAGAACTGTGGAATTGATAACACCAACTTAAAAACAAATAACACATGTTATTAACATAAGGATATTGTCATGCAATGTTGTAAAACATACATGCTTCTCTTTTAGAGATTTACATCTTTCTTTTTCTTTTTTATTAACATAAGGATATTGTGTTGCAATGTTGTAAAACATACATTCTTCTCTTTTAGAGATTCACATCTTTCTTTCTTGGATACCTGTTTTACTTCTTTATTGATTATTTGGTAGTCCATGTAAACTTAAAAAAATGAATATGCATATGCATATGTAATATATAATCACAAAAATAAAAATATGGACCCTACCACTATATAGTCTACAATCTAAAACATCCCTAACCCATTTGAGCAAGAATCTACCCTTGTTTGGCGCCATGAACTTCTTACATACATCTCCCTTATGAAGGAAAACAAAAATTTCATATTAAATTTATTTAGCAAATATGGAAGAAGGATTTCATGTAATTCATTAATTTTAGGCATCCTTTTCATACACTAAATAAAATTCCTACTACCATAAGAAACCCACAAAAACTAAAAATTTCTATGGATGAAATTGATCATAAATTTTAGATGCTCAATAAAAGGATCATAAATTGTTGTCTTTGTAGGAAAACCACACAGACTCAATAAATACTTGTCTTCTTGGGAACACCATACCGAGTCGGACATGAAATTATTATGTGTGCATATCAAGAGAGATTTCAATTTATAACATTATCTTTCCTACTGGTCAAGCATTATTCAATTTACTTAAAGTGTCCCTCAATCATTTCCTACTAGTCAAGCATCTTTCCATTTACTTGGAAGTGTTCCTCACCTTTTATTTAACCATTTCTCCACCTCCAACTTTTCATTTCATGCATATTTAGGTTTCAATGAAACATTTATGCCATCATAAAAAAGGTCTTTGGAAGATACCCCAACACTGTATATAAGAAGTGATATGCATTTCTCTCCATGCATCTAATTTTATAAAGCCAACGACATGTTTTAGATTGCCAAATACTCAAAATGAAACAAAAACAAATCTAGAAATTGAAAACAAAAGCTCATCCCTTCATTATCATTGCAGATCTGACATGGGACATACTGTTATTTTTCAGATTGCTTCATTCATTATCACTAATAATTTCCACAAGAAAATTCTCCCTGTTTAAAATGATGGAGATGGTTTGCATCTCTGACATCAATTTCTCTTGCAACAATCTTGGAGATAATTTTCGTTGCAATGTGGAAATCATCACATACCAGAAGGTTCTTAACAACTATAATAGTTTTTCAACAGGGGCATGTTTAAGAAACCAAATTTGATTGCTAACTTTTCACTATGGTGGCTGAAGTTCAAATCTAGAGGGTGCCAGGGCATGCATACTTTGTTGAATGTTATATAAGGTAAATGATAAACTCACCCCCTATTGGATTATGTAAGGGTGATTTCATACACAAAATCAGTGTCTTTCTTGGCAGTGACCTAAAGAAGTTCCTTTTTAACTTTATATATATATGTTTATATATTACAGAGATGATGGACAAAAATAATGTAATATATTAAAACTTAGATTATCAGTATTAAAATTCAAGAGAATTGAATAGTATTTAAGATTGGACTATAAGGAAAGATAAGTCTTCAGCTCAACCTGCAAAACGATTAATTTTGACAATCCTTTTCAAGCACTAGAACTCTAAGACATATATGAATTGAATTTGTGGAACCTGCACCTGAAACCAGAAAAGGTGTAAAATTACAACAAAAAGGCCAAATATGAGCAAAGGGAAACAACAAGAAAAGTCCAGGAGGCCATAAGATCTATTTCCATTACTGATTCTTTCAAGTCAGAATGTGTTTTAGTGAATATTTTGATTCAGCCTAAATTAGCTAGTCAAAAAGGGCAGCTCAAAGAGGCTCCCTTTTTATTGCTCCCGTTGAGCTTGAAAAAAGAGATTAGGAGGAGCAAATTCGAATGACAGAATCAGTGCTACAAAAAAAGATGGAAGTAGAAATTAAAAGTATGGCTCGAGCTACTCTTTGACCGCTATGAAAAAGACAAGGGCGGTCCACTTTCCTTATTTTTTGGTTTTTTTCCATTCGACCGTATTAAAATGTAGGATCTAGAAAATTTATCAATGCCTTCGGCATTCCCCCTGTTAGAATGGGGTTTCCTCTGAAAACATTGTGGGGTTTATAATTTTTACACTGGAGGTGTCTCCTTTGAAGAGAGACCTGCTAGAAAATGTCAAATTCCGGCAGGCTCTTTTCCGGTGACACAATTCCAGCAACACTGTTTCAGCATAAATGTTTTTTATTTTCATCCGGTGTAACTTGCACCTCATGTGCAATTGCTAGTTATATGAACTTCCATCTCAATGATGGAAAATCGTATAGTGGAAAACATGCATTGATTATGGACACACCTATGCCATCCATGTGTTGTGTAGGACATATCTTCAATTATAATACTCAATACAATTGGAATTTGTGGGTATCTCAAGTCTGTAACCATGGATTACAGATGCTCTTCTTAACAAAATGACCAATGCGTACACTACATGGGAAACCACCACAAAGTAGAGAGCACTCTCAAATTCACAGTAGATGAAAATATGGCTCTCATCCATGCATACGAAAACCTAGTTTGGTCTACCAACACTTCCAACAAGGGTGTTGTTCCACATCAACCAAAAAAGCGTGTGGTAGATCTTTGATCATCTCACACAAACACTTTTTGTGGGGTAGTCATTAGACATTGGCAAAGTAAAGAAGCTGATTAGTTGGGCATTGGAAAAGGAACATTCTCAATTACTATGATGATAAAATAAGAGAGTTTTTCTCCATCACACAAGCCTGCAAGAGGCCATTGGTGAGCATCACCTTTCTCAGCGATACCAAAGAGGAAATCTGGGGAAATTTCAAGGAAGTGTGGGTCGTTAGCAATCTACTCTCCTCAGCTACCCGACTATAGCAAGAGAAATTTCAGTGTTGATTTTTATAAGGTTGTGGGATCCAAGCATTTCACCAATTTTTTTTGCAAGAGTTGGGAAAACAAAGGTTGAAGAATGCAAAAAAATGTGTTTGGGTGACTGTAACTATATATGTATGGATTACAGATGTACATGTGTCATCCACGTGTTGTGTAAGACATGTCATCAATTAGAATTGAGAAGTTTTGTGTCACTCCATAGGAAATTGATGGTTGCCACTTGAATGCATGCACGTGTTGATGAATGGACTAATTATAACCGTCATTTTCACTCTACCCCTGAGTTGGCCTAATGTACACCTGAGCTAGTCTAATGGTCATGAAATTGTGCTCTTGAAATAGAGGTCACAAGTTAAAATCTTGTAGGAGGTAGGGTATGTATGCCTTGTGTTGTCACCTCCCCAAGGGTTGTGAATTTTCTTCTCCATTTTAAAAATTTTCAAGTAAGGTGACTATCAAAATGCCCTTGTAAGGGTCCCCTAAGAAAGAGATAATTTCAAACAGTTAGTCATTTTTCAAAATTTTGAGTTTTGAGGCTTTTTCTTTGTTATGTAAATATTTTAGGTTTTTCTCTCCCGATGTCCCAAGTGCCCCCTGACCTCCATTTTCCCGTAAGACTACTTTTTCTGATTTTCATTCACTATGGATTTTTTTAGCTCCACACGTTCCATGTGTCCCATTGTCCCTCGGGCAAGTTGTGTGCACATTTTTTCCACCTTTTCTAATTTTCATTGTTTTAGGTCAGCATAGAGTATTTATTACCTCATTTATTTCACCTCACCAACCTACTTGAGTTTGTATGCACATAAATAGTCAAGGTAATTGGACATTTTTACCATCTTGCTTGTATTTGATAAAGTCTTTTCAGTTCCCTCTCTCCACTATTTGTATCCATGGTCGAGTCCTACTCCATTATTTTCAAAATTCACAGGTATCAGAGAAGCTGTGAATCATCAAATCATTACTCGAGGAACTAAGGAAATTTCTTTCACAGATACCTTTTTCTCCTACCATAAAATGAAGATTAGTTTCAAGGGACACGAACACCTATCTTCTTTGGAAATGACTATACCAGATATAGGTGATAGCAAAGCTCAACACCTTGATTTGGATGATTTTTGGGCACAAATTAATTGTCAAAACCCTTCTCCCATCACTCAGCTAATTAAGGAGAGTGGAATTGCACAAGTGGGGGGTTTTCTAGTTTCTGTCCAATGTGCCGACATAGTGCTAGCTTGCAGTTCCAATTTTAACCTAGAGACAAAGGAAATTGTTGACCCTCAAGGACAGTGGTGGATCGACTTGATGAAGATTATATTAGCATTGACTTTAGGATTCCCATGATTGAAGGCTCGAACATTCTTACCAGGGACTAGGCACAACTTCTTTTTTATCAAGATAGTGAATGATACAAGAGTAGAGTGGTGAAGTCTTGGTTTAAGAACCCAAAGAAAGGAGCCTCAAGGTTTCCCAAAACAATATACATGTTGATTTTCCATGAAGAATTGTCATACGTTATCACTCTCCTTGCTAGGATAATTTGAATTCCCTCCACCAATGAGTTTCATTATTGGATGTGCCCCTATATCAATATTATATGTGAGGGTAAGAAAATCTTGAACTGGGTAGGGATAATCTATGATAACCTAACTAAATAATTGGAAAATGTTCAAATGACTCAAACCTTTTACATGACCTCCTATCTGATGTACAACATTATGGCTTATAGAGAATGGTTAGGTTTCTCCCCTGTTGAAGACAAGAAGGATGCTCCCATCTATGAGTATTGTCCATAGTTAACTCTAAAGGTTAGCAACCATCATTTCAAGAGGGTGAATGATGCATTCACTATGTACATTGTCATATTATTGGAAGGAGATACTGCTAGGAGATTTTTAGATGAAGAAAAAAAACTGATTAATGTCTATGGTAGCTTTTTCACTCAATTTAGGAAATTCTCATATATACGGTTGGTTGGATTTGAGGGACAACCCCTGAAACTCCCTATGTACTGCAGTGACAAGATGGCTTTGGTTGAGATATGCAAACAATTGGATAAGTTGCATAGGATCTATAGGGATAAGAAGATTACATGTATTCAGTTCCTAATCACATTAGGTAACTACACTTATAAGACTTCTTTGGATGCTCAGAACATTGATAGAAAAATTTCTCCTCTTACCCTTCACTTTTATAAACCCAAAAATTGCTTTGATATTAAGGATTTCATTTTAACCAATTTTAGAATGGGTTATCAGCACCTTATTGATATTAAATACTACTGGGATGATTGTTCTGATGATTATGAGGCTCCAAGAAGATACTATGGAAGATTGTCTCTGCAAAAAATTGAGGATTTTGGTATATTTAATGTTCTTGAAGGGTTTGAGGATGATGATGAATAATTGTAGTCTCTTGAGTATGAGAGATCAATCAAGAACACTCTATTGAAACCATTGATTGGTTTGTTAAGGAGAGAGATGATTTAAAGGAGCTCAACAACCATGTCTTGGTGAGAAATAGGCTTTGGTTTGATAGGAAAATTAAGATGATTAGGGCAAGGAAATCTAGGTCTACTTCTCAAGATACTTCTACCCCTTAGAAATAAATACCTTCATCAGCTCCTTAAAGCACATGAACAATCTATTCCTTCTCCACTAGAATCTTCAACTCTGGTGTACACAAAGAAGGGAAAAGCTAAGAAGGATGATAATCCATTAGGTTATTCAGAGAGTGAGAGGCTACCCTCTCCTAAGAAAACTGAAACAGTACCTAATGAGGGAGAAATTTTGGACCTTGGTGATGATGAAAGTGAGGAAAAGAGCAGGGAAAAGCCAAAGGAAAATATCCATGAAGAAAGTAGTGTGAAGGATGATCAATTAAAGAAACTAGTTTTTAGAATCTACAGAAACATCTACTAAGGAAGCTGCCATCACCCAAGATAAGACCTATGTTTTGGAAGTGGTTTTGTAAAAACTCTAAGTGCGATGAGTGCATTTTCACTCGGGCCCATTCCTCCTTTTGCTTCTATTTATTCCTTTTCCTGGGTACAACCATGACTGGAAAGTAAGAAAAGGAAGTCCACTTCAAGTATTGTTTCTCCTAATTTTGATGTAGTGGCAACACTTCTGGGTACTACTCCTCCCCCTCCAGCTAAAAAGGCTAAGGGCACATCTATATTGGTTTCATACTCTCAAGGCCAAGTAATTCATGGAGATTGCAATACCCAAGCTTGAATAAGATGAAAAGGACATGTCAATGGGTGACCTAGAATTAACAAGAATTTCTCTTGGTGAATCCACACCTGAAAGTGAGGTACATAACCTAGGGATATAGTGTCTAAATTGATTGAAAGAGTTAAACAAGGGAAGCAAACATAGGTGTAGTTGGAGGAGCAAAAACAATTTTGTCAAGTTTCATCAAATCCATATTGCCAAAAGATAAATTACTTGACCCAACCCCCCTAGCTTCCATCCCACCACTTGCCATTCTATCTAATGATGAAGTTGAAGCCATCAAAGATATTCATAAGCATGCCACCTATGGGAAGGAAATGGAAGACATGGTTGATGAATTGATAATCACAGGTTTGAATTTCATTGAGGAAGCATTCAAAGCATATGACATAATTGCTAAGATTTAGCTAAAGTTCACTACAACACTGAGTGGTTTGGATAGGGAACTAAAATTATGGACTGAATGTATTGAGGATATTAGACTAATGAGTGAAATAGGTGTACAAATCCTCTTGGAAAATAAGGTATTTGATGATGTAAAGTTGAATTTGTCTAAGCAATATGTCTTCAACATTGACTGGAAGATAAAGGTTCTTGAAGAGGCCATTGGAGAACTCAGGAACATGTTACAAAAGGGGGAAGCCTTATAAGCCCATGTCATGTCCTCTTCTAGGATATTCACTACCAAATATTCAAGGAGAATTCAAATGATAAATTCACTATCCAAGAAATCAAGTCCCAATTTAAGACATTTGTTAAAGAAGATTTGATCAAACAAGACACCATATCCAAGGAGAAGATGAAAGAAATTTACACACTGCAAAAAACTATCACGAATGCTAATAAAGAATTCTTGGAAAATGTAGAGTTTGGAAAATAAATGTAAAAGTGTATGGGAAGTTGGAATCATGCAACTGCCAATACAACAATTCCCAGGGCATGGACATAGCAGAAGCATTAAAAATATTCAAAATCAAGTGCTCAAGACAAAAGGGACTATAAACACTTCTTCCAACATCTCGACATCCTAGTTCATATTTTCCTTTCTTAAAATATCTAATTAAAGTGGATATTTATCTCTTTAGCCATATGTTATGTAAACAAGAGATGAATTGGGATTATCATATTTAATTAGATACTAGCTTTTGGGATTAAAAGAAAGGAAACTGAAAAGGTCTTTTTTGTAACCATTTTTGGGTTATTTAAAGAGATTTTCTTGTCATTGTAAAGGATCAAATTTTGATAGCTTGGATGTAAAATAATATTGAACTGCTAATCAATACAAAAGAAGTTTCTTTCTCTCTCATGCTCTATCCCTTTCTATTTCTTATTCGATTCATATGAAGCTATGCGTATTTAAGAAAGAACTTTGTGTCTTTCAATTGATATTATGCTTAGAAATTTGTGTCTAATACATGCATGTCCTATGTTTTTATATGCATAGTTTAAATCTTGTTATTTTATCAAGCATTAGTAAGATATCATTCTACAATCTATATGTTTGAAAGTGTCTCCCCCCTTTAATTTTTGAATACTAGTTCTTCTATTCTTCCTTCTCCTGTATTGAAAATATTTGAATGAAGGCATCTGAAATATAAAAATATTTACCAAAATATTGAACAAATGTTTATATTGTAAATAAGTGTTTTGTTTTTTCTATTTTGTGTTCAATAAGGTAACCTTTCCCATAAAGAGGAGGGACTATTGTCCCCTGACTGTTTTTTTTCAAGATCAAATTCTATAACCAACAATTTTTGGTGCCCACCAGGGGCACATTTTGTGCATACCCACTGAAACAACTTCAATCAAACCAGAAGCATTAGCACCTTGGAAGATAGAAAGATATACACAAGGTCAAAGAGTACGTGGTATTAAAGATCCATATTTTCTATTTCTGGAACAACATGAATTTTCTTTAACCCCATAAAGAAGGAGAACACGATCCATAAGTAATCCTCCTATCAAAAATAGAACTGCAAGAAACACAGACCTACAAACACAATCAAGCCATAGTATTAAAGCTTTAGTGTTTGTTAGAGTCATAGTCCCATTGTAAACCATTTTTCCAAGAATGACAACACCTCTACCTTGGGGATGATAGGTTGGACCTCCGACCCTTTCTCAACCATTACATGATCTCCCAAAAGGGAATAAGAAAATATTCCCTAAATTCAGGGGTGATGGAAAAGTACACCCTGATGAACACATTATTGCCTTCATTGTGGCATGTGGGATCCTTGGAGTGGAGCATGAAGATGTTTATGTTAGACTTTTTGTGGAGACGTTATAAGACAATGTTGTTGACTGGTTCTATCACCTCCCTACTAGTGCTATCACTTACTGGACCACCATGAGAACCCAATTTGAGGATCAGTTCAAACTAGGCTGAAGATGTACATGCTTTCCTCGCTCATATTTCTCAGATAAAAAAGGAACTAATTGATCCTATGAGAGAATTTTTGCCAAGTTTAGCAAATTAGTTAATAAAATTCCATTTACCACCCCTTGTGGATCGAATTCAGAAATGCTTTTTCTCAAATGCAACAATTACTAGAAGTGAGCTATGCATTGAGAAGAGCCAACCTTGAAACTCTAGATTTTGGCTAATGCTTAGCCATAAGTGTTGAATATGATTTAATAATGTCTGGGAAATTTAAAAAAGAACCTACTAAAACTAAGGCTTCTTCTTCAGAAAAATTCAGACCATCTAGTGTAAAAGTTGGAAAATGATCTCATAGATATTAAAAAGCATTGGCCTAGAATACTCCTTAAAAGGATATTCCAAGAAGGAATTTTCACCCTCAAAATTGTCTACCTCCTGTTCAGCCAAACTCGCAATTGAAGGGCCACCTCTCAAGGTTCCTACCAATGCAACATGTGAAGTCCATGAATCAGAAGATGAAGATGAAGCTGAAGGATATGAGTAACTTGAAGTGGAAGTAGATGAAACACCAAAAGAAGCCAATGATTCTTTAGTTAATTTTCTCATCACTAAGGGAGTTAATGATTATAAAGATGATTATGATGAAGTAGTGGTGGATATGAACAATGAGTCATATGTTGTCATGACACAAGAATAGATGAGTAAGAAAAAGGAAGTGGTACAACTCACGAGAAGATCCAAGGAGGTTCCAGTTACCATACCAGTTGTTGCTAAAAGAGAAGCTCCTATCCCTACCATTTCTACTCAAAAGCTAAGTAGTGTTAATACTCCCTCTACTTCCTTGTCTTCACCTATGAATAAAACAACCTCAAATGTTAAAGTTAATAGGACTAAGTGTTCCTCTCCTTCTAGTGCAGACACCCCATCTATCTTTGGATCCTTTGACATAATTGACCACATTAAGAAAACTAAAATTCAAATTTCAGAGGCCGAGTTTTATCAGACACATCCAGATGCCTTTTCTCAGGTTGTCAAATTTGTCAAATCCAAATCCAATCCTACACCCACCACCTCTAAAATCCTTTTACCTACTCCCACCTCTTCACCTTAGCAGAATCTAATGGTTATGACACCTTCTGTAATTAAGAAAATTGAGCCTTTCTATATCACGTTACTTATAGCTAGTCATAGGCTTAGTAATTATGTCATTGATTTAGGAGCTTCAGATAATGTGATGCCTGCTAAGGTTTCTCATGCTTTAGGCCTAACTTTAACACACACATTTGGTTCTTGTTATTCCATGGAAAGTAAGGAGGTGCCATTGGTAGGAAGGATTAAGGATGCACAAGTATCTTTTGCTACTTTCCCAGAGAAAAGGATTAAAGCTACCATCTTAGTAGAAGATATTACCCCATCCTTTGATATGTTATTGAGTATAAAATTCTATAATGAAGTGGGTGGAGAAATTCAAATGGACTGGTCACATGCTCTCATCCTAGTTAATGGGAAAATGAAGAAGTTGTTACTTGAGAGGTAGAATGAGTACATTGTGTAAAAAAAATTGATGACCCTAAAGCAAAAATCCTCTATGAAAGCATTGGTCATGGGAACTACATGATCATGTCAGAGGAGGAAATGAAAACTTCCAAAGGTGTGATGGATGACCCTAATGGTGTTTGGATCCTTGAATTTGATGACATTTGTTCTTCAACTAGTTCTGGAGCAGGAGTGGTCCTATTCTCCCTTGAAAATAAGTCTTATCCTTTCTCCTACAAGCTTCAATTTGAAAACACAAATAATATGGCGGAGTATGAAGCTCTTATTTTAGGACTATCAATGGCAAGGGAGATGGGAATTAAGAATATTTGTACATGAGGAGATGTAGAGCTCATCGTTAAGAAAGTGAGAGATATTTTTCAAGTTAAGAACAAGAGACTAAAACACTATAGAAATATGGTGTGGGATTGTATTGAATTATTAGAAATTTTTCTATAGAAGCGGTTCCTAGAGAAAATAATACTAGAGCAGATGCTCTGGCCATCTTAGGATCCTTACTTATCACTCATCCCGACTTTGCCCAAGAAAAGTTCACAATCAAAATGATACATAGGCCAAGTGTGTTGGGTAATGCTAATAATTGGAAAGTATTTAATGATGATCAACATTTTCTTTCTTTTCTTGAACTTCAAGATAATTTTAGTCAGTTGTATTTTGAAGGAAGTGAAGCTACTCCTCATGAATCTGTAACATCCACCATGACTGAGGAAGGGATTGAGAAAGAATCTGATAAGGATGGTTGCATTAATTTAAAAGGTAACAAGATACCCAGAGGTCTAGTAAGCACAAAGATTTGTTTGACAAGCATGACATATATATCAAGTCAAAGATATCACATGAGGTTCATCAATCAGAGAGTATGAAAAGGTTAATATTGGAAGCAAAGAGGAACCCAAACATGTCAACATTGGCAAATGCTGCACACTGGAAGAAAGGAATAGAATGATAAATTTATTAGAAATATATGTTGATGTGATTTCCTATTCATATGATGATTTGAAATCCTTCAAACCAAGAGAAATGCAACATTATATTCCTCTGAAACCAAGAATCAAGCCTTTTTGGTAGAAACAAAGGCAATACAATCCCAAGATTTCAGACACCATTTATTAAGAGATTCAGAAGCTCTTAAAAGCAAAGATATTTTTCCAATTCATCACTCATCTTGGGTGGCCAATATTGTGCTAGTAAGGAAAAATAATGGAGAGATCCGATTTGTGTAGATTTTCAAAATCTAAACCAAGCCTCCCTCAAGGATAATTATCCACTCCCCGTGATGGATCAGATTCTACAAGTTGTGACTGGATCTGAAATGTTGTCTATGTTGGATGGTTTTTTAGGGTACAATCAGATTGAAGTTGATGTCCCTGATCAACACAAGACAAATTTCAAAACTCCATGGGGAAATTTTTCTTATAAGAGGATGCCATTTAGTTTGATTAATGATGGTGCTACTTTGCAACGATGAGTGATGGATTTGAATTTTGGGTATTTAAAAGGAAAATGTATTGTTGTGTATCTGGATGATTTAACTATCTTTTCTAAGAGAAGGGAAGACCATTTCCAACATCTTGAAACTATCCTTCAAAAGTGCAGGGAACATGGAATATCTCTCAATCCAAAAAAGTCTATTTTTGGAGTCACTGAAGGCAAGTTTCTTGGACATATCATTTCTAAAGAGGGAACCAAGATAAACTTGGAAAGGGTTCAAGATATTCAGCGAATTCCTCTCCCCACAAGAAAAAAAGGTGTGCATTATTTCTTTGGGAAAATAATTTTTTTAAGGAGATTTATTCTAGATTTTGTAGAGCTAACTATAAGTTTATCCCAAGATGATGAAAGGGAAATAGTCTTTTTGTTTGACACTAGAAGGGAAAGAAGCTTTTGAAAATATCAAAAAGGCCATTTCCCAAACTTCGGTTCTTGCTTTCCTTGATTTTGAGAAGGATTTCTTGGTCTATTATGCCATTGAGAGTACTTTGGTAGCTATTTAACACATAGAAGAACCAGAGGGATGTGAACTACCCATTGCTTTCATGAGTTATGTCCTTAAAGCTCATGAATTGAAATATACTCAGATTGAGAAACATGCTTTTGCTATGGTTAAAGTAGTCAAATAGTTTCATTTCTATATCCTCAGTTCTCACTCTATTGTCTTTGTACTGGATACAATGGTTAAGTCCATTCTCACACAACAAGAGTTCGGACGAAAAGAGGAAATTGGGTGGAAAAGGTGCAAGAGTATGATTTGGACATCAGGCCAACTAAGCTAGTTTGGGGAAAAGGGCTATGTGAATTGATTGCTACATGTGCTGAAGATAAATCTCCCAAAGAAGACACACATATTCCAATTGTTCTCTTTATTAGTTCAACTGATGAATGGTATGTTGATATTTCCTATTTTCTTACTTATGGAGAATTCCCATCTCATTTAAATGCTAAAGAAAAGAGATCCATTAAGCTGAGATCTGCACAATATGTGCTTTGGGAAAATTCCTTATTTAAAAGAGGGATTGATGGAAGGTTTCTCAGATGTGTGGATAGAGAACAAAAAAAAGTTTGCCTAGGGCATTTCATGATCAAGCTTGTGGAGGACATATATCATCCATTGTAAGTGCTCATAAAATCCTTCATGCAGCTACTACTAGACAACCTATTTCGAGATGCAACTAAATGGGTGGGTAAATGTGAAGCTTACCAAAATTTTGTGGGACGACCCAAGCTAGCCACTCTTCCACTCAAGCCAGTGGTGATAGAAGAACCCTTTCAACAATGGGGACTAGATTTCATGGGTACTCTTAATCCTCATTCCATAGTATTGGGCACACTCATGTATTAACTACCACTGATTATTTCACCAAATGGGTGGAGGACATTCCAGTAAAAGCATAACTTCTGAAGTGATATGTAACTTTATCAAGGAAAACATTCTGATTAGATTTGGGGTACCAAGTAAAATTGTCACTGATAATGCTCCTAATTTATCTTCTTATGAAATGATGGATTTCTGCTATGGGTATGGAATTTCCCTTGCACATTCTTCTAATTACTACCCCCAAGGAAATGGATAAGAAAAATCAACAAACAAAAATTTGGTAACCATCATTCAAAAGCTTGTTAATGAATCACAGAGGAATTGGCATAAGAAGTTGTATGATGCTCTTTGGGTAGATAGAATTACCCCAAAAGGGAAATTGGGATGTCTCCTTTCCAAGTGGTGTATGGAACTGAAGCTCAGTTGTCGATGACTATGGAACTTCCAACTTTGCAGCTGATGAAGGCCATTGAAGATTCAAACTTTACTAGTTCTTTGGAGAAGAGAATCATGTACTTGTAGAAGTTATATGAAGATAGGTTGCAAGTGGTGGATAAAATTGTTTGCACATCAACAAAGAGTGAAACACATATTTGATAAGAAGGCCATACCTAGAGACTTCTAGGTTGGAGACATTGTTCTACTCTGGGACAAGAGGCAGGGAGCCTCGAGGAAGTCATGGCAAGTTTGATTCTCTTTGGTTGGGTCCTTTCAAGATTAGACACTTTGCTTTGGAGAAAATTCTTTCTACTTGGACTATATGGATGGAACATCTCTTCCATTTCCATATAGTGGGCGTACTTGAAGTTGTTTCAATCCTAGGTTACTAGGCAGTCCCTTGTACAATTTTGTATAGTTTTCATTTTTGGTCTTTTTCTAGTGTTGTGTGGGTGTCTCTTCTATATTGTTCATTCTTGACTCTATTTGCCTAATGGATAAGGCACTGGTCTATCTTAGAAATCTTGAGATTTTGAAGTTCGTGCTATGTCTTGTTGTTGTGGTGCTTAATCCAAGCCATGTCCCCAAAAAGAGCTAGTTGTTGTCACCTCCCAAGGGTTTTGAATTTTCTTCTCTATTTTTAAAATTTTCGAGTAAGGTGACTATAAAAATGCCCTTATAAGGGTCCCCTAAGAAAGAGCTAATTTCAAACTAGTCATTTTTCAAAATTTTGAGTTTTGAGGATTTTTCTTTGTTATACGGGTATTTTAGGTTTTTATGTCTCAGATGTCCCGAGTGCCCCCTGACCTCCAATTCCCCACAAGACCACTTTTTCTGATTTTCATTCACCATGGCTTTTTTAGCTCCATGCGTCCCACATGTCCCATTGTCCCTCGGGCCGTTGTGCACATTTGTTCTTCCTTTTCCGATTTTCATTGTCTTAGGTTGGCATAGAGTATTTATTACCTCATTTATTTCACCTCACCGACCTACTTGAGTTTGTGTGCATAAATAGTCGGGATAATTGGTCATTTTTACCATCTCGCTTGTATTTGCTAAAGTATTTTTAGGTTCCCTCTCTCCACTATTTATAGACGTGGTCGAGTCCTGCTCCATTATTTTCAAAATTCATAGGTATCAGAGAAGTTGTGCATTGTCAAAGCATTGCTCGAGGAACTAAGGAAATTTATTTCATAGAGGCATTCTACTCCTACCATAAAATGAAGATCAACTTTAAGGGACACAAATGCCTATCTTCTTTGAAAATGATTGTACTAGATATAGGTGATAGCGAGGCTCAACACCTCAATTTGGATTATTTTTGGGCACGAATTAATTGTCAAAACCCTTATCCTATCACTTAGCTAATTAAGGAGAGTGGAATTATAGAAGCGGGGGGTTTTCCAGTTTCTGTCCAATGTGCCAACATAATGCTAGCTTACAGTTCTAGTTTTAACCCAGAGACAAAGGAAATTGTTGACCCTCAAGGAAAGGTGGTGGATCGAACTCGATGAATATTGTATTAGAAATGCCTTCAGGATTCCCATGATTGAAGGCTCAAACATTCTTACTAGGGACTAGGCACAACTTATTTTTGATCAAGATAGTGAATGATATAAGAGCAGAGTGGCCAAGTCTTGGTTTAAGAACCTGAAGAAAGGAGCCTCAAGGTTACCTAAAACAATGTACATGGTTGATTTCCATGAAGAATTGTCAGATGTTATCACTCTCCTTGCTAGGATAATGGGAATTCCCTCCACCAATGAGTTTCATTATTGGATGTGCCCCTATATCAATATTATATGTGAGGGTAAGCAAAGCTTGAACTAGGTAGGGATAATTTATGACATCCTAACTAATAATTGGAAAATGTTCAAAGGACTCAAACCTTCTACATGACCTCCTATCTGATGTACACCATTGTAGATTACAAAGAATGGTTGGGTTTCTCCCCGTGTGAAGACAAGAAGGATGCTCCCATCTATGAGTACCATCCATAGTTAACTCTAAAGGTTAACAACCATCATTTCAGGAGGGTGAATGATGCATTCACTATGTACATTGTTAGATTGGTTGAAAGAGATACTGCTAGGATATTTTTAGATGAAGCAAAATAACTGATTAATGTCTATGATAGTTTTTCACTCAATTCTAGAAATCCACATATATATGGTTGGCTAGATTTGAGGAATAACCCCTGAAACTCCATATGTACTACAGTGACAAGATGGATTTGGTTTATATATGCATACAATTGGATAAGTTGTATAGAACCTACAGGGATAAGAAGATTGCAGGTATTCAGTTCCCAAACACATTGGGTAACTACACTTGCAAGATTTCTTTGGATGCTAATAACAATGACAAAACAATTGCTCCTCTTACCCTTCAATTTTATAAACCCAAAACTTGCTTTGATATTAAGGAGTTCATTTCCACCAATTTCAAAATGCGTTATCAACACCTTGCTGATATTAAAGACTACTGGGATGATTGTTCTGATGATTATGAGGCTCGGAGAAGATACTATGGAAGACTGTCTCTACAATAAAATAAGGATTTTGGTATATTTAGTGTTCCTAAAGGGTTTGAGGATGATGATGAAGAATTGTAGTCTCATGAGTATGAGAGATCAATTGAGCATGCTCCTATTGAAACCATTGATTGGTTTGTTATAGAGAGAGATGGTTTAAAGGATCTCAACAACCATGTCTTGGTGAGAACTAGGCTTTGGTTCAATAGGAAAATTAAGATGATTATGGTAAGGAAATCTAGGTATACTTCTCAATATACTTCCACCCCTAATAAATACATACCTTCATCATCTCCTAAAGCACATGAAAATGTATTCCTTCTCCACCAGAATCTTAAACTCTGGTGTACACAAAGATGGGATAAGCTAAGAAATATGATAAAGAAGAGGAGGTTATTCAGGAGAGTGAGAGGCTATCCTTTCCTAAGAAAACTGAAATAGTACCTGATGAGGGAGAAATTGTGGACCTTGGTGATGATGATAGTGAGGAAAAAGAGTAGGGAAAGCTAAAGGAAAATATCCCTGAGGAAAGCAGTGTGAAGGATGATCAATTAACAAAACCAGTTTCAAAATCCACATAAACATCTACTAAGGAATATCCCATCACCCAAGCTAAGACCTATGTGTTAGAAGTGGATGTTGTACAAAATCTAAGTGCGATGAGTGCATCTACACTTGGGCCCATTTCTCCTTCCTCTTCTATTTCTTCCTTTTCCTGGGTACAACCATGATTGGAAAGTAAGAAAAGGAAGGCCACTTCAAGTATTGTTTCTCCTAAGTTTGATGCAGTGGCAACACTTATGGGTACTACTCCTCCCCCTCCAACTAAAAAGGATAAGGTCACATATATATTGGTTTCATACTCTCAAGGCTAGTAATTCATGGAGATTACAATACCAAAGCTTGAAAAATATGAAAAGGACCTATCAATGGGTGACCTGAATTAACAAGAATTTCTCTTGGTGAATCCACACCTAAAAGTGAGGTACATAACTTGAGGGATATAGTGTCTAAATTGATTGAAAGAGTTAAAAAGGGAAGCAGACACATGAGCAATTGGAGGAGAAAAATCAAATTTTGTCAAGTTTCATCAAATCCATATTGGCAGAAGATAAAGTACTTGACCCAACCCCCCTAGCTTCCATCCCACCACTTGCCATTCTTTTTAATGATGAAGTTCAAACCATCAAAGATATTCATAAGCATGTCACCTATGGGAAGGAAATGGAATCCATGGTTGATGACTTGATAATCACATGTTTGAATTTCATTGAGGAAGCATTCAAGGCATATGAAAAAATTGCTAAGATTCAGTTAAAGTTCACTACAACACTCAGTGGTTTGGATAGGGAATTGAAATTGTGGAGTGCATGTATTCAAGATCTTAGACAAATGAGTTAAACAAATGTATAAATCCTCTTGGAAAATAAGGTATTTGATGATGCAAAGTTGAATTTGTCTAAGCAATATGTCTTCAACATTGACTGGAAGATAAAGGTTCTTGAAGAAGCCATTGGAGAACTCAGAACATGTTGCAAAAGGGGGAAGCCTTTAAATCATGTGTCACATCCGCCTTCTAGGATATTCACTTGCCAAATCTTCAAGGAGATTTCAAATGATAAATTCACTATCCAAGAAATCAAGTCCCAGTTCAAGACATTTGTTAAAGAATATTTGATCAAACAAGACACCATATCCAAGGAGAAGATGAAAGAAATTTGCACACTACAAAAAACTATCACGAATGCTAATAAAGAATTCTTGGAAAATGCAGAGTTTGGAAAATAAATGGAAAAGTTTCTGGGTAGTCGAAAATCATGCAACTGCCAATACAATAATTCCTTGAGGCATGGACATAGTAGAAGCATTAAAAAGATTCATAAATCAAGTGCTCAAGACGAAAGGGACTATAAGCACTTCTTCCAACATCTCGACATCCTAGTTCATATTTTCCTTTCTTAAAATATTTAATTAAAGTGGCTATTTATCTCTTTAGTCATATTTTATGTAAACAAGAGATGAATTGGGATTATAATATTTAATTAGATAGTAGATTCTGGGATTAAAAGAAAGGAAACTAAGAAGGCTCTTTTGTAACCATTTTTGGGTTATTTAAAGAGATTTTCTTGTCATTTTAAAGGATTAGATCTTGATAGCTTGGGTGTAAAAAACATTGAACTGCTAATCAATACAGAAGAATCTTCATTCTCTCTCATGCTCTATGCCTTTCTTTTCCTTCTCTGATTCAGCTATGCGTATTTAAGAAATAACTTTGTGTCTTTTAGTTTATATTATGCTTAGAACTTTGTGTCTAATACATGCATGTCTTGTGTTTTTATATGCATAGTTTAAATCTTGTTATTTTATCAAGCATAAGTAAGATATCATTATGCAATCTATATGTTTGAAATTATCTCCCCCTTCAGTTTCTGAATACTAGTTCTTCTATTTTTCCTTCTCCTATATTGAAAATCTTTGAATGAAGGCATATGAAATATCAAAATCTTTTAACAAAAGATTGAACAAAAGTTTATATTGTAAATAAGTGTTTTTGTTTCTCTTTTGTGTTTGATAGGGAACCTCTCCCATAAAGAAGAGGGACTGTTGTCCCCTGACTGTTACTTGTTCTCAAGATCAAATTCTACAACCAACACCTCGGATTTGAAGCACAATTAGGTTCCTCATGTGTACTATGAGGACGATGTGACTATAAGCTACCTCCGACCCAAAAATAGGCCACCCAACATTGTGGAATATAAAACAATAATTAATATTATTATTACATATGTCAAAACACTATGGGACTTGAGTATTTAAATAGAAACAATTCTAGATTTTTTTAGATAATAGATTTTTCATGTCTACTTGTCCTGGCATAGATTTTACTTTCTTGATTGTAGTTTTTCTTTTTTGCAAGAGGAACATCATAATTTAAGGTTGTAATTGTTGAATTAAAGGTGTGGTAATATTCACATAGAACAATAGTTGTTAACTACTTTTTTTCATAAATGTGCGCAAGCCACTGATATCTATGTTATTATAGACATAAATGAGATGCAAATTTTCATCATTATGCTTGATGTTATGATTTATACCTCACAAGAAAGATTGTTGATTTATAATGTTTTTCTCATTGGTTCCTGCCTTATCATGGGTTCACCCTAAAAAAACATTAGTATAGAATTAACTCAACAAAAAAGGAGAATCCTTTGAGAGTCCCTTTGGGTACTAAGAAAAAGGAAATGTTTGACATTAATACGTTTCCCTCGATTAGCTTCTTTATCTTTTTCATCTCATTCATGTTCCTAACATGTGGAAATTGTTTCATATTTGTTGTTACGTGGATATCTCATGAACCACTTCATTATTAATTTTTTAAAATAATGCCAATACTATGTTGTACAAGTTCAAATGTCATATCTCATACCAAAAATATTAAAATGAATGGACCGAATATAATGTATCTCCTTCATTGGTGCTTCCAATGTTGAGGTCTCATTGGGGAAATAACTCCCTCACATAGTTTTGTTTTCACGACTATCAACGAGGTGTCGCAAGGTAGAGAACTCCCCCACCACCTCCTTTTTTCCACTCTTGAATTCCTACCTAAGACAATACTTGTACACACCATCCTAACCTCTTGTAAGATCTTGATTTGATGATAATTCCATCTCCTTGACCCTTTTTTTCTAGTCTCCATGCCTCCTAGAAGAAAGAAACGTCCACCTTAATTCCCTCTAAGAAAGGTGCTTGCAAAATAGGAAACCAAACTTGTAAGTGATTATAATAGTATTATGTCATTGTTTTTCATCTCAACTCAATATTTTGGGCCATAATGAAAATGAAAAACAAAACTTATGGCTGATTATAGTGTTTACATCCCATTCTCCTTCTTTTATGATATATGCATAACTATTGACATTAGAGATAAAGAAAGACATGGGTTGCACAAATGTTATCATGAATGTGAAGCAACAACCACCTTTGATATTCCCTCTTCAAAATAATGATACATCGTACTAAAATCTATATCTTTAATTTGCTATGCTAAAGGCTTAGTTTCCATCAATCATTTCGCTTTCATATCCTCCTCTACGTAGGAAATGGTTAATTAATTTTACACCTATTGGCATTCCTATTGCACCCCTTTGTTGCGATTGCTAGTTATTATTTTATATCATAAATGTTTAAATTATGAACACCTCCAAGATTTAATCGTGAACAACTTAAGGGATTTTAATTTTTCAGTATTGTTTAGAAAATTTTTAGCGAGTCTGGGAAGATTAGTGAGACTGTATTTTATTCCGCATTTATCTTATTTTTTTGATCGACCGTCTTGTTTTTGATATTTAAAAATCTTCACTTAATAATCGAGCCATACAAAATTTTCTACCTTGACACCAATTTAACAACAAATAACGCATGTTATTAACATAAGAATATTGTTTTACAATGTTGTAAAACATACATGCTTGTCTTTTAGAGATTTACATTTTTCTTTGTTATTAACATAAGGATAGTGTGTTGCAATTTTGTAAAACATAATTACTTCTCTTTTAGAAATTCACATCTTTCTTTCTTAGATACCTATTTTACTTATTTCTTGATTATTTGGTAGTACATGTAAACTTAAAAAAATAAAAAATGAATATGCATATGTAATATATAATCACGAAAAGAAAATAATGGAGCCTTCCACTGTATAGCCCACAATCTAAAACATCCCCAAACCATTTGAGCAAGAATCTACCCTTATTTAGGGTCATGGCCTTCTTACATACATTTCCCTTACGAAGGCAAACACAACTTTCATATTAACTTTATTCAACAAATATGGAAGAAGGGTTTCTTGCAATTCATTCATTTTAGGCATCATTTTCATACACTAAATAAAATTTATACTATCTTAGGAACCCACCAAAATTAAAAATTTATATGGATGAAATTGATCATAAATTCTAGCAACTCAATCAAATGTTCATAAATTATTGTTTTTTTAAGAACACCACACATACTCAATAAATTATTATTTTCTTGGGAGCACCACACAAAGTTGAACATGAAATTCTTATGTGTGCATATTGGTAGAGATTTCAATTTATAACATCATCTTTCTTGCTGATCAAGTGTCTTTTAATTTACTTAAAGTGTCCCTCACTCATTTCCTGTTGGTCAAGCATCTTTCCATTTACTTGAAGTGTTCCTTGCCTTTTATTTTTGACCCATTATCCACCTCTTTCAAATTTTAATTTCATACATATGCAATTTTCAATGAAACATTTATGGTATCATAAAAAAGGTCTTTAACAGATACCACAACAATGTATATAAGAAGTGATATGTATTTCTCTCCATGCATCTAATTTTATGAAGCCAACAACATGGTTTAGATTTCCAAATACCTAAAATGAAACAAAAAATACTATTTTATAGAAACTGAAAATAAAATCTCGTCTTTTCATTGTTATTGTAGGTCTAACATGGGAAATATTATTATTTTTGAGATTTCTTCATTTAGTGTCACTAATAATTTCCTTAAGAACATTATCCCTATTAAATGATGGAAACAATTTGAATTTTCGACAATAATTTCTCTTGTAACAATCTTGGAGATAAATTTCATCGTAGTGTGGCAATCATGACATACCCTAAGGTTTTTAACAACTCTAATAATTTCTCTAGGTGGCATGTTTAACAATCCAAACATGATTTCCAATTTTTCACTATGGTGGTTGAAGTTAAAATCTAGAGTATGTTAGGGCATGTATACTTTATTGAATG
Organism: Taxus wallichiana var. yunnanensis; assembly: GCA_018340775.1. NCBI lineage: Eukaryota > Viridiplantae > Streptophyta > Pinopsida > Cupressales > Taxaceae > Taxus > Taxus wallichiana. The sequence goes on from CM031240.1 coordinate 658,441,802, forward strand.
ACATATAAAATAAATGATAAATTCACCCCCTATTGGCTAATGCGAGGGTGATTTCATACACAAGATCAATGTCTTACTTGGGAGTGACCTAAAGAAGTGCCTTTACCTTTACATATATATATATATATATATATATATATATATATATATGTTTATATAATACATAGATGATGAACATAAGCAATGTAATTGTAGACACTAAATCACGCACTTGGGTACATTTTTAGGTCCTAATCACATGCATTGCATTCATATGTTTCCTAAGGGATAAAATTACTAATTGATCACTATATTTGGCCTTTTAGGTTCCCTTTTAGTCCCCTTATTGGCCTTACATACCCTATTGCCCAGTTTGACCTTCGATACTTCACCTTTTCTCGCTCTGGACACTAATGCTCAACCAAGATGCCAACACCTAGGTGCTCTCATCCCCTCTGGGCACCCTAGACCTCTTTGTATATTACTATCTCCTTTTCAGGATTTTTCTAGCTGTTGGGCATCCTTATCTTTTAGGGGTTGGCCTTTTAGTGATCAATTACAAAATTCAAGCAATGGAAACATATAAATACAATGTTATGGGATCAAATTAAAGGACCAAGCTCTAAGCATATATCACCACCACCTAAGGTTACATCCAAAAAGTATATAAAAATCATCATTGCATCCATCTAGTGCCATCTAAGGGAAAAGGGATGGTTATTCTGCATACACACATAGGAGGGGAAGTTAATTTTTCCATGCACACATCTATTTACATCTCTTAAATCAAGCTATTACTCTCTATCACGTGTGTCACACAAAAGAGCCATATAGGGAACAATTCTACACACACACAAAACTGCATAGAGTTTGAAATGTAGTATAACACCCAGATCATAAGGTCACCTAGTTAGGTGACCGCTGGGGACAGTCTGATTCCCCATTTGCATATTTTTTATTTTTAGGATTTGATGTGTTTTGGGGTTTTGTAGGTGGTTTATTTATTACAGGTTATCATGGACATCAACGATCATTGTGTGACATTCTAGCGACAGATAATGAGGGTTTGAGACAACTTAGTGACCCTGTGAAATTCATTTCTAGAGATCCTATGCACCACGATGCCCAGAGAGGGATCTTAGCACCCAAGTCCCATAGTACCAACTCAAGCACCCTGGTCCTTGCTTTTCCTACACTCCTACATTTTTTTGGGCTCGGTTGCGACATCCTACACTTATTTTCCTCCAAGCTTCACTTCCACACACCTCTGGGATATTTTTGAAATTATCTAAGTGTTCTAACTCTCCATTGCACTTAAGGTTTCATTTACATTGCTTATTACTTGCATCACTATGCATACTTTATTGTTATATATATTGTTGTTTCTTTGAAATAGCTATTAGGTTCAAATTTTTTATTTTTATTTTATTAAATCATTTGGTGAATATGACGTGAATCATCAACACCTCCTCTAGTTAATGAAAGCAAAAAGCTTAAAATATTCAACAATCTCTTCTAAATCATGAAAATAAAGCTACCGAAACTTCAAAAAATCATGCATATCACATTATTCCTCCTCCTTTGTTAGGACCTCTCAATTTTATAGTTGCTCAGGTCGATTCATATCCACCTCTCATTTCATTTTATGATTATGATCACCATGCTATATTCTCCACTCATTACTTGCACATTAGTGCTTCTACTGGATCTATTGCTATCAATAATACTAAGATCGATCCATAGTTCCATCACAACACATGCTCTATTGCACTACTTGTTGTTGTCAGCTATCTAATCTCACAGATCTCATATCTAGTCCCTAGATCTTATGGCTATGTCAAGCTTCCAGTCACTACTAGTCCTCTCACCATGCTTGTGTCGTTCCTTATGGCACCTGGCATAAAAATTGTGACATGCTCTTAGGATTTCCATGGCTCATGGTCGCTCAAGTAATTATTTCAATGACCCACTTGTGTCTTAAGTTCCTACATAACAACTAGGTTGTCACTATTTGAGGTGTCTGTACAAATGAAAATCAACACGTGATCTCCACCTGCACTCGACTCCCCGAGGTTGTGTCGAGGTAGTTAGTGTGGAAAAATGGGTGGCTAAATGGTAGTGAAATGTGGTGATGGATGAAAGTGTGTGAAAATGTTATGAAAAAGGTTGTCAAAGAAATGAAATGTATTCAAATCGTAATAGTGGAATCTGCACATCAAGTGCAATGAAAGCCTTTCTAACCTGAATGGGTCGAATGGATGGATCAGAAATGATGGCTTTGCGGAGACTCCAATCAATATCGAGCTTTGCGGATATCCTCTCTACCAGTTGTGGAACTCACGGGAAACTAATGGGGGCCTCGTAAATATGTCCATACAAGGTCATAGAACAAGTGAGAAAGGCTTGGTTTCACATAATCAAATCCGGTTAGCAGGAGCATTCCAAAATGTGAGGGTTGGTTGGGATTCCTCGTTTAGAATTCTTAACTATGATACGATGTCGAGTGGGAATGGTTATGTATGGAAAAACAACGGGCATAGAATGGAGTCAATGTCTGTGATAAACTTTGGCACATTCAGTTGTGGGATGGTGGGATCACTACCAAAATTTCTTGGTTATTGCGGGCCTTGTATGGTCATGTAAATGATCAAAATCTATTTTTTGGGGCATTCTACAACTCGTAGGCCTGATTAAATGTGATGTTTAACAGGTTGAGTTATTGGCTTTTCTCTGTGTATCGAGCCGGTGTTCTAAGGACAATAAGATAGAGTCCCTTATCAATGTCCGTGAGTAATTCGGAGCCGTTCGGTTGTGGCACCCATGGATTACTTCTGTAAGTGCACTCTTGTCTTGGATAGTTAATGGTCATGAATATCTAAGGCAATCTATAATTGGTTTGTCTTGACCAAAACTGGTATACCTTGTTGTCTTCAATATTTAATGCGTTTAGTTGTCTTGTGATTGCTTGTCAATATCTATTTGTTCGAAATACATTAAATCTAAGACCTTGATCAATATCTGCTAATGGAACCACTAGGTTTGGCTAAGACACTATTGGTTTGAATACAAAATCTCTGGGTTCTCTAGGTCCCATAATTAACATGCAAGCTATAATTGAATTAACCTAATGAAGCAAACTAATTGAGTAAAGGAAATCTAAACTATGTTTTTGTATTTTCCAAGATATAAACTAAATAAAGAAGCAAAGAGAAACTAATCTAATGAAAGTAAATGTTTTTGATTATTTTCTGATATTCTGGAAATAAATCTTCTAATCTAAATAAATGAACCTAATATAGACAATCAGGCGAATGTAGCCAACTTCCAGTGTAATTGTGTATTAAATCTAAGCTAAATTGAAACAAAGAACTTTTCTAATTAATTATATGATGTGTAGACAACTTCCTACATATATTCTCTCCTTCAAATCCACAAGAATGGAAAGAAGAGGATTTGTCATTGGGAGCTGCTATGAAGGATTTAAAGCCTTTGGAAATTAACTAATTTCTTGTTGATGAAGAAAAATTGATCTCTACTCTATTTAATATGATGTAACAATAATAAATTGTAGTAACAAAGGAAATCAAACAACAACGCCAACCTGGAATTCACAGAATAGAGGTAAATCCAACTATGTAGTAATTCATCCCCTCAATTTATCTTTTCATTCTCTGTGTGTCCACGTGAGTCCAAGGAATTCGGAAATGTAGAGGAAGTAGCAAGAGAAAACACTTTAGCAATGACAACTTGAAGGTAGTCAGGTTACAATGCAAGTAGAAGAGAGATAACACAAGAGATCTAAGCTTGGCTATGCAATTTATAGCAATATTGTTGCAGCAATACTATGGAAGATACACAAAATTCTCAGGCCATTTTATTGAATACAAGCATTGTATTTATAGGATTTTGGTTAGGTAATGGTTGAAGCCACTTGGCAGCCAAAGGGTGACATAAAAATGAAGGGGAGTTCAAACTATTAATAACCATCAATCACAAATTATAAGTAAATAAAATCATGCCATAAGGAAGTTGGGCTTTGGAATCATCTAAAACGGGCAAGAAATGCATTTTAAAATGGGAGTTAAGTGAGAGAATATTGTTTTAAAACATGAGTGAAATCTCTGGAAAATTTGCACATGATCGCCACCCAGCATAGAGCAGTGATTATAGGACTGCCTCCCTGCCTGAGTGGAAACTACATAACCTCTACCCAGGAAGGGTGGTGGTTTTGTCACTAAAGGCCAAAAACAAAGGAAAAAACAATGAGAAGCTGGAATAAAGCATACAGGAGCTAAGTAAGACATACTAGGCTATAAATATAAACTGTGAGTGGGCTTAGGAGCTTGAACACCTTCTAAAAAGACATGAATCATCATTGGGGACCTTTTTGTAACCATTTTATGATAATGTAGCATGTGTAATTTTGGGTGCGTACAATGTCCCTCTATGCACACCATGGTCTCAACCTCCTCTCGAGGTGGCCCTTGCACTTTCTAGAGCATCTAGGTCCCATAGACCTATGAAATATAAATCACAATATTCTCCTAGCTCTCTTACTTGTGCATGCCACACTTGTTCTCATAGGTAGGCTAGTCTATCTCATCAGTCTACTAGTCCATCTCATCATTCTAGGTCCATTGCTTGGATAGTTCCTTCATCTAGGTGCACATCAACTCATAGGAATCCTCCATCTAGGTGCACATCACCTCGCAAGCCTTCTTCACCTAAGTTTTAATCACCTCCTAGGAATCCTTCATCTTGGTGCACACCACCTTGGTCTCCTACTTCTAGATGCACATCACCTTCGCGGTCTCCTTCATATAGGTATTCACCTCTACAGATTCCATTACATCACCAGTCTCATTCACTGCCACCTCTAGAGCATGTTCACATGTCTTCATATCCTCATACATCCGATGGAGGACCCTTTCCCTTCACTTTTATTGGATAAATTTCACATTTTTACACACTTGGGGGGAATCATGCTTATTCCCCCCCTTATGACATCATTATGTGTCTATCATTTCTATTATCACACTTCATATATTCTACTTAACATCTAGAGGCATTCATCACATACAACTTGATACACTACGTGTATCATCATCACCTTATGACGTACTCTTGTGCTAAGGTTTACACTTGAATATTGAGGTCATAATATATACATGAACCTCACATACTGCACATTTCACACTCTAATCATTTACAATACCTTCTACTCACATCTACTATTACACATCATACACATTTTTCAATTTCTACACTTTTCCTACATCTTCTACTACACATTTTTCTCTGCACACTAGACTTGGCACATTCCAAGTACCTATTTCTAGAACCTCCTAAAAAAACTATACATTTTCAATCTACATCATTCTAGAAAATTCTCTTCACACATCATACTATTCTATTCTAAAATATATGCTTCATCATCGAACCTTTTCTAGCGCATACATCATTACAGGATGACGCACTCTAGTCTGATGGTTCATACTCGATTGATGAGGGCCTAAAAATGAATTTAACCTCATCACACTTGCATCATTGTAAATTCTATACATCCTTCACCATTCACATATTTCTACATGTATGTTATGCGATCAATCTCTCTAGTGTCCTATTCAATTTTTCTAACCATCTTTCTACATTTCACGATCAATCTTTGTATGCATCTCATTCACACCTTTTCTACAGTGTTATGTGGTGATGAACACCCCCTTTTCCTATCATCCCAGACATCAAGGACATCTTGGGAATGGGACGTCTCCTTGACGTCCCAAAATTCCAAAAAAGGGGGATATCCCCCAAAGGTAGGGGACGCACCTAGGATGTCCCAAGTGCAACACACAAAACGGTATGGCATAAGGGTCATCGTGATGTCCCCAGGACGTACAAGGGACGTCCTAAGGATGTTGCAACATCCCATATGCCTTGGTCACAATAAAACATAATATAAAAAATTATTTTTAATACTTCGTTCATATTTTTCTTTCTTTTAATGTATTTTAATATTGTATTACATGTCCTAACCCTAAAAGAATTAAAATAATTATAAAAATAACATCTCACACTCATTTTAATCACACAAATAAAATATTCGAGAGTAAGAGTAAAAATAAAGAGAAGGAAAGAGAAAGAAGCAAGGAGCAAGGAGCAAGAGAAAGAACAAGATAAAGAGCAATAGCAATAGGTATGTACATACAACCATTCTTTTCTTTTTTTAAATTTCCAAATGCAAATTTGAAAGTGAAGGCATTGCTTGCATTTTTTTTAATTTGCAAGTGTATAAAATGTTTTTTTTTGTTATTTTCTATTTGAATTAGAAAGGGAGGGAATAAGATAAAGGGAGGGCATTGCATTACTTATTTTTATTTATTTTTAATTTCTAAATGTATTCATTATCATTTTTTGTAAGTGCATTCAATGTTCATCATGTTTTTTTCCTATTTGGATTAACAAGTGAGGGAATGATATAAATTAAAGGGAGGGCATTCTATTGCTTGTTTTTTTAATTTTAAGATGTATTCATTGCTATTTTTTTTAAAAAAAAATTAAGTGTATTCATTGTTTTATTGTATTATATAGTTATATTGTTTTATTTTTCAATTATTGTAGCTGCAAAATGAGTTCATAAAGTGATTATGAAGCTGAATGTGAGGTTGAAATGGGTGTGCAAGGAGAAGGACCATAAGACATAATACTACTATTTCACATGGGAGTGTGGAAAATTTTAGTTTCCCCTCCAAAATGTTGAAAAGGTATGTTAGGGGACCTTTTGATAAGAATATTTTTTATTGAAACAATTTGGTCAAGTTAGTTAGGGTCCTAGATCAAACATTTTAGGGGGCACTAAAACATGGAAATGCAACATATGCTCATTATCTTGGTCAAGAAACATTACTAGACTGAATGAAAATTTATTACACATCCCGGGGAAAGGTGTAGGTATGTGTGAATAACTATCACTTGAAGAAAGTTCAGAAATGGCGAGGCTGTATAATGGAGATATGGTAGAAAATGTTCTAGAAGTTTGTGCCCATCATGTTAGTGACACCCCTTCTAGTTCCCACTTTCTGAGAACTATTATTGGCTTGTCAAATACTATAGGTGCAACATCTTATGAGGTGACTTAAGTGGATGATTTTGGTAGTAGGGGGAAGAGGAAGGTCATGGCCTCCAATCCAGTTGTCGACATGTATGATACAAAGGCTAGAGAAGAGGTTAATGATGCCATCGGAAAATTATTTTTTGCTATTGGAATTCCATTTCATGTTGCTCACTCTCCTTATTACAAGGAGGCTATGACTAAGGTATCTAAAGTAGGTGTAAGCTATGTGCCCCTAGGAGACATGAGGTTGAGAACCATAATCTTGGATAGGAACTATTCCAAGGTTAAATTACTGATGGAGGAAATGAGGTGCACATGGGTCTCTCATGATTGTAGCATAATCATGGATGGGTACATAGATATCCGGCACCACCAAATCATAAATATCATTGTTTCATACAAAGAGGGTCCTTTTAAGGGAAGTTGATTGTTTAGGAAAGAATAAGGATGCAGAGATCTAATTCACCATTTTGCGAGATGCCATTGAGGATGTTTTCCCTGCCAACATTGTACAAGTTGTCACAAATGTAGCTTATGTGTGCAGGGAAACAAGTAAGCTTATTGAGGCTCATTACCAACATATATTTTGGACCCCATGTTGTGTGCATGCCATGAACAATGCACTAAAATACATTGGAAAGTTTGATTGGGCCAAAAATGTAGTGGTTGGTGCTAGAGATGTGTAGATGTTCATCTGGAACCACCATACATCATTGAAATTCTTCCATTTATTTTCGAGGAAGGAATTCCTCAAGACAATGGACACACGTTTTGCATCATACTTTATTTTTTTGGACAAGATGTTTGAGTTGTAAGAAACATTACAGTGTATGGTCATGACATAAAAATGGTCTAGGTGGGATGGGTCCCAAATAGAGTAGAAAAAGAAAGTGAAAGCAATTGTGCAAAAAGAAACATTTTGGATAGATGTGAGATATATCACATCCATATTATCTCGATTTTCAATGTGATAAAATATGGGGATTATGAGATCCTAACCTTGGTGAGATATATGAATGTATTGATATTATTCTTAGCCAGATGAAGGATACTATTTGGGAAAGGACCCCACCTTGTAGTTTTACCATCACCATATTCAACCTATCATTGAGTGGAGACATGAGAAGTTGAACACTCCTTTACACATGGATGCATATGCACTAAATCCAAAGTGATATATTGAGAGGCCTGATAGATTTGTATTAGTAGATGATGAGGAGGTGAGGAATGGTTTCTTGAAATCCCTAAAAACAATTATAATGTAGAGGATGGTTCACGAGTCAGAATTGATTGGCTCAAGTTTTCTTATCTGGAAGGCTACAAAAATCCAGAAAAGATAGATATGACCACATTGGCACAAGAAGTAGAAATTTGAATGCAAATGGGGTGGAAAATCCTAGTTTGAATAGTGGAAGAGGGAGCAATGGAAGCCCTGTTTTGGATTCTATGGAATCTGTGAAGCCTCACGGGCCGTTACAGGAGCACGTGCCTAACCCAGGTAAGGAAAATAGAGTGGAGCCAATGGTGGAATCCACGTGGGTGGAAAGATTGGTCGGGAAAAATCTGGACAAAAATGCCTTGGAAGGATTGGAGCCTTCTAAAGATAAGGGCCTTCTGGCTCTTAAAATACCAAAATCTCTCTTGGAGCGAGCCAAGGAAAATATGGAAGGAGATTTATTCACCAAATTCTTGGGATCTCATCCCAACATTGATTTCTTCCACAGTTGGGCTAAGAGAAGATGGGCACAAAATAGATCTATTGAGGTAACTACATATGCGAATGGTTTTTTCTTAATTTCTCTTCCTAGTAAAGACCATGTCTTAAGAATTCTATCTAGAGGGCCTTGGTTCATTGGTAAATCCCATGTGGTGGTGTAACAATGGGAACCAACCTTCAACCCCTTTGCAAAAACCGTCTCTGAATATCCTATCTGGGTGAATCTCCCTGGCTTACCTCTTGAGTTATGGGAACCTGAGGTCTTGATCGGTATAGCCAAAAGTCTGGGAACCCCGATAGTGATTGATCCTATTACTAAATCTAGAACCAGGCTTACACATGTGAGGTTTTACGTTAATATGAAAGAAGAAGTGTGTGCTTGGAAGAAACTATCACTTTGATCTCAAATTTTTGGGATTGGGTGCAAAGATTTGAGTATGCTTTGTCCCCTTTTGTTTGTTACAAATGCAAATATGTAGGGCATGATCCTCAAAAGTTCCCAAAATAGAAGAAGAATCAAGAATTAGGTCCAAGATCTCATTCTATGGGTCCTAATAAAGATAACACGAATGGAGAAAAGTTGGGAAAAATGGAAGAACTTTTAGGCAGGACCCTAGAAGGGATCAAGAGGTTCCAAAGGAGACTATAGTTGCTGAAACAAAAATTGTGGTGAGGCTAAAGCTGAAGCTAAAGAAGACGATCTAAAGAAAAAGGTTGAATGGGGTAAAGCATAAAATGAGAAGATGTGTGAAGAGGAATTTTCCCCAAATCTAAAATAGAAGGAAGTTGAGTATCTATCTGATTCAGAAGGGAACTATGCGCTAAAAGTGGCTCAAGGTCTTTCTCTGGAAGATCTATCCATGATTAGACAAATCTCTTTCGGCCAAAGACAGGAGGAAGGCATCTTGACTTCTAATGATTTTGACCTCTTGATGGGAGGTATTGTTTTGGATTCTATTGATCCAGTGTCCTCCCCTGTTACTCCCACAACAGGGTCCAAGCCTATTACTAGAAGTAATTTTAGAGCTGATGTGGGTAAAGATTTAACTCCTAAAGGGAGAAAATCTAACAAGGAGAAGAGGGAGACCTTGGTTAAGAAAGACATGGATAAAGGGATATAGAAACCACTTAGGTTTCCTCAATCAAATAATAAATGATCTTACTCTCTTGGAATATTAGAGGGTTGAATAACCCCAGGAAAAGAATCCTGAAATATTTTAGGAACAAATACAAACCTGATATCTTGATGATACAAGAAATAAAGATGAGTACGAAAGATTCAAAGAAGTGGGAAAGATGGTCTGGAAAGATGGCCTTTGGGATGGGGTAAGCTCGGAAGGGGCTTTAGGAGGCATTTTCACCCTCTGGAATCCCCTCTTGGTTAAAGGCATGGTGCTCATGTCATCGTCCAACCACCTAACCATGGGTTTTACTGATTTAACTTCAAACAAGTCCTGGATTGTTTCTAATATCTATGCCCCCAACTTTATGATTGGTAGAAGGAATATTTGGAGAGAAATTTCTAAGGGGAGGTCCCTTTTTAAATATGGTGATTGGATTGTTGGAGGAGACTTCAATACCCCTCTTTCCTGGGGGAAAAAAGGTGGAGCCATTTCCTATATGGATAACATGGATGAGTTAGCTAATTTTTTAGTTAATAATGATCTTGTGGACCTCGAGCTTGGAGGGTCCAAATTTACTTGGGCCAATAGAAGAACTGGATAAGACCTTATACAGATTAGACTAGATATATTTTTGGTGAGCCATTCTTGCATGATTAATCAACTCTACTCTCTTTCCACCTTTCCTAGAATTGGATCTGACCATAACCTCGATCATTCTCAAGATGGGTATGGCTATTCCTAAAAAATATAGACCTTTCAGATTTGAAAAAATGTGTCTCCAATATCTTGACATCCTCTTGAGAATTCAGGAGTGGTGGGGGATCATGGTCCATGGGGTACTGATGTACAAATTAAGTTTAAAGTTGAAGCATGTTAAACAAAATCTGAAAACTTGGAATAAGGAAATTTTTGGGAACATTTTTCAGTCTAAGAGAAGAATAGAGGAATACTTAAGGAATATTGAGGAAATGATGGAGAAAGATGAGATCAACAAAACACTTAAAAGTCAAGAGAAATATCTCCTCATTGAATATCATGATATCTTGGCTAAGGAGGAAGTCTACTGGAAGAAAAAATCTAGAACTAAATGGCTAAAATAAGGTGATAGAAACACTAAATTCTTCCACTTCTCTGCCACCTCCAAGACAAATCATCTCAAGATCAAGGAGATCAGGAAAAATGATGGTACTCTCACAGAAGATGAAAAATAAATCAATGAAGTTATTGTCAATTATTTTAAGGACCTCTTTCTCCTTGGGGCTGATCCAAATAGAACATCTTGGGAGAAGGCCCTTGGAATCTTCCAGAATGTCATTTTGGATCAAGAAAATAGAGATCTCATGCTCATTCCTAGGGAGGAAGAAATCAGATATGTTGTTTTTGACATGGAACTGGATAAATCTCTCGGACTAGATGGGTTCCCGACCTTCTTTTTCCAACAGTTATGGGAAGTGGTCAAGAATGAGGTCATTGAGATGATCCAGACTTTCTTTAGTAATGGTCAGATTCTCAAATAGATCAACAACACTTTCCTAGTCCTTATTCCCAAGATGATAGGGGCCAAGGATGTGAAATATTTTAGACCCATTAGTCTATGCAACACCAACTACAAATTGATTACCAAAATTATCACTTTCAGGCTCAGGAAAGTGTTGTCCAATTTTATCTCTCCTAATCAAGGAGATTTTGTTCCTGGGAGACAAATTCTTGACAACATTGTGGTCATCCAAGAATCCATTCACTCTATCAAAATTTTAGGAAGATCCACCATGTTTTTCAAGATAGATATGCAAAAAGCGTATGACAAAGTTTCGTGGGCCCTCCTCCATGCCATTCTATCCAAGTTGGGGTTTGATGCCTTCTTCATCAATATGGTTATGGTCTACATTTCTTCTTCCAGTTTCTTTGTTATGATCAATGGTAAACCAGAAGGCTTCTTTCAAGCTGGTAGAGGTCTCAGACAGGGATACCCCCTCTCTCCCTTCCTCTATACGATTGTTATGAAAAACTTTAAGAAAACTCTGCAATCAGGTGGTTTCCCTTAACCTCTTGCAAGGTCTCAAAATTTCTAATGGCCTTTAGCCTACCTACCTCAACCAATTCATGGATGAAAATTTCTTGATGGGGAAGGAATCTATACAGGAAGCCTATATATTCAAAGAGGTTCTGAATGAGTATGAGGAGGTCTCTGCAAGTGGTCAACTTCCTCAAAAGTGTTATATTCTTCATAAATGTGGAAGAGCATTTCCAAGAGAAAATTTCTTGCATTTTTGGCTGTAAGATAAAGAATTTTCCTGACTCCTATTTAGGAATGCCCCTCATTCACAAAAAAATTGAATCATTCCATCTAGAACACTCGTGCTCGAGAGAGTTTCCAATAAGTTTTCTTCTTGGAAAGGGATTCTCCTATCTCAAGATGGAAAAATTCAACTCCTCTAAAGCTCTCTTCAAGGTGTTCCAATCTATGTCATGTCCCTTTTTTGGCTTCCGGTAATATTTTGGAAGCTCTTGAAAAAAATTCAAAAAGGTTCTGTGGGTTGGGGTTGAGGAGAAGTTCAAATTTCCTCTTATGGCCTGGGAAAAAGTGACCAAGCCTAAGGATTGTGGGGGATGGGATTAAAGAATATGAGACTCATGAATGAAGCTCTTGTGGCTAAAGTTGGTTGGAGAGTGATAAAGGAAGAGGGCCTATGGATTGATATCATCAAAAGGAAATATTTAAGGAATACTGGAAGAATAGAGACTTTATTTTTGCAGGATAATATACCTAAGGGATCCTTTTTTGGAATTATTTTCTCTCTTCTAGGGAGATTGTGTGCAGGGGTATTAAATGGAACATTGGGAAAGGTGATAAAATTCACTTCTAGAGGGATTGTTGGATCTCTAATAAACCTCTTATGGAGGATGATCCCAAGAGAACTTTGGTGCAATTCTTTGAAGAAAATGGTAAAGTTTGGGTTAGGGACTATTGGAGCTTCTCCAACAATATTGTTCTTTGGGAGAAGGTGCTTCCCCCTCCCAAATTCATTGGGGACACTTAGTTTTTGATGACCTCAACTCAAAGTTAAAGAACATGTATATTCCTCTTTTCCAACAAAATGAGGATTCTATTATTTGGAAGGAAGAGGATTCTAGAAATTTCTCTGTTAAATCTGCTTACCTCCTTAACTTCAAGAATTCTAGCCAAAAATATTATTGGAGTAAACTTTGGGTAAAATACCTTCTACCTAAAGTTAACATTTTCCTATGGTTGGCTTTCGAATAAAATCCTCATTATGGAAAATTTGAGGAAACGTGGCATGCTCCTCCCCAACAGTGTGTCCTTTGAAAAAAAGAGGAGGAAAGTGTCAACCACCTCCTCATCTCATGCCCCTTTGCTCGAGTGGTGTTGTCCAAGGTGTTGGAGCTTTTCAAGGTCCAATGGGTCTATCCTAAGTCCATTGAAGAATGCTGGTTACAATGGGATTTCCCTTTTAGGTATCCCTTTCTTATGGCTACTGGAAAATGGCCCTGCCACACTTCTTCTAGATCTTATGGAAGGAAAGAAATGTTCTCATCTTTAGAAATCAGAAGGCCAATTTTAGAAAGGTCAGTGTTGGGATGATTTCCTCAATTAAAGAGAACTCCAAAATCATTAAGGTGAAGTATAAAAATTTCTCTTCTAGTAGAGAAGAGGAAGTGCTTAAATAGTTTGCCTTTATTCCACCTCAAGTCAGTTTCCCATCCACTAAAATTAAATGGTCCAAACCTGAAAGGGGAAAATTCAAACTTAATTTTGATGGGGCTTCTAAAGGTAACCTTGGCCTGGTTGGTGGAGGAGGCATAATTAGGGATCATAATGGGGATTGGATCTTAGCCTATGTTGGTCCTTTGGGGACTCAGAGCAACAATGTGGCTGAAGCTCATGCTCTTCTCTATGGTGTTAGTCTTGCAAAGGAGAAAGGAATTAAACATATCCTTATTGAGGGGGTATCTCTTCTCATTTTAAATGCAATCAGTAAGACTAGTCATAATAATTGGATCTTGGGAAATATTATTAATGATACTAAAGAACACCTTAAGTACTTTGATTCCCATATCATTACTCATATCCCTCACATAGGAAATAATTATGCGGACATATTGGTGAATGAGGGAGTTCAAAATAATGATTATAAGGTGTGGCAAAAAGGTGAGGTCATACCTGCGCATATTAATGATATTATCAATCATGAAAAGTTGTAAGAACTTCACCTTAAGCAGCACAAGGGAGAATAATGGGTTCATTTTCAAATATTGCAAAAGCGTGTCTAGCTTAAGCTATTCTTGGAAAGACAAGTCTAATTTCAAAAATTGTAGACCTCAAAGTGTTGTGCATTTTCTAGCTGCCATGGGTGGTGATAAAACCAAATTCGAGTCGTCCAGCCATGGGCGTATTATGGAGGATAAGTCTAATTGTGGAGGATAAGTCTATGTGCCACCTTTTTTGAATTTGGGGTTTTAGGAACTTTATCACCAGACTCCAAGGGCATGATCCCTCACTTACTATGGAGTTTAGATTGGTGTGGAAGGAAGGGAAAGTGATTCGTGGTGTGGAAATAGAAACGTTGGAGGAAGCCATAGCCCATGCTACTGGAATGGACATGGAAGGTCTTAAAATATTCAAGGATAGGAATCGAGAGAGATTTGAAATCAATAATTTATTTTTAGAAAGGAAATTATCCATTACTTCACCAATGGTATCACTCATACATGCATTCCTGGGGTGTGGAGAGAGGTCTTCCTACACATCATGAAGTATCTGACTCTGGAGGGTAAGTATCACAAGATATATACCCACCACTTGTCATTTTTGAACATGTTTAGACATAAGAAGTTGCTTAGTATCCCCTTCTATATTTTTATGTCTCTGACCACCTCGGTGAGGGATTTCTAAAAAGTAAGGTGGAGTCTCCCATCCATGAGGGCCTCATTCTTCTCTGTTTCACAATGGGAATCTGTCTGGGATAAACAAATGCCCCCAATTAAAGAGGAGGAGGATATTACCCTAGCTGAGTGTTTGTCCAAAATGAGGGAAGGAAATCTGGTTCTAAGTAGATGGGTGATGGGAAGAATGGGGAAGGGATGGAAAATCAGGAATTCATCTGTCGAAGGGGAAGGATAAAGTTACCTTGGAAGGAGAGCATGGTATTGATATGTGGAAGAACAAAGTTTAGTACTTGGAGATGGTTTTCTAGGTCCTGGAAGAGACTAACTCAGTGGTGAGAAAGGGCATGATTGATAGTATCGAAGCCACCAAGAAAATATTCTTGGCCTAGAAGAACATCCATGGGGATATCAAGCAGTTGGATTCTCTGGTTCGAGATTTGGGCGTTCGTCTGGATGTTGTAGAAAAGAGAAGTGGAAAAGGAGGTGGATCAGTTTTGATGAAGAGGAAGAGGAGGAGTTTGAGGAAGAGGAGTTGTATGAGGAGGAAACTAAGGAGGACATCAAGGAAACCCCCCAGATGAAGCTGAATTTAGATTCTAGCACGAAAGAGGAGACCAGGGAGGTTAATCCCTCCAAAAAAAGTAAAGCTAACTAGTGGAACTTCTTCCAAAATTTCTGCAGACTTTCAGGGAAATCTATCTATTTTTTTTGGTTTAATGGCTTAGCTCGTTTTTGCTCACTACTTCTTAGACCCCCTTCTCTATTTTGGAGTTAAGTCTATTTAACTCGTGTGGGTCATTTTCATTTTTTGTCTAGATTTTCTTCTATCACAATGTAATCTTTTGTACTCGGCCTTTGGGAGCATGTCCTTGATTTTTACCCTATCTAATAAAACAAAACATTGGCACAAGAGATTCTAGTTATTTGGTGACAATTGCATGGACCTGCACAATTTCTATGTACACTTGTTATTTGTCTTATTTCTCAGGTTTCTAGTTCCTCTTATTCTGAGAGGAATTGGTCAACATATGGGTGGATCCACTCTCTTAAGAGGAACAACCTTACCTCTAAGAGAGCAGAGACACTTGTTGTTGTACATAGTGCCTTGTGTCTCATGGATTGCAAGACACCTATGTACAAAGAGACCCCAACATTGTAGTGGGATGTGGATCCTAAGGATTTAAGGCATATTGATGAAGATCATGAACAAAGAGGATTGGTTGATATCTCCTTTGCAGATGCAGATGATGCTGATACAGATACTTCTAGTGAAGGGGAACGGTTTGTAAGTGTTCCTTCAGAGGGATCTGATGGTGATTATTGAGTTGTCACTTGTCATTTTGGTTATGTAATGTCATATAATGATATATGTACTTTTGAGTTATATGAATATGATTTTATGACATAATATTTCATAGCATATGTAGGTGTACTCTTCTCATGTTTATTATTGAATAATAAGACATGTTGTTTTTAATTTTCAACTTTAGTCTTTCATTGTCATGTTGAAGTTTTGAACATTGAATACATACATACATACATACATACATACATACATACATACATACATACATACATACATACATACATACATACATACATACATACATACATATACATACATACATACATACATACATACATACATACATACATACATACATACATACATACATATATATATATATATATATATATATATATAGCATTTTGAGACTTGGATTATGTGATGAAAAATTAGATTAATCAATAATGGTTTCAATCTTCAAACTTTAAATTTTAAGTCTTAGTTTCATGAATTATTCATGTTATATTTGTAAAATTAATAAATTATATTTTTTATTATTCGTCTCCTTTCCATTCCCCTTCCATCCCCAAAATTTGAATTTTTTTACCATCCCGAAACCCCATCCCGAAATTGCATCATCCTTGAGTCTTAGGTAACTATGATTTTCTATGCTTGGTATTCACAATTAATTTTTCTAGCATATCATTCTATATTTCTAGCACACGATATTATCCTACTCTATAATCTATGCTTTGCGCTTCCTAACCAATCTTTCACACAATTATACATGAGACGATCAATTTTCCTAATGATTCATCCAATCTTCCTAGCTTACACATCACATTATACCATTCTACTATGTACGCTTTGTGCTCTATTCAAAAATCCTTTTCGCATACACATCGTTTGAACTATTTCTCAATGATGCACTCTTGTTCTAAGGTTCATTCTTGACTGCTAAGGGGGCATGTATAAATGAACCTCATTTCACTCATACATACATCCATACTCGGGGCATGGTACCTATATCATACTCATATTGCATACCATTCCATTCAAACTCACAACATGCTGCATATCTTCATTGGACATAGTTTTTACTTGCTTATACCCACATGTTACACTTTGATTAGTATGCTAGTCAGATACATTGTATGTCATTATATTTATCATACACACATGCATGTTCACTTGATTTCTAGTTGTGATTGCATAATTTCCACAGATCGTTGCACGCAACATGAATGCTTGGCAGTGTACCTCTTATCAGTCCCATAACAGGATCTTGGGGGAATCTAATTTTGTACA
The DNA here is from genome assembly GCA_018340775.1 of Taxus wallichiana var. yunnanensis. Classification (NCBI taxonomy): domain Eukaryota; kingdom Viridiplantae; phylum Streptophyta; class Pinopsida; order Cupressales; family Taxaceae; genus Taxus; species Taxus wallichiana. Next base: position 658,459,237 of record CM031240.1, read on the forward strand.
CACTACATGTGTTATTGTTTCATTTTATACTACTTCATATCATTACTAGAACACTACTATATCGGATCATACATGATTTGACATACTTTATATCTTTCTAACATGTTAACAAGTGCTTTATGTGCTTTACAGGAACTATTTTCCACCATGGTTGTCTAATGTTTGATTAATATTGCTTGCCATTTTCTGCTATTATTTTCCATTGTTTGTGTGTTTTTCCCTATGCTTTGTCTTGTGTGCACACTGTATGATTTTGGCCGCTTCAACACTGATTGTCTTGCGACATTGTGAGTAATGCCCCATGTTTACAACCCTCTTTTGTGGTTTCCTATGACTTTGTGTTCATTAGCTTACATTGATTTCTATATACATGTTTATTTTTATTAACACTTGTTTCCTAGCCATTGTTTGTGTGTGCCTTGGTTTCTACCAAGCACATTCCCTCATATATACCGGTATCAGTTCAACATGGGGTCCTCTTTTAGGCCGCATGCTCCTAAAGATGTCGCATGCACCCCAAATGAGGGGGAATATATTGGGTGAATGAGTCACCCCATTCAACAGTTCATAGACAAAGTTCAACATAGTGACAACACAGTCTATAGTCTCAGATAGGGCTCAGAATTAGACTTGGTTCCTTACTTCAACACAAACACTAGCACCCAGATCCAGACTTGGGTGCCTAGGAGCTTCTGTCCCTTCATGGGAACCTATGACCAGGGAGAAGATACACAATTTTTTCTCATATTAACATGGTTTTCATCAGTTTAAAAACTAGTTGGCACAGTACATGCACATTCCTACAACACTCAACATGCATGCATTACACCTTCTTTTCTACCTTCACATTGGATCGAACTGGATCGGAATTGGACACACCATCTAAAGTGGTGTTCATACTTTGGGAAGTAGTCAAAGGTTGGATAATGACACTATACCTTTATCCCTACACTTCTTCTGCAGTGGCGTGAGATCACCCCAAAAACTCGCACTTAGCATGAGATTTCTTGAAAAAATTGTTCTTCTACAACATCTTTAGGATCCTTTCTATCTATTTTACTCATCATAGATTAGTTGCACATGTTCCTTTTTCTACTTTTCAGCATTTTACACACTTTTACATTACTTTCTACATGCTTTTCACATACTTGGATCGATTTTTTTTTCTATACACACATATTTGACTACTTGTTTATTCTTCTCTTTTGTAGGATAGTCCTTATGGGAAGAAATAGTCAACATAAATAAAACTTCAATCACGACATCAACAACAGGTACAATGTGACATCTACACATACGCTTTCTCCCCTAGAGTAATCATCACTTTTTACTTTCTCTTCTCTAGCTTCCACAATTCAATTTTTTTATCACTCCACATTTTTATTGTTTCCTCGGCATGCTTTCATCATAAATATGCATGGATATCAGGTACACATCTCTATCTACTTTATGTTACTGATATTTCACTCACCAACATAAAGTGGGGGCAAATATAGACACTAAATCACGCACTTGGGTACATTTATAGGTCCTAATCACATGTATTGTATTCATATGTTTATTAAGGGATAAAAGTACTAATTAATCACTATATTTGGACTTTTAGGTTCCCTTATGGTACCCTTCTTAGTGTTACATACCCTACTTCTTAGTCTGACCTTTGATACTTCACATTTTTTTGGCTCTAGACACCAGTGCTCATCTAGGACGCCAACACCTAGGTGCCCTTGTCCCCTCTGGGCACCCTAGAACTCTTTGTATTCTTACTCGATACTTTTTGGGTCCTTTCTAGCTGTTGGGCATCCTTATCTCTTAGGGGTCAACATTTTAGTGATCATTTATGAAATTCAAGCAAGGGAAGCATATAAATACAATGTCATGGGATCAAACTAAAGGACCAAACTCTAAGCATCAATTATCACCACCTAAGGTTGCATCCACAAAGCATATAAATAGCATCATTGCATCTATCTAGCTCCATCCAAGGGACAAGGGATGGTTATTATGCATACATGCATAGGAGGGGAAGTTCATTTTTCCATGCACACATCTATTTACATCTCTTACATCTAGTTATTGCTTTTTATCACATGTGTTACGTACAAGAGCCACCTAGGGCATGATACACAACCACATGGAGTTTTAAGTGTAGTGCAATTCTTGGATCATAAGTTCACTCAATTGGGTGACCGCTAGGGTCAGTCTGACTCCCCATTTGCATATTTTTCTGTTTAGGATTTGATGTGTTTTAGGATTTTGTAGGTGGTTTCTTTATTGCAGGTTATCAATGACATTGGTGATCATTGTGTGAAATTATAGAGGTAGGAAATGAGTGTTTTTGATAACTTAGTGACCCTAAGAAATTCATTTCCAGAGCTCTTACGTAGACCCTGGTGTCTAGAGAGGGATCCTAGCACCCAGGCACCACAGTACCAACATAGGCTCTATGGTACCTACTTTCCTACACTCCTACATTTTTCTGGGCTTGGTTGCGACATCCGACACTTTTATTATGTTTGTCTTCCACTTCCACGCACCTTCGAGATATTTACGAAATCAACTAAGTGTTCTAATTCTTCATTTCACTTAGGGTTTAATTTACATTGGTTATTTCTTGTGTCACTCTGTGTACTTTATTGCTATATATATTTTTGTGACTCTAAAATATCCTATTAGGGTTTAAACAAAAATTTATTTTGTTAAATCAGTAATAGGTTAAAACAATTATCAGTATTAAAATTCATGAGAAATGAACAATATTTAAGATTGGAATATAAGGAAAGATAAGTCTTCACTCAACTACAAAACAATTAATCTTGGAAATCCTTTTCAAGCACTAGAAATCCAAGACATATATGAATTGAATTTGTGGAACATAAACCCTGAAATCGAGAAAAGATGTAAAGGTACAATGACAAGGGACTAAAATGAGAAAAGGGAAATAACAAGAAAAGGTCCAGGAGGCCATAATATCTATTTCTATCACTAATGATTTCAAGTCAGCTTGGAGAGGCATGAAAACTAAGGAAAATGCATTGATCTAAGATGATCTAATCCTTATGAATTTGCAAAGTTGGGTACCACCAATGTAAATATTGTTAAAAAAAAATAAAACCCTTCGTGATGTGACAAGACTCCATTTATTCCATTAAAAATAAAATATATGATTATAAATTAATGTAGATGTTGAAGCCTAAAAAATCTCCCCATATCATAGTCTCACATAAGGAGATAATGGATAATATCTTGGCATTAGAAGAATTAATGTGTTCTCTGTGTACCTAAAACAAGTTGGAATTCTCTTAAAATTAGATATGTAGAAAGCCTTCAACACGTGTATTTGGAATATAATTTAACTGACACTATAGGATTTTGATTCCAATACTTAGGTAGTCAATTCAATTAAAAAAATTACTTAGGAATCCAATGTACATGGTTTTAATTAATAGAGTTACAAATGCTATAGGAATTCCACATACACAATTTCATTTAATTCTAGTTACAAAAACATTACGAATGCTATATAAAAGGTTTCCATTGATGAATGATTAAGATAGGGGATCCTATCAACCCTTACGTATTTATCATAATGGGAGAAACACCCCTTTTACTCTTAGCAAATGTAAATATAGGAGAAATACTACATGGGATCCCAACAATGGAAGGAGGGTAAAGTGACGCTTGTTATCAATTCATAAAAATATTGGAGATAAATTTCATTGTTGTGTGGCAAATCATCACATACCCTAAGGATCTTGACAAATCTAATAGTTTTTCCAGGGTGTGTTCAAAAAAAAAATGTGATTGCCAACGTTTAACTATGGTGGAAGAGAAATAATTCTTTTCCTCCTCTACTACATCATTAAGTAAATGTCTTGAATCTAAAAATACCCTGTTGCCTTCATGTCCCAAGCCAATTTATCTAACTTTACATATATATGTTCTATCTATGGATGTAATCATTCTCCTACACAAAAAACATGTATAATTTTTGGCCTTCAACCAACTACATACAAGGCTATTTTTTATTCCTCTATCTTTCATCGATTTCCTTGTTATTTGAACCTCATCCCACTTGCCAAATTTCACATAGATGTTCGAGAGAAGAACATAAGTTGCAGAAATTTTAGGATAATAATGAAAAATCATTGTTGATTTAAATAATTCTAAGCCTATATTCACCGCATCATTAATTAAATATCTTGAATATGAAAATACCCTGCTTCCTTAATGTCCCAAGCCAATTTCTACAACTTTGCATGGATCTTTTGTGTTTATGTATTTTTTGTTGGCATTCAATCCAACTACATCCAAGGATATTTTTAATTCATATATCTTTCATCAATCTCCTTATCATTTGAACCTCATCCCACCTTCCCACTTATGTATATATGTTTGAGAGAAGAACATAAGCTGCAACATTTTTATAATCCACATATAAAAGCATTGTCGCTGTAAATACTTCTAGGCCTATTTTCATTGCATCATTAAGTAAATGTATTAAATATGATAAATAACCAACTACCTTCATGTCCTAACTTTGTATGGATCTTCTATTTTTGTGTATGTGATCTCTCTCCCACACAAAAAAACATGTATATTTTTTGGCCTTTAATCCAACTAGATCTAGGGATCTTTTTAATTCCTCTATCTTTCATCAATCTCCTTACCATTTGAACCTCATCATATTTGGTAACTTCTACATATATGTTTGAGAGAAGAATATAAGTTGCATCATTTTTAGGATCCAAATAAAAATAATTGTCACTATAAATACTTCTGAGCCTATATTTATCTGTGATCTATAGACACCAACAAAACACATCCACACAACCACCACAGGTTTAACTGGCATCTTAATGATGAAGTTTAGGGTGTCCTCAAGATATCCAACATAGGAAATAAGGTAAACCATGCACACACAATGTTCAATTGCAGGTGTAATGCAATAAATTTTACTCATGTGATTGAAGTATGTACAACCCTCATCCACTAAATTTGCATGGCTGCATGCACATAGAATACAAGTAAATGTTGTTGAATTTGGCTTTAGACCTTACATTTTCCAATTGCATTTAGTTGAAATTTTCTAAAGTCAACAAATCCATTTGGTGTATATCCTACAATCATTGAATTCTAGGAGACCACATTTTCTTGATGCATCTTGTCCAAAAGTGCACGTGTATTGTCTATGCTTCCACATTTTGCATATATGTCTACCAAGGGAGTTGCAACTATATCTAAAAAATGGTGAATGCAATCAATCAATGATGCCTGTTTGATGCAAATGAAAGCAAGTTGCTTGCCAATTTTGTTATCATTGAAGAAATTCAATATATGCATGTTCCTGTTGAGGATATTATAGTAAAATTGAAAGATACAGGCTTAGAATTAACACCTTTGGAAGCTACAAAACTTTTGGATACATTATGTGCCATATTAGCTCAAAACTAGAGAGTTTTTCCCACAAAAAGGGAATAATGGTGAATAGTGGTATACTATGTTTGAGTCCTTCCTAGTTTCCCTTATCAACAGTTCTTAAGGACAAATATATGTGATTTTCATAATGATGATCAAGTTGAGAAATTCCATCTAGAGGTTGTTGTAGCACTTGCAAAATTAAATCAACAGCTATCAGTTTGTGGATGTAAGTGTTCAAGATATTTTTGGAGATGTCTACGAGGGAACATCAATAAGGAAGAGGATGAAAAACAATAAGGAAGAGGTTTTTGGAGATGTCTATGAGGGAACATCAATAAGGTAGATGTTGAACACCAATAAGGTAGAAGTTATACACTATTGTGAAACAAGGTGTTAAGCATGTGGCTATTTTTTCCATCTTCCAATGGGAAATCTTGGCTTACATAATACCATACATGGAAATATGAGAAATGTGATATTTGTTTCATAGTTGAATAAATTGAAATTCAAGAGTACAAGTATATGTGGTGAGAAAAAAATTAATAGAGGTGTAATATGTGTTACAAGGAATAAGATAGAGGCCATACCCATTTAGTTACTCATCCCACATTTGATAAACAAGGTAGTTGTACAAACAAACTCTATTATGCTTCTTGCACAGACTAGGAAATATGATCATGATATTGATATTCTAAAAGATGAACCCAATCATGAGACATACTAGAAATATATGAGGTTTGATGATCCTTGTAGTGCAAAATATCAAGAGCAATTTTATCTTTATAATCATTGTTATAGATCATACGAGTATGGAAAATATTTGGATGAAGGAATTATAATTCAAAAATGATGTTGTAATGAGAATTTGTTGCATGATCATGTTGGCTCCAAAAATAGCACCTCTGGGAGATGAGAAACTAACTTGAGTGGGCTAGCTTTGAGAGAGGTATGAAAAATGAAAATTTATTTTTCGTTGATAGCTGAGGTTTTGTTCAACACTTAACTCAATGAATCAAATCAAGGAGGTGATCAAGAGGCACCTTTAAAAGGGAATGGATTTACCCTACTACTTTTTCTCTTCCTTGAACAAGGTGAGAGGACCTAGTTGGGGGATCTAAATAAAGGAAAACCTTTCATGGATTGGTTTCATTTATGGTTGGTGTAGCTTAATTTGAAGCAAGTGCAACCATAGATTTAATACTTCTCTCAAAAGAGTTGTCATTTGATTTATTGTAAGAAATTGGCAATCAAATACAAATATAATAGACCTATAATGAATAACTTAAGATATTGCATTTGCATAACATTGTTGACCAAGGATGCTTTAATTGATATTGGATCAAAAACTTGGTGAGAATCTTAGTAAAGATTACTGGTGATGAACAAATTTTAAGCTCAACTTTGTAGAATAAACACATGTATGGTATGTAGGTATGATGTGCTTACTAGGTATGAAAATAACTGGATGTTTTTAATTGAGATTTGAAGGGGGGAGGGAAATTGAGATTTTTACCTTTGTCTATAAATGTTCCCATGGAAAGAATCCATCCTTAACTATGATGCTTGAAAATAACAATCAATTTAACATGATCTATGAAATAACATTTGCATTCATTGATACTCAATTTGCACAAATTTTGTTTACAATATTCACAATCCTAACTACAAATCATGGAGTTAGAGCTTAGATAAAGCACTTGCTATATTTGTTTTATACACCTAAAAGACCCTTTAGGGATAAAAAAATCTCTTCAAAAGTGATGTTGCCTTTAGGATTTTACAACTAAGAGAAACTATTGCAAAGTATACAATACTCTACAATAGTCTTACAATGTTAAGAAAAATACAACAACTAAGAAATACCCTTATGTACTTGAAAAAGTAAAACCAATGCAAGATAGTAACACAAATAATATTTCCTCATTCACTCTAAATAACAAGAAACATGAAAGTATAGCTTAATCAAAATAGTGAGAATCCATTCTTGTAAGTTCTCGCAAGGAGAGATAAACAAATGCCTTCAAAACCTATTAATGGTTGTACAATGAAACCACCTTATCTATTCCTTGTAGAACTAGACACATACAGTATTGCAAGAATCTAGAAACTAGAACTTAACACTAAACTTAATAAAAAATTCTACAACTTCCCCCAATCCGCCTCTTTCTTTCAAAATTAAATACCTTTACAATATATAAAATATGCGAGAGAGAGAGAGAGAGAGAAGAAAAATCTGATTTCCTTCTTCAACCACCAACAAGATGCATTGATGATCTAGAAATAAACATGAATGACCCTAATACCATTCCCTAATGTTCTTTGCCTTATAGAAGAAGAAATGGGTGCCATAACTCATCAATTTTGGTGGTTGAGCAAGACTGGGACTGCATCTTGAATGTAAAATATATTTTCTACTTTTTCTCCCACCATCTACCATCAATTTCTAAATCCGATGATGCTAAAGTGAATGGATTGAAGAGACCTTTCCAACGATATAAATTTTGCAAGGTTTGGAGCACCGCATCATAATTTATGGCTGTTTAAATTTTTTGAGTTTGTAGAGCACAAAATGTAATTTTGTAAAAATACAAAACTTTAAAACATCCATCAAGACCCGAACCTTGCCACGTGTGCATTACTTTGACCTCAACACATGTCAAATTTCCATTGGCTGTGGTGGGTGGAGATATATTTGTAGTTTGTATGTCGGTAATGCAATTATGGGAAACAAAAATTTGTAAAAAGGTCCTTAGGGACCAATACATCCCCACTTGTCCTTCTCTGATTAATTGTTAACCTACTGACTCTTTGACATGCGTCCACTTTCCATTGGTTGCGGTGGTTGGGGTACACTTCACAGTTTTCATGTTGATTGCCACTTTGCATTTTTCTTCCACTGATCCGACACCTTTCATTGCTCTGTCATGCCTCCACTTGTCCACCTCTCATTCGATGTGGGGGCCAAGGAGTATTTTGTATTTTTCACTTGATTATCACCCATGTAATTCTATAAACTGCAAGACTTTTCCCATGCCCAAACTTTGTTTACGTGTCAACCCATCATAAGTCATGGGTTTGGGGGGTTTCAATGCATTTTACATAATATATCTGCCTTGTATTTTACCTGTGAGAACCCACAACTACAAAACATCACCTAGGGCCTTAAATGTGAACCTACACCACTGCAAAACCATAGAAAACCTCTAAAATTCTTAAACTCGAGAAATACAAAGAGTTAGGAGGAAATTTTTACATTTTTGGAAAGGGGAAAGAATTTCCCACCTAATGAATATGCTTTTTGAGATCCTTAAACTCTGAGAAAGGAGGGTGATGCATCCCAGATAATTTTAAGTGCATAAAACATGAAAAATATCTGATTATTTCATATTTTCCATCAATGTGCCATGAAACTGCCCAAGTCCAAATTTATCAAATTGTTCAATCTTGCAAGGGGTGTAAAAGTGGCTAACAAGAACATATATTTGAAGAATGGTGAAAAAAATTATGCACATAGAATCAGTTAAATATACAGAGAGTCTAAGAAAAATATCATCTTGATCCAAGGAACTGCATTGAGCTCCAATAACGGCTCCTACTTGGGGATGAACACCACCTGTGGGTGCCACAAGAACAAAGACCAGATTCCTAGTCCATTGGGAAAGGAGTCATAAGGAAAACACATATGGTCACTTGAATAGATGTATAACAGGTTGAGGGAAAACTAAAAACTCCAGAAACCTGGTCACTATAGACCAGAGCACAAAAAAGGAAAAATAAGAAAAACAAAAGCAAAAATCTAAAACAGAGTTGTACACTGTACAAAATCATACCTGACCCTTAATCTTAGTCCAAGAAATTTTTGAGATTCCTGACATGGATAGGAAACTCTAGAAAATGTCCTTCTAAGTCTTTCAGAAAGAAAATATGCTGCCCAATCCTGATGTAATTAAAATATGGTCTCATCTATAGGGCATCAAATTTTCCATGTTTGACCTTGTCTTCATGTCTTTTGTCCCATAATAGGACCAAATATCCAACATTGAAAAATCTTGGAGTGACCTTCTTGTCAAATATTTTCTTGAGTTTTTCTCTAAACTTGACATATCTTTGATGGGACTCTCTTCTCTCCTAATCCAATTCCATAATTTGATTGATCCTTGTCTCATATGGACTTACTTATTTTCCATCTTAAAATTGTTGCATGAATTGATATGCAAAAAGTTGTAATTGCAAGGGAAAAAGGGGCTTGAAGTCCATAAACTAGCTCAAAAGGACTCTTTCCAGTAGACCTCTTTGTTGTAACTCTATTTTCCCATAGTGCAAAATTTAGTTGCTCACCCCATTTCCTTTTGTTTGTCTCTAGTTTTCTTCTGAGGATCTTAAGCAAGTTCTTATTGCTTGATTCATCTTGGCCATTTCCTTGAGGATTATAATTTGATGCATAAGCCAAGTTAATCCCATATTCCTTGCACATTGTTGCCAATGGTTTATCTCTAAAGCTCATGACATTGTCAACAACTATCTTGACAGGCACCCCAAATCTGTAAATTATATTATTCATGTAGACATGTAGTATATTGACATAATTAATTAATAAATAAAATAATCATTAAATAATATTAATTTCCCCCATCACTAACTCATCATTACAACTCCCATCTTAACCATATAATAATTAATCACAAGATTAATTATTATTAATCCCTTTTATCACATATATCCTTTATATTAAATATAGTCATCCTTTACCTAATATCTCATATCATCATTAATTCTTTTAATCCATTATTAATATCCTATTATCTTACCACTAATCCCTATTATCATTTTTAGGAATATAATATTCCTACACCCACCTACCCACCTACTCTATACCTATTCTACACCTAGCCTCTCCATGTAATCTCTCCCCAATCTTTTATTAGCCTAACCCAGTCCTAAACAAATCAAATCCTCCACATCTAAATCTATAGGCTTCTATTTCTAAAATCCTCTCTAAACTTCCCTCCATTAACTTTAAAAATTCAAATAAAACTCCCTCCCTCTATTGAATTTTAAATTCAATGGAGGATTCTCACAAATTCTAGAATTCTCCATTTCTCTCCTCAATCCTCAACCATTGACTTGGATCAATGTTGAACCTCCATTTCCTCTCCCTAAATCTCTAAATTGGCATGCCACCCTCTATGGAATCCAACTTTGGAGAATATAGCTAAGTGCTTCCAAAATTCCTAAAGAGCTCTCTATTATCCTCTTGTAAAGCCATTAAGCATCCTTACAAAATCATCAATCAATCAAGGGGAGGTGTTGCCCAAGTAACTCCACAAAATACAAAGAAATCACTAACATCCACGAGAAAATCCAACACAACAAAGGAGGAGCATTGAATTTGATTGATAAGTGTGGGTATTGATTTTCTATCCCTTTACATCCTTTGCTCAATCTGAGGTATTGTTAAAAGGATTAGAGCAGGAGAACAATTTATAATTTGTTTTCTTACATTCACAACTAATATTTTCTAACATATATGTTTTGGCACCCACTATGGGGCTTACCCCCCACTTTATTATTTTCAATCTTGTTTTATACCTAGAACAAGCTGTCCAAATTTGAAAAAAATTCATTTTAAAAAATTTGAATTTTTGTGACCATCTACTATTTTTAGCGTGAACTGGTGCATATGCCATATCTTTTGGCACCTATGTTGTAAATATTGGTTAATTTTCCCTATATCAGTGCCTTTGTATTAGGTAATAATATTTATGGTTGTAGGACTATCTTTTGACACCTTTGTGGAACCCGTGGCACCTCTTGTGATAAACATTAACGCCTTTATTTATTACCTTTGACTATGAAGGTTTGGCACATATGCTCTGGATTTTGCTGTGTATTCTTTGTTGCTTGGTGCATATGTTTATAATTTTATAATTACATTATGCTAATACTAAATTCCCTATTTTAGCACCTTTGTTCTGTCTTTTAACGTCTTTGGTTGTGATGCCCGCTAAAACAACCTACTTAAGACCTAAGAAACAACCTAGGATTAGTTAAGAAAATTATGGAATATTTTTTTTTTGTTTAGAAGTTTCCACAACCAGGTAACTAGACAAAAATTGACACTAACAAGTTCCAAAACAACTCAAGTCCACTAGAACATACTTCTCTTCTATTAACAATTATTAGAGGTCACAAGGTCCAAAATTTAGGGTTAGAAGTTTCAAAAAAGTTCAGGGAGAAAATTATTACTATACCCACTCTCTAACAGGATTAGAGTTTTAAATTGATTTTTCTCATGCTTAGTGCTTCCAAATTTTCCCTAAAATATTCCTGTTAGATAGGAAATTTCCCCACCTTTCCAGTGATATAAAGAAGTCCTCCTAACTCATATTTTCCAAGTTATGGGCTGATGAGCCTAGGGGTGAAAATTTTCCTTAGAAGGTGGGTTGGCGGGCATTGGGGTGAAAATTTTCCCTAAGGGGCAGGTTGGCGGGCCGTGGGGAGGTTTTGGGAAATTTTCCCCATGCGGGGCGAAAAATCGTATTTTGTTCCACACCTCTGCAGTCCACCAGGGGACCACGTTGCGCCCTCCGAGCCAAAGCGAAAAAGAGAGAGGGAAGGGCGGGGTGGTGGAGGTTTTGAGGAAAATTCACCAAGGAGGGGGAAAAAGGGATAAGTGCACACGTGGGCCTGCCCATCCGCGGAGAAGATTTCGCCAGGGTGAGGGCGGGAGTGCGGGGCCATGGAGCACAAAGCAAAAATTTCCAAAATTTTTCAAAACAAACGCCAAGGAAGAAAAGGTGCCGCGCCTCCACCGTTCTCTCGTGAGGCCACGTGGAAGCTTCTGATTGGCTATGGGGTGGTGGAGAAAATTGGGAAAATTTTCCCAAAAGATAAGGTCTCAAGAGTTCTGCCCCTCTGCCATGCCACGTGGCAATACCTGATTGGATGTGGGATGGCGGGGGCCACAGGGATTTTAGGGAAAATTTCCCCAAAGTTAAAATTTAGATTTTTTTTTCCATAGTTTAAAACTTAAATTTTTTCCAAAGTCTAAAATTTAAATTTTTCCAAAGATTAATATTTAAACTTTTAACAGTTAGATTTATTTTAGAAGGCTGAATTGAAGTAGGAATTTCAAAAGGCCATAACTTTTGATAAAGAGCTCCGTTTTGGGAAAACGGGGACTTTCTGGAAATATCTCGATACCCTCTATGTATAGAAAACATAATTTTTAGATTTTGATATAGTTTAAGGGGTAAATTTAAAGAAATTCATCTATAGGATTTTAAAAAGCAAAATGGTAATTTTTAACTTATAAATTTGGTTCAAATTTGATCTTCTTTCTCTCCTAACATGTCAAATAGACATGGAGCAATGTCCTTAGATGAAATTAGGGTAATTTGGAAAGTGTTAGGATAGGTTGCAAGTGCAATTTTGCTGGATTGTTTCACATTTAGAAAATGCAAGTTTCTTTCGACAACAAAAGGCCTGCATATTTGCCTTTGCTTAATTGGAAGATCCTTAGATCATTTCTTAAGTGTTTTAATTCAATTTGAGTTCATTGATATCATAGCATGCTAGATTTTAATGTTTCAATTTTGATTATAGTTTTTAGATCCGAACTGTGCATTTTAGAAAGGTAATTGTCAGTTTTAAAAATTAAAACAAAGATCAATTTCTAATGGATCTGTGTATCATTTTCATCTTCCAATATGGAATTTATTTCTATTCTAGTATAATGCATTTAGTTGATTTGAAAAAACCATTTAATAGCTAAAGTGCAAGGTCTGATTTCTAATTTTATCATATTTTCAAAAGAATAAAGCATAAAATTTCTTTCATACGTATTCCTCATTTAAATTTTCCAAACAGAGATTTCAATAGCTTTTAATACTCAGATTTCAATGCAACAATGCAAATTGATAAAGGTAGTGCAATATCTTACTGATTTCAAATATACAACTCTACATTTTTTCAATTTCTTGAATGTAAATAATAGACTTCCAGTTCTTTCATAAAAATGAACATAACAGTACATATCCTTTACATTTCACTTTACAACTTTCCAAATAGTATAACATCTTTCCTTTACAACATTTACAATTTCATCCACTTTAAGATGGAAAGGTTTACAATAAAATTTATCTTGACAAAGGACTATCAAACTATATTTTCTTAGCTCTAGAACAATAACATGCCTTCTTTCCAATTATTCCAATTGAACACAACAAAATTGGGGGAAAGACAACGCTCTCCACCCAACCAAGACATCCAATGAAGAGGAGAATCTATCCTTCTTCATTGGTCCCTGAGCCCTAACCACAATTCAATAAGAAATGTGATTAAACTCATGGCAACAAAGGCTTCCACAAACACACAACAATCTTGCAACATGCACATTCCACATCAAAAACATAGTCCAAAACAAAACAACGGTTTTGCAACCACATAAAAGAAAATAAACAAAACTCAGGCTTCACCATGCAAGCCAAAGGAGCAAGAACTATGGGGGAAGATGCTTATCCTCTCAACGGGAATTGGGTATCCACCTATAACAAACCGCCAATATAAACATCTCCCATAAATCCTTATGCCTCCCACAATTAAGAAATGCAAGATATTTCTTTTCCATGGTGAATCCCAAACCCAAACTCCTCCACAAGAATTATGATGCCACTGGCATTCCCTTATGCCCCCACATGAATTCCCCATAGCCTTCTCCTACACAATTCCTATGGTAATCTACCCAACCAACCAACAAACACACACAATACATTCCCCATTCACACAAACATAACAAGAATTAAAAGCATAAATGAAGAGTTAAGTTCCTACCTCTCCATAGTTTATTTGGTTCCCAAAAACAAGCTTTCAAAGCCCAAAATACAGTCTCAAAATCAGAAATTTCCAAGTAAGAAAAGATCTCCAATCTCCTCCAAAATTAACAAGAACTCCAAACAACGAAGGAAAAAAATTCACCCCTAAGGAAGCATTCCAAAGTTTCAACAACTCAAACAAGGAAAAGAGTTCAAATTTTATAGAAGAGGGATGAGGAGAGGATGAGGTGGATCCATGTAGGATTACACATCACACATCCTCAACTCCAACACAAAAGTCAAATTTCATTCTCCAAAGCACATTAAAGAGGTGGGTGAATTAAATGACAATTTACTTACACACTCCAAAAGCCCACACACCAAAGGACTGAATTAAATAAAAGTAAGAAGAGTGCAATTAAAACATACAATTTAATCACATCAAAATGCATTATAAAAGTCTAAATTTAACTCTCCAACCATAGGTATGGCTGGTAAATGAAATTAAGAGGTATGGGACAAGTTTTACTTGTCCCACAAGCCTCCAAAAAACACCCCCAAGGAAAATTCAATTTCCAAGAAGATGAAGTGTTTCATACTCCAAAATCTGACTTACACAACTCTTACACATCACTTTCAACATTTAATACAAAATCCAACAACTTCTATAATTACTTTCTTATATCCCAAATTTGATTGATTGATTTATTTCTTTTAAAAATATGATTACTCACATTAATCTACCACAATTAATTAATTAAAAGAAAGGAACACATCACTAAGAAAACACATACAATAAAACAAGAAACCTCATTAATAAAATACGCAATACCCATGGTCACATTTAAAGGTGATCCCCCATGGGAATCCCAAATACTAACAAACACACACACACAAACAAAACTAGTTGTCATGGTGACCTTGTTGAATTAATCTAGAATTCCAATGTGGTTGGTCTCAATCCCCTAACATTTGTTGTGATAGTTTAACCTACAAAACAAAATATCTTCTTTGGCCTCGTGGCCATATCAGAACATCCAACATGATATAAATATAATCACAAAATCATCTATACATATGAATCACAACAACATCAAGGTAATCAACAATATCACTTACAATTTATATCGACAACTATATCATCATCATATAATGTCCATTTTCTAGGTCTACTCACAATATCAAAAATTCACATGTCCGAATAACATTCAAAATATATCCATGTCAAAGAGTATGACATCATCAACATATGAAGGGTCTCTAATAATCATCTTGCATCACAAATGAATCAAGATCAACAATAATCCATGGTCTAACATCTAACATCATACTAAATCAAAACCATAATAATATCCATAATGTGATCAACGATTGCTCAGATCAATATCAAAAGGTGTCAAAGGGAAGTGGGCACTACATTGGTGCTGTTGTAGCACCTTTTCTCATATTTCAACATTTTTATTATTAGAGATGTTTAATCTTAGTTTGACAATTTTGTTACCTAAGTGGAACCTTTGACCTATTTCAGTTTTTCTATGTATTGGTGCCTTTTACCTATTTCAGCACTTTTGACCTATATATTAGCACCTTTTTTGTATTATAGTTTTTCTTAGAACTACTTGTTCTAACTTTGTCTCCTAGTGTTTTTGGTAGTTGTTTGTAGGTCTTAAAATTCTATGTTTACAAAAATATTACAAGAACAAGGGGAAACTCCACCTATTTTAATATTTATTTGGTGTTTATTTAATTGTTTTGGCTACAGGATTTTTGATTAATTAAAAACTACTAACTATCTTGTCTTACAGCCTGATTGGTTGAAGAATAATGGGGTTGTTAGAAAAGAACTACTAACCTTTGTTTTGTAGGGCCTCCTCTTGAAGACCCTGTTATATAAGCTTTATAATTAATTTTAAATCATTATTTTGTATCTATCATTATAGTCACTAAGTCATGCACTTTGGGAAATTATTTAGTTCGATTTTATACAACTATTTGTATGGTTCTCAAGTGAAAAAGAGTATTAATTAACCCATGTCTTTGGTCATTTTAATTTTCTTTCTATCATTTCTTTCGGTCTGCACCTGCACATGCCTAATATGTACTATAAGTTTTCATTCATCCTATCTATGACTGGGGTACCCAGCCAAGACTGGGGCACTCCAGGCGCCCTGGTCTTCTTTGAGGTTCCTTAATCCTCTTTACACTATACTCTTATCTTTTGGGAACTTTCTAGTTGTTTTAGCTTTCTATATTTTCGGTGGTTGGCCTTTTTAGGGTTAGTTACAAGATTAGAACAAAAGAACAATATAAATATAAAGTTATGAGACCATAATGAGGACCAAGCACTAAGCACTTACTATCACCACCTAAGGTTGCATCCATCCAAGGCTTTTATTTCTCCATTGCATCCATCGAGCTCCATCACAAGGGACAAAGGATGGTTCATCTCGCATCACACTACATAGGAGGGGGTTATTCTATTTCATGCACCATTTATTTACATTCTACATCTATTTATTTCTCACCACTCACAACGTGTGACCGACACAAGAGAACCTAGGGCATAATTCTACACACACACACACCTATAAATACATTGGGTTTGAGATTTAGTACAATGATCAATGATAATTCCATTCATTTAGCAAATGAGGACAATCGACCCCATCATATGAATCTTTCTTTTTTAGGTTTTTGATGCTTTGTTTGGGGTTATTTAGGTGATTATGTATTGCAGGTTTGCAGTGACATCAACAAACCAAGTGTGACATCCACCCGACAAGAAGTGAACACAGGTAATCAATCAGTGACACCTTATAGGAGGTTCCCTAGTCATTTTCGTAGACTAGGGTGTCCCATGTGCCCCTACCCTTCTCCAGGTGCCCCAATCTAGTCAGATAGCTTAGATCTACATTTTCTTTGGTTTATGTGTGATAGTTTTATCCTCTTGTTCAACCAATATCCACTGCGACACGTCCCACAACATCTACGAATAAGGTAAGCCATTCCTAACCATCTTTATCTTTAGGGTTTTATATTTAATTTACTTAGATTGCTTAGGTGTATTTTACTAAATTTTACTCCATTTATTACTTGCTTTGCATAACATCGATTAAGCTAGAATAGATCTCCATATCACATTTTAGTTTTACCATCATTAATTTACTACTTCTATAGCATTAGATTAGACTACTAGTTTACATTTTAGTTTAATCATTTTGGTGAACCCGAACTTGATCTTCACGCTTAAGATCCTCATTTTCCTCTATCACAGGTCAAATTTCTTTATCTGATTTACTTTAGATGCATCCCAACTACCAGGTTGTTCTACAAAAATTCCTAGAAACCAAGTATCTTCCTAAAGATACCATGTCACACAAAATAAGCCTTATTTTTGATGGTTTATTTGAAGACCCTATTATTCATGATCCTCCATCTAATCAATCTATGTTGGAGTCAATTCAAACTTTGCATTCTTTATTTCAAGACAAATTTAAGGCCATGGAATCCACGATTACATCTCTCAAATCCAAATCCAACATCTTAAGGGTGATTCTTAGGCTCATGTTTGTTCTCCTTTTACATCTCATTATCATTCTATGTCCACTACATGTGCTCATATCAGTGAGCCTCAAGTCATACCATTACCAGAGCCTCTCATTTTTAGCGCAATGCTAAGCAACATGAACATATAATTGAGCTCCTTAGTCATCAATTGATCACTTTACCGCATACTCATTACTATCCTCCTTATCAGCTAACAAAATATCAAGGGGGTCCATATTAAAATTATCATCAAATCAATGGCCGTAACGAAGATGTCTGTTGCACTTTACAATGAAGAATCAAACATCTTGAGTGTTAGGGATTTATCTTATTCATTGAACAACATTTTGTTCTATGCCCATTTGCAAATGATACATCTTAGTGGGTTCCTAAATCTGATTTGTCTATGTCTAATGAGCATCATGCCATCACTTCTAGTATTCCTTCTTCCATCACTCAAGCGCCACCTATGCAATCTACTCAAGTCAAGCAACCACCTCTCCAAATTAGTCCAACACTTCCTCCTAATAAGTCACCTACAGTATTATAGAGCCAAACTAAGCAACCTTATTTAAATATAAATGCAATTCATCCACCTTTCAATTCATATGTGATCAACAAGAAACCACTCATTAAAAAAGGTAAGCATAATCTAACTCAAATTTTTTGACTCTCACAATTTAAGGACCCTATCTAGTCCTCGCTTCAACGTCCAATCACTTTTGTCAAAGAAACTACTCCTTACATTGATCCACTTAACATCTTTTGACTAAATCTCCATCACTTACATACTTGGGGGAATGGCACTTATCATCCCCCTCCCTCTTCTAAACAACAAACATGCATATTACATCTTCATAAAAATCCAAAATCTTCTCATTATACTCATACTTTGACATACACTCACATCGTCATTACCCGATGACACACTCTCAAGTGCTTCGTTTCACACTTGACTATTGAGGGCTTCCTACACACATGAACCTCACACACTATACAATAGGAATTATACATCTCACATTACATATTATCACCATTACACATATTATGCATTTTACGCATCTACTAGTACGCGTTGCACTAACTACCCTATGACGCACTCTAGTCTCACAGTCCATATTTGACTATTGAGGGTATACAATAAAAAATGGACCATATTACACTCATGCATTCACACATTTCTTATGTGACAATCCTAGATTAGTGATACATGCTTTAGGCTAGAGGGTCAATTCTTATAGCATCGTTTAGTGGTATATGCTTTAGAATACATCACCACTCATTCTAGTCATCTTTTTGTGATTTGCTCTTGGCTACATCATCACACACACTCCATATCTATGTCACATATCATCACTACACATTCATCAAAACGTGATACACACAACACATAGCTCGACCATTTCTTGATGATGTACTCTCATTTATGGTTCATTCTTGGTTGTTGAGGGGCAATACTAAATGAACCTCATTTCATACACTTCCATTCACTCAGGGGGCACATGGATCCTACCATTTACACTACATTCCACATCATCCATCCACAACATGTTGCATATCTTGGTCACATTTACTTTTTATTACATTTGATTGTACATGTTCGTCTTATTATACATGATCGCTAGATTTATTGTATGTCATTATCTCTACCATACACACATGCGCCTTCACTTGATTTTCTAGTTGTGATCACAAATACAGGGCTTCTACATACAGGATGGATGTTTGGAACACTACCAGTCCCACAAAAACTATTGGGGGCATACACCTTTATACTTTATAGGTGTTATTGTTTCATTTTGTACTTAACACTTTACATTATTGGTTATACATGCTTTGAATTACGGTTTATCTTTTTAACCTGCTAACAGGAACTTCATGTACAACATTTGTTTTTAAGGATTAATTATAACCATGGTTATCTATTGTTTATACTTGCTTTGTTTTGTTTTCTATTGTTTGTGGGCCTTTCCCTTTGTTTGGTGTGCACATGTTTTTGTTTATTTGTGGCCACTATGGCCTTAAGTGTCTTACGACATTGTGAGTGATGTCCCATGTTTGCAACCCACATTTTGTGGTCTATAATTGGCCTCTTTCATGTTTAATTGCATTCCATATTACACATTGTTTTGGTATCTTACACTTATTTTCTACATTCATGATTGTTCGTACTAACACTTGTCTTCTATCCAACTATTTGTGTGTGCCTTGATTTCTACCAAGCATATTCCCCTCCCCCTGCAGGGCATATTTTACGCGGTCCATCCTCTTTTAAGGAAACATCTTCCTATCTATGATGTAACATGCACCCCCAAAGAGGTGGACATCATTTGGGTTAACACACTACGCAGTGCAGTATAAGATAAGTCTGATTCGGTTTTCGATTTTCCATCCTTGACATAGTGGGTTATATAGTGAGAGGGTTCATACCAGTCTATAGAACTCTGATACACAATGGATTTTATAGGATAGGTTGTCCTTAACATCATGGGGAGTAGTTACAGGTTGGAGAATATAGCAAGCTTTCCTCCCTACACTACTTTGACCAATGACATCAGATCACCCAAAAAACCAGGAAGTACATAGATCTCTTCATATTCTCAAGGAAGCAGGCGATTCTAAGTATGAGAATAATAAAACTTTCTCCCTACACTTCTTTGGCCATAGTGGTATGAGATCTCCCCAAAAACTCACACTTCACCGAAAATTATAGGATATCCCTTTTTTACACCTTTTTCTCATCACGGATCAGTGCACATGTTCCTTTTTCATTTTCATACTTCCATTACAATCTTTTTACTATATACATGTGGTTTTTACACATATACATGCATATTTAAGTACTTGATCATCTTCTCCTTTATAACTATGTTCGTATAGGAAGCAAGCAATAAACAACAAACTACAACAATGTGATAAAAAATAACACCACACACAACATACTAACATGCAGGTACATAACACACATTGACATCTACACACGTACTTCCACTCGAGGTTAACTCATCAATTTTTTAATTTTTTTGCATTTTTAGTCTCCACGCTCCATATTTTTTCATTCCACTATAATTCTAGTCTCACAACGTGTTTTCTACATCACTCTACATGGATATCAAGTACGCATCTCTATTTGCTTTATGTTACTGAGGGTTACACTCACCAACATAAAGTGGGGGAAAATGTAGTCACTAAATAATGCACTTCGGGTAAATATTTAGTCCCAATTTATACTACTATTTGTATGGTTCTCAAGTGAAAATGAGTACGCACCTATACATGCCCATCAGTAGTGTCATTTTTCATTCATCATATCTTTGAATGGGGTGCCCTGATCCTTTTACACTTTACTCTTATCTTTTGGGCACTTTCTAGTTGTTTGAGTTTTATATATTCTTGGTGGTCAACCTTTTTGGGGTTAATTACGAAATTAGAATAAGAGAACCATATAAATATAAAACTATGAGACCATAATGAGGGACCAAGCACTAAGAAATTACTATCACCACCTAAGGTTGCATCCATCCAAGGATTCTATTACTACATTTGCATCCATCTAGCTCCATCACAAGAGACAAAGGATAGTTCATATGCATCACACTTCATAGGAGGGAGTTCATTATATTCCATGCACCATTTATTTACATTCTACATCTAGTTATTGTTTGTTACTCATAAAGTGCAACTGACACAAGAGCACATAGGGCACAATTTTGCACACACACACACACCTATAACTACATTAGGTCTGAGATGTAGTGCAAAACTTAGTGATAAGTCCATCCATTTGGCAGCTGAGGAAAATCCAAGCCCTTCATATGCATCTTTATTTTTAGGTTTTTATGCTTTTTCTAGGATTTTGCATGTGACTCTTTATTACAGTTTACAATGACATCAACAAAACAAGTGCAACATCCACCAAAAAGGAAGTGAACATAGGAGATAAATCAAAAACACCTTGGAGGATGTTTCTTGATCATTTCCACAAACTAGGGTTCCCAAATCTTAGACCAAGGCACCCCAAGTGCCCCTAGTCAGACAACTCAAATCCACATTTTCTTGAGTCCCTGTATGACAGTTTCCTCCTCTTATTCATTCGATCTCCACCGTGAACAATATCATGACATCTATGAATGAGCTAAGCCCTTCCTAACCCTATTTTTCTTAAGGGTTTCATATTTCATTTTCTTAGATTACTTGGGTCTATTTTACTGCATTTTATTCCATTTATTTATTGCTTTGCATAACATCATATTAATCTAGAATAGATCTCCATGTCACATTTTAGTTTTATTGTCATTTTTTTACTACTTATATAACATTAGATTAGACTAATAGTTTCCATTTTAGTTTAATCAATCATATTTTTGTGTGTTTTGCATTGTTGCTTATTTTTCCCCAAGGGTGAAATTATGTATGCTCTCCTCTCACATCCTAGGGCAATCTTAAGGATAAAAAGTGGCTAACATTCTTCCATTTTTTATTTTGTAGTTGTAACATGACATGGAAGTGACATCCATACAATTACCATAGTCTAAGAGGTCTCATGACCATGGGATTCATCTCCATGCATGTAGACGCACCCCATGTTCCAGCGGGGTATATAAATTCTTCGAGAGATGTCATTATTGGCTAAGAACTTGCTTGTTTTAAGAGTGATGTGAAGTGAGGGGCTTAAACATTCCAATAACCAAGCATTAGACAACATCCTTGTAAAATAGAATTGGGCCCCACTTACTGCAAGGTATATCGAGGACTCCCCTAGTGAGCTCGTACATCCTAGATTAGGAAACCAATTGGCCTCATATCAAGCTATGGTACAAGGAGGCCACACTCCCTAAGATCACTCCTTAGCCAACACCACATTGACACATAGGTGGAGAGACAATTATGACACCACCGTTGGTGTGTGGCATTGAAAGCGGGCTATAGCTTGGTTGCAATCCCATTTGACTAGTTATTTTGTGATTGCATTATTGTGACTTCTTGGTTGTTTTTTTGAAACTAGTATACAACCCTCACACTAGTCCCATACACCTACCAGTCATGCCTTTTGACCACAATTTGACTACCCCATACATACTTTTGATCACACATCATTCACCATACACCTTTAACTATATACCTTTGACCATACTTTTATCATCCATTATCTATTTAACATCACTCACACCCTCCTATTAACATAAATAAAAATAAATAATAGACATCCCCCATGATCAACACACTTTAGAACCACAAAATACATTTACAAACATCCCCCATATCACAAATTTTTTTAAAATTCACTTACACATCCCCACTCATAAACGTAACCCATTCCACAACATCTCACCCAATCCAAACATCCATTCATCTCATCATCACAACAATTCTGCTTGGTTATTTAAAATTTCTTGTTGGCATCACAACACTTACCTAGGCCTAAAAGATCATAAAACCTATCATGTCAAATATCTATTTTTAATCATGAAACTTCCTACATCCCCACATTCTCACGTAATCTCACATATACACTGTCAGACCTAAACACCCTATCTATAATTCTCTTATTGACACAATTAATTCAATCTTGTTAATCAACATCTTAAGTATGAACACCCAATCCTTATATCCTATTTAACTATCATAAGCCCTCACATTGAGGCTTATCCGAATCCCTCTATTATTGAGGTAAATCCTTCTTCAATCCTATCAAATCCCTCTTCAAATCCTCACATCCCAAAACAATGTTTGATTATTGAGATTACACACTAGTCAAATAAGAAATCTTATCCTTTCCTCATCTACACATCTCTCATCAATTTAGCACACATTCATCCCATCCACACATCTCAATACCACTAGGGTTTAGTGACACATAGGAGAATAGTTACTTGATCCCAATCAGGAAACGATGACAAAATCAACCACCAAGAAGTAGGAAATGACATATTCAATCACAACTACTATGAAGCCAATGCAGAAGACAACCGTACCCAAGGAGAAGATGAAGAAACAATGGTTAACACCAGTAGTGATGATGATTCAAGAACATATTTCATGGAAGGAAGATGATGAGAGATGCTTAATCACTTTTTTGATAAAAACAAAGACACTCTCATAGTCCACTTAAATCACATGGGAGTGAAACTTCCTCCTGATTATACCCATAGCCGGCTTCATAGTCTCCTCTCTGATAAGAATGACTACATTGGACAATGACCACCATCCCCATAACATCATAATCCAAATAACCCAAATCAAAATAGCCATCATGTTGCACATGAATGGCATAATAGAGAGAACACATATAACTCTCATATATCTAAAGAGGCCGTATTTTCCAAATTACAACAAATGAGTAACCAAATCACCCAATTGGCCTCCTAACTTGATCCATAATGAACAAATGACCATGGATATCAACATTCCCAATGACCCACTTTTAACTTAGCACCTACCGAGCCTCAAGAACCTATCTTGGGGAAGGAAGTGAAGTCTATAAAGGAAATGCTTCAAGGGGGACAACTCGGAAAAAAGGACGAAAATATAAGTTTGAGGAACTATGTCCTTATCTGTTTGACCATGATATATTGTGTGTCCATTTCCCTTTGTACTTAAAACCACCAAAGTTTGATAAATACAAGGGAAAGGGTGACCCTCATGAACATGTTGAGGAGTTTTATATGTTATTTCAAGAAGTAGCATACAAAGAATCCAATTTGCTAAGAATCTTTTCACAAATTATAGGCATTCCTACTCTTGAAAGGTTCCTTTGCTTACCCAAGGGATATATCACTATAAATTTTGAATCATTTCTCATATAATGCAGAGCATGATGTCATGATGATTGACCTATGCAATACCAAACAACACAATGGAGAAAGCTTTTAGTCCTTCCTGCAATGATGATAAGCCCTTGCTAGAAGTATTCCATGGCCCATCCCAGAAAAGCAACTGGTTACCATCTTTGTTGCTAACCTCCATCAAGAAATAACTTTTCACCTGCAAGTACATTGTTCCAATACATTCGATGAAATCATAGAAAAGGGAATGGAAATAGAAAATATCTTGTTTCCAAAGGCCTCATTAAATTGTATTCCAATGATTACAATCAATCCAACCAGTCCTCTGAATCACGAAGCCTAAATATTTTAGAAAAAATAAGAATTTTGTCAACGATGGAGTGATAGAGACCAAAAATGTTCAACATCTCCACAAAGCCACTGTCATATCCATCCCTAAGGGTCAACCCCGATCTACCTAAGATCCAAAAATAAGGACATAAACCCGCCCTTGTAGAATCTATTGAAGAAATCCTTGAGAAACTAGTTGTTGCTAATATGGTTGTTTTCCCCAAACCCAATCGATTGATGAGCATAGAAAATATCCCTTTTGGTTACAGAAAAATAAATATTGTAAGTTCTATAAAATCAAGGTTCATGCCACCACTAGGTGTATGAAACTGAAAAATTACATTTAAGACCTAATTAATCAGGGAAAAATTAAAATTGAAGACAATGTATCCTCTTTCTCTCAAAATCAGAAGCTAGGAATTTACCAAAATCCATTTCCTAATCATGGTCAAAACCATGCTTTGAATCAAGGTCAACAAAAATCTGGTAAAAACCTCAAGTCATCCACTTTCCATTCTAATCATATAAAATACCGTCATGTATCGTTATAGTATAAATCCATTTTTGGTCATAATCACCATCATCCTCATCAAGTAGCCACCATCAAGGTCAAAGGGCCTTCCCACAACCATCAATGTGTGGTTACTACTCGCAGGATCTATGTAGTGATTCAAGGGGCTCCTCCTTCTTCCTCAAATCCACCACCACAAGCTTAGTACAACATTGTTGAAAAAATTAAGAAAACCCCCACATAAATATCCATCATGGATCTTATCAAAACATCCTCTGCACATAAAGGCGTCTTTTATCACACTCTTCAGGAAACATGTGTCCCAAATGACATCGATCCCACACAATTCCAAGCCCTCATTTCTCACCTCTACCCCATCTCGACACCTGTCACTCACTTTCACCAAACAAGAATTACCACTACACGGTATGGCCCATAATCTTCCTCTCTACATTGAGGTTCATATTGAAAATACTCGTGTCAAACGATTACTAATGGATAATGGGTATGAAGTCAAACTTTATACCCTATCTCTCATTTGATGGCTAGGGTATAATGAGTCAAATTTACAACAAGAAATAATCAATATTAAAGCTTACAAAAATACTAAAATAAATTATGTTGATACTTTGTACCTTCTTATTAATGTAGATCCTATCACACTTCCCACCTCGGTATACATTGTGGACATTCAGTTCCATTACAACTTGTTACTTGGTTATCCTTGGGTTCATGAAATGTGTGCCATCCCATCTACATTTCCTCAATTTATTAAGTTTGAGCATGATGGCATGGAAGTCATCATCCATGGAGACCCTCAACCCTTCCATTATTTCCAAGAGCTTAGATTAAAAGGTTATAAGGATATGTATTTTCCCATCACTGAAATGGCCCCTTCACAACCTCTATCTCCATCATCCATAAAATTTGTTACTTCATATGTTTACCTTGACAGTATTTTTTCCATTTCATGAAACACCTCATCATCATCCGCTCCCCTCTTACCCAATCCATCTGCATCCAATTTTATCTTACGTACTCCACCTCTTAAGCTCAAATCCATAGGGTGTGGGGAATATCAAACCTTTAGTATTGAATAGCTACCACTTTCACCTAAACTACGTGGCAGGCATAACATGTGTCAAAAACAAGAAAACATATTCATTGGGATCTTCCACTTTTTTCTACTTTGGGTATCTTGCTAACAATTACCTCGATCCATCCGACACTATGTGGTTCATAGATGAATCTATGCTATCTGTTGTGTAATCATTGAGTATCTAGTCGCCAAACACATGATGAATCATATGGGATACTCTGGTCAAGGACTAGGTTGTCATGAAAAGAGAATCCTTGAACCTCCTGTTATCACCCCCAATCTTTATTCCCACAGAATAGGGTACTAACCACTTGGTGAGAGTATCCATGATGACCTTAGTGAAATGACCAAACTAGTTGAGGAGGCCATAGAAACCAAAAAAAAGATCCAACTATAGCCAATATCAAGATCTTTCCACCAAAAATATCTTCCATGAAACCTCCATCCTCCCCATTAATGTTACTCTTACCTACCCCCAACTCATCTAATGGGACCAACAATCCAAACATATCTCTCTTGATACATTTAAAAATGATGAAGAAATTCTTGAATTCATGGGAACACGATATAATTTACTAGCCAATGACCATAAGAAAGGTTTTCAAGTATGTCTAAATGTTGATGCCTAATTTGGTGAATAGGCTCACTCCAATCCCAATCCAGTATTCCCCATCCTAACTTCTCCTACCACTAGGATGAGGAGGATCCCCTTGCAGAATTGTTCCAAAATCCCTCAAATATAGAACATGATCTGACTATGGATCAACTTCTTCCATCTCCTAAAATGCTACAGTGATGGGTCAACATCATTAATTGAGGAAACCATTAATATTAATATTGACACTAAAGAGGACCCCAAGATTATCAAACTGTGGCCATCATTATCTATAGAAGAAAAAGCCACCTTTACAACAATTCTTAAATAATTATTAGATGTATTCATATGGTCCTAAGTGGATATGCTTGACCTTGATCCATTTCCGGTGGTTCATAATCTCGTGGTGTGTAAATATGTGAAGACAATCAAGCAAAAAATGTGCAAGATGCATTCAAAGGTAGCCATTATCGTCAAGAAAGAACTTTAGAAGATGCTTAACATCGATTTCATTAAACCTATCAACTATTATGATTAGATTTCCAACATCATCCCAGTAGGAAAAAGGTTGGGGGCATCTGCATTTACATGGATTTCCACAACATTAACAAGGATTTCCCTAAAAATAATTTACCCTCACTAAATATCGACACGATTGTGGACTCTACAGCCGTGCACGAAATGTTATCTCTTATAGATGGATTATCAGATATAATCAAATCAAAATAGATGAATAATACCAACACAAAACTTATTTCACTACACCTTGGGGTGCATTATGCTATCAGTTATGCCCTTTGGTCTCAAAAATGTTGAAGCCACATATTAACGTGCCATGACTACCATATTTCATGATATGATGCATGATATTGTTAAAGATTATGTCAACAATATTCTAGGAAAATCCAAAACTATAGAAGAACACTCTATGCTTCTTTGTCGTATTTCTTAAACAATCCAGAATACAAAGTTTGGCTCAATCCTAAGAAATGTGTTTTCAGTGTCACATCACAAAAGTTACTCAGTTTCATTGTCTCATAACGCGAGAATCAAAATTGACCCGAGAAAAGTTAAATTTGTGGTTGAAATTCCTCCACCTACAATCTCAAGCAACTTAGAAGCCTACGGGTAAAATATAGGCCATTAGAAGGTTTATAGCACATCTCACTGATAAGTGTCATTCATTTCATCATTTTCTCAAAAAGGGAACAACCTTCTATTGGAATGAAGAATGTCAAACACCCTTTCACAAAATTAATGAATATATGTTACATCCTCCCGTATTAATGTTTCCCACTATGGGAATTCCCCTTCTCCTTTACATTTCAGCTAATCAGCATGCCTTGGGAGCTCTCCTAGCGCAACATGATGACCATGGAAAATAAAATACCATCTACTTATAGACACAAAATCATGCACTTTGGGTAACTATTTATTTTTGATTACATACTACTATTTGTATGATTCCTAAGTAAGAAATATAATGATCAACCCATGTCTTTGGCCACCTTTCTTTGTTTTATGTTGTTACTTTCATTCTTGCACATTTACTTGCTCAGTCTAAATTTTCACCTTTCAGTATTTTCCATTCTAGACACCAGCGCCCAGCCAGGACACCAACGTTAGGCGCCCTCATCCCCATTAAGAAACCTTGTCCTCTTTGTACTTTTGTCACACTTTTTGGTTCCTTTCTAGCCATTTGAGCATCTTATATTTTTGGTAGTCAACATTTTTGGGGTTAATTACAAAATTTAAGCAAGAGAATCATATAAATATAAATTTATGTGATCATAATAAGGGACCAAGCACTAAGAATTACTTATCACCACCTAAGGTTGCACCCATCAAGGAATCTATAGCTCCATTTGCATCCATATATATCCATCACAAGGGATAAAGGTTGGTTCATCTACACCACACTCCATAGGAGGGGATTTTATTCTATTTCATGCACACATTATTTACATTCTACATATAGCTACTTTCTTGTTATTTCAAGTATGAAACACACAAGAGAAACCTAGGGCATAATTCCACATACACACACAAAACTACATTGGGTATGAGATGTAGTGTTACACTCAGTTGTATTTCCACCATTGTGGCGGCTGAGAATAGTCCCAACCCTTCATTTGCATCTTTATTTTTAGGGTATGATGCTTTTTTTAGGGTTTGGTAGGTGATTCATTCATTTTAGGTTTATAATGACCTTGGCGATCTTACAATGACCTTGAGGTAATCAAAGGGGAATAAGTGTGAACCTATTGCGATACCTCAGAGGAGTTTTTTCAAGCATCTACATAGACACAGGTGCCCGAACAAGACCAAAGTACCCCATGTTCCCCCATCCTTCTCCATGCGCCCCAATCCAGCCAAATCTTCCAGATCTGCAAGTTTCTAGGATTATGTGTGACGGTTCTCTACTCCTGTTCAACCGGTCTCCACTGTGACATAGTCCTACAACCTCTTCAAATCAGCTAAGGCTATTTTAACCATCTTTGCACTTTAGGGTTTCATATTTTTATTGCTTAGTTTCTTATGTATTATTTCAGTATTTCATTGTTCATTTACTTACTACAAAATTTTATTATATTAGGTTATAATATTACATTTTAACATAATCATTTTGGTGAACCCTTACTTGATCCCCACACTCTTAGGGTCCTCAAATTTTTAGGGTATTCTAATCATGCACATTTCTATCCATGTTTATCTACAGAATCATCCTAATTTTATCAAAAACATCAAATAATATTTAGCTACTACTTATATTCCTCCTTAAACATCACTTAAATATGTATACCACAAGTTTACTTTCACCCTATCCCTCAACGAGGATCAAATAAATGTCATAATAGATGAGATACATTCTCAAAAAATTCTAGAATATGACTCCCTCTGTATATTCAAGTTTATGTTAACAATATCGGGGTAAAATGTGACTTAAATTCCATCATCAGGGAGTTGTTTATGATCTTCAAGTTGATCCATACCCTTTTGAGTATTGTCATTCTATCAAGAAATATAGTGATACCCCTAGTTATTTTGAGGATATTCAATATTTTTCTCGATATGGGTTAGGGGATGAATAATTGTGCCATTATGGATTCTTCGATACTATCTTAGGTCAACAAGAACATAAGGTAATAAAATTTTGGATCTTCCCACACAATCCCACAAGTTTGGACTAGGATATCATCATCCATCTCTCCCTCCTGTGGAAGCTTATATCACATTTCATACTTCCTCGCTTCCCCTCATACATCCAAAACTCATTAGTGATGTTACATCCACTGTTTGGGATAGTTTAGAAACTTTTTCTACTAATGACACTCTTCTAGAAAAAATGGGTGTTTATGATCATTTCCCTTCCTTCCACCATAAGAGGAATTATCCATCATCCCTCAATGTTACTGCTTACTTTAGTGAATCTGATATATCCCCTGATAGAGTTGACCCTCCTGATACTATTCCTACTATTCTATAGATCAAGGATCAGTTATCCCTTCTCAATGAAGAGACAGTTCAATATAACCTCAGTACATCTGAAAATCCATGAATAGTTTTTCTATCTACCCCTCTCACTCTTGACGAAAAAAAAAAGATATCAAACAAGTCCTTCACGATTTCTCTAACATTTTTGCATGGGACTATAATGATATGCCAAGTATTGATCCATTTGCTGCAATGCATAATATTTTCTTCAACCCTGGTGTGAAGTTTGTCTAATAGAAAAGTTGCAAAATTCACCCCAAAGTAACACTCATTGTTAAAGAAGAGATCGAGAAACTACTAGACACTGAGTTCATTCATGGTGTTGACTATCTTGAATGGGTATCTAATATCGTACCTATAATGAAGTTGGATGGTTGAGTTCCTTATTGTACTAAATTTCATGATTTAAATAAAGATTATCCTGAGGATAGTTTCCCCTTTCCTCATATCTACGCTATCATTGATTCTACAGCTAGATACAATATTCTCTTGTTCATGGATAGCTTTAGAGGCTACAATCAAATTAAAATCAACCCTGCTGATCGAGAGAATACCTCTTTCACCACACCATGGGAAAATTTTTGTTATAAGTTCATGTCCTTTGGCCTTAAAAATGTTGGGGCCACTTATCAATGAGCATTGGCACACATATTCCATGATTATATCCATAAAATTATCGAAGATTAAATTGATGACATCTTGTCTAAATATAGACGTTGTTCCTCCCATACCAAGGATATACAAATGCTATTTAAATGCTTACGTCAATATCATGTCTACCTCAATCCAAAAAAATGTGTTTTCAGGGTCACAACTAGTAAAATTCTTGGATATATCATCTTAGAATGTGACATTGAAATTGATCCTAATAAAATTAAAGCCATTTTTGATCTGCCTAAAAATTTACATCAACTATAATCATTACAGGGAAAAATTCAAGCTATTCAAATATTCATTGCACAACTCACTGATAAGACTCAATCATTTACATGGCTCATGAAGAAGGATACTAAATTTATATGGGACAAATAATTCTAATAAACATCAATGAAATAAAATCATATCTTTTACACCCACCTATCTTAGTCCCTTCGCTAGCTGATTGAACTTTCTTATTGTACATTTTTGCTATATTCCATGCCTTAGGCGCTCTATTTGCACAACACAATGATTCTAAACATGAAATGGAAATCTATTATATTAGTCAAATGCTACTCTGTTATGAATGAAATTATAGATACATAAAAAAACTATGTCTCAACCTTATCTTTGTTGAGGATAAATTACGTCACTATCTTCACACCGATAAGGTACATATCATCACCAAGGTAGATCCATTATGATACCTCTTGTCCCATACACATTTGTCAGGACATCTATCATGATGGGTTATTCTCCTTACCAAATTTTATTTCAATTTTATACCATAGAAAGCAATTAAAGGCTAGTTCATAGCTGATCAACTAGCCACGACTCCCTTTCTTTATGTTTCCCCTTCTTTGACTCTTTTCATGATGATTTTACTACTTATGATTTTGATCATGATACATGGAAAATGTAATTTTATGCGTCTCATTTTATCTTTAGTGCTAGGCCAGGGATAGTTTTCATCACACCACAAGGCGATTTAATCCCCTTTTCATATCGATTAGGGTTTTCTTGTACCAATAATATTTCCAAATGAAGCCCTCATTCTCGACCTTCTCACCTCCCAAAATCTCCTCATCCATAACATATGCATACATGGTGACTTTCAGCTAGTCATAAATCAGGTCAATGAAACATATAACACAAAAGAGGAACACTTAATCCCATACAACATGCTAGTAAAAGACATCTTGGCTACATTTGGGTTTTACTCGTATTGATACCATTCCTCGTAAGGATAATTTTCATGTGGATGATATTTCTAGTGCAATGTTTCTAATCCCACAATATATTACCGATGGCCAATCAAAATTCATCATTAGGCACCTATGACATCCTTCCATCTCCATGTTACCTCTTGGAGCTTGCACCATCACATGCAGTCAGGACAATCTTGAGTGGTTTAGTTCCATTTACAAATTCTTATATAAACAAACCACTTCAGATACTCTACAACCTCATGAAGCTTGTCATTTATGACATGAGGCTACCTGATAAGCCATCATAGGGAAAAAATTATTTAAGCATGCACTTTAGGGTTAAATATTACATTGTTTAGGGCTTGTTGATATTCCCACTGCTATTTCCCAAATACACGACAACATGTGTGGTGGTCACTTCTCTAGCAAAGCTATATCAAAAAAATTTGTGTTAAGGATATTATTGGCATACTATGGACCATGACTTCCTCGAATACACTACTTACTGTGAGAAGTTTCAAAAACACAGTAACCTCCATCACGCACCTGTATATGATCTTCAAGCAATTGCACCAACTTGGCCATTTTCCCTTTGGGGATTGGAGCTCATTGGCATGAGAAATCCTGAATAAGTAGATGGACACAAATTCATTATTATGGCCATTGAATATTTTACCAAATGGGTCAAATAAACTCCATTGTAGAACTTCACTTCACTAGTCCCGACATCCGTGGTTTCCATACTACCCATATCATTACACATTTTGGTGTGCCTAATCCTATTATCTCATATAACTGATCCTCTTTCAAAAATAAGGATGTCGAAAAGTTTTGTGAAAAATTTAAAATCAAAAAATAATTTTCTACTCCTTACTACCCATAAGGCAATGGCCAAGCCAAAGTCACCAACAAAACTATTATCAAAATCTTACGTAAGACAATCATTTCTAGTGGTAATGATTGACATAATTAGTTGTTTTACGCCCTTTGGGCTTATCGTACTAGTGTGCATACATGTACAAATGTAACCCCTTTTTCCTTAGATTATGGTACTGGGGCTGCTATCCCACTCAAGCTTGAGATACCATTATTATAGGTATCACTTAAAGGCATACTTAAGGACAATGAATATCATGAAAACCATCTACATGAGTTAGAAATACTAGACTCCTGCCATGTTTGATCATTAGAACATATTTGTGTGTATAAATCTCAGATAGCACACACATATAACTGTAAAACTTATCCTCACGAATTTAATATAGGTGATCTCGTTCTAAAGGAGAATAAGAAAAACACAAACACTGAAGCTCCGCTTAAAGGAAAATTTAAGCCAAATTATCTTGGTCCTTACATCATCACCAACAAACTTGGTGGCAGAGTGTATCGTCTTAACAAACTTTTTGGAAACCCACTCAATGTCATGCATCCTAAGAAATACTATGCATAAAAGCAACAATCAATACCCAATGAAACACTCTTATGCTTCATTTCATACTTGATTGTTGAGGGAAACCTATACACATGAACCTCACACACTGCACAATAAACACTACACATTACACATCATCACACATTACACACTTTACATATCACACTACAATTGCTACGGATACTAAACATCCTACTTATCTACTTATATGCATTGCACTCACTACCCTATGACACACTCTAGTCTCATGATCGATACTGAACTATTTAAGGTATATATATCCAAAGGGCCACATCACACTCACCCATTCAACCATTCAATATTTTTCTCATGCAATATTCCTAGACCCGAAGATATATGCTTTAGGATAAACCATCACTTATTATATCATCTTTTCATGATATACGCTTTGGGATAAATCATAATGCATTTCTACACCTCATCTCTATGTTGTATATCATCACTAAACATTCACCACACCACGCTACATATAACACATAATTCAAACCATTTCTTGATGATGCACTCTCATTTATGGTTCATTATTGACTATTGAGGGGGCATAAAAATATGAACCTCACTACGTACAATCACATCCACTCGGGGGCACATGGCTCCTACTATTCAAACTACATTCCATTTCACCTCATCCATAACATACTACATATCTTGGTTGTATTTACTCTTTCTTACATTTACTCGTACATGTTCATCTTATTACACATGCTAGATAGATATATTTCATGATATTTATCATACACACATGCGTGTTCACTTGCTTTCTAGTTATGATAATAGATTATACAAGTCCATTACACATTGCATGGATGTTTAACAAAGTACCTAGTACTAGTCCTAAAATGTCTCCTAGGGGCATCTACTTTGTACACTACAGGTGCTATTGCTTCATATCACAATAATTTAACAGATTATACATGTTTTGACACAATTTTTATCTTTTTAACATGCTAATGAATGCTTCATGTGGAGCATTTGTTTTATAGGACTATTTTATACCAAGGTTATATGTTACATTGTTTGTACTTGTTCTTCATTGTATGCCTTTGTTTGCGATATTTTCCCTTTGTATTATGTGTACAATTTTTTGTTTATAGATACTATGAGCTTGAGTGTCTTGCCACATCATGAGTGGTATCCCATGTTTGCAAACCACTTTTCATGGCCTACATTGTCTTATTATGTGTTCTCTCTTACACATTGAATGTTTAGCTTACACTTCATTCTATACATGCAGGATTTTCTTTGTTTTTATTAACACTTGTCTCCTAGGAACTTGTTTGCATGTGCCTTATTTTTTTACTAAGCACATCTCCCCTACAGGGAAGAGTTTCAAGATAATGATTGGTCCTCTTTTGGTCTACATACTCCTATAACAACGCCACATGTGTCATCAAAGAGGGGGCATCACTTGGTGAATAAGTCACCCCATATGGTGGTCTAAAAAAAGTATACTCAACACAACATGGTACTAGTATAAAAGAGTTTAGGGCTAAGAATCAGACTTGGGTCCTTAGTACAACAATGCATTTCCTAGATCGCGTGTAACTAGGGAAGTTACACATCGACCGGGTTCAACACGAGTCTACTGAAACTCTACACATAAAATTTTACAGGCGATTGTCCTTAGCATTTGTATTTATACACACCATCTATAATGGTGTTTTATTCTAGAGAGAAGTTAAAGCTTAGATAATAACACCAGACCCCACTCTCTATATTACCTCTACTGTGACATTGGATTACCCAAAAAACTAGAAAGTATAAGAGACATGTACTATGACCATACTTATCCCCCAAATATTTCTCACAATCATTGTAATTCTTTCTTTCAACACACGTCTAGATTCACTATCTTTGGTGCGGAACCCTCTATCGTAGAAGCTTTGAAAAATCCCTGTTATGATGCCTAAATTCCTAAGAGGCCAAATTAACACTCAAAGAAGTTCACGATGGCATATGTAGTGCTCACACTAGTGGTTTTTTACTTGTTAAGAAATTTCTACACGTCAACTACTACTGGCCTACCATGGAGAAAGATGCATGTTCATACATCCACAAATTTATCCCATGATAGAAACATGCCAACCTCATCCATATGTCATCACACACTTTGTAACCCATGAGTAATCCATGACCATTCTCTACTGGG
The DNA here is from genome assembly GCA_018340775.1 of Taxus wallichiana var. yunnanensis. Lineage (NCBI taxonomy): Eukaryota > Viridiplantae > Streptophyta > Pinopsida > Cupressales > Taxaceae > Taxus > Taxus wallichiana. Next base: position 658,495,281 of record CM031240.1, read on the forward strand.
GTCTCGATCTCATGGGAAAAATTAAACCCACCTCCTCTAATGGTCACAAGTTCATCATTACTACTACGAAATACTTTACTAAATGGGTCGAATCCATGCCACTCACCTATGTCATGGGAAAAAAAAATATATAAGTTCATCCTTAATTACATCATTTCTCACTATGGTATTCCATCCACTATAATCACAGACAATGGTAAGTCCTTTAAAAAATAATAAGTTCGTGAGACCATTTCCACATTAAGCTTAAATTTTCCACCGCATATTACCTGCAAGGAAATGACCAATCTGAAGTATCCAATAAAACACTAAAACACATTCTTGGAAAAAATTTCAGCCAAGTAGGATGTGATTGGCATGCACAAATCTATCATGCCTTATGGGCATATCATACATCCATTCACACTCCACTAGCTCCAATCCATACTCCCTTAACTTTGGTACTGAAGCTATCCTTCTTGTTGAGATTGATATCCCCTCCGTTTATGTTTCCATACATAACCTTATCAATGATGACGAATATCAATTGCACCACCTACAATAATTCAAGTTGCTAGATGAGAAATACCTCCAAGCCCTAGACCATCTAAAAGCTTACCAAAATCACCTTGTTAGACACTATGGAAAGCACATAAAAAATCACAAGTTCAAAGTTGGAGAATTAGTCCTCAAAGAGAACCAACGTAACACTAATTCCGACAAAGAAAAGAAAGGAAAATTTGAACCAAAGTAGCTCAAACCTTACGTCATCATAACCAAGTTCGGATCTGGTGCTTATAAGCTTGCTACTTAGGACAAGAATGAGTTAGATGATCCCGTGAATATCATGTATCTCAAGCGCTTATATTTTTAATTTACCATAACCCACAATAAACAAAATATAATTAAAAAAATGTCTAATGGTGAAAACCACTTCGGTGGCACCTTAGGCAAGTACCATGGTGAAAACTAGTTCCCAACGTTATGGTAAGATAGATCCTATGTCCAATAGTGACCTAATTAGAACATTGGGGGAAATTCCCTTCATCCATACCCATCTCCCCATCCCTATCCACATTCCTCTCCTACTATCTTAAATCCATAATTCTTCTTATCCTAACTATGAAGCAACAAATCTATCATGACTAGGAAAGCTAGCTTGATCTTAGCTAAGGTCACATTGTCTATAAAAACATTTGGGAGCTACAAAATTAAGAAGAATCTAAGTCAACATCGAAATGTAACCCTTGTAATATCCTTATGATTTCATTTCTCTCCACATCCCCCATCCACCTACTATCGCTGTATATTCCCCTTCGTAATCATTTTCCCTTTCTCTCTATTATTTTGCCTCATTTTGTGTAACAATTATGTTGTAAATATTTGTATAGTTAAATTACATCTTAAATTTCCTTTAGTAACATTATAAGTATTCATGACATTATCATATGTATATACCCACGTATATCAATCATCACAATATTTAATATACATTAACCATAATCCATAATAACCACCATATTCAAACATTACACTATCCATGATAACAAATATATCATCATCACTATTATCCCTCCACAAAATCTACATATAACAACTATCCACATATCCATAAAAAAACATCATCATCATCATAAAAATACATTCATTTCACATCCAAATTAATTCACAAATTAAAACCAACACATTAAGATCCATTTCATCATCAATTATATCATAATCAAACTCTATCAAAATATCTAGCATCACATCACAATAAAACTACATGATCATTCAATTTGCATCCAAATTAATTAACAAAAAAATTATAATATAATCCTAACATCATCACATACATCACCTAACCATAATAAACCATCATCTAATCTCATCACATCATCATAAACAATAAATATCTCTAAACATGTAAAATCCTATACACAACACCATCATGTCAACATACACTACTTATCAATACATCATCATAAAATCATCATCAACATAATCATTTATACATCATAAAAACATCAAAACAAAATTATGTCATCATAATAATCATATTGAATAATCTCGCTGATAAAAAATAATACATCATGTCATCACAATAATCCAATAACATCACACCATCCCAAAAATACATTTGTCTCATCATAAAACCATCAAAACAACATCATACATCATCATATATACATCAAAAAAATATCAAAATAGCATGTGTCATCCCATCATCAAAATAATCGTATCAAATGTTTCGCACATAAAAATAATACATGTCATCAACATGACCGAGTGATATATCTGTCTTCATAAGTACACATATATACATTAAAATGTGACCCTCATAATCATCATCAAATATCCTATAAAATATATATGATACAACAAAATAAAGAATGCCATCCCATATAAGCCACATATGTACATCTCCAAAAAATGTTTCTCATCCTTGTGCTTTGAGCTACCTATGTCATTATGTGCCCCATCTAGTCTTGACTGTAATACACTGACAGTACTCCTTGGAGCCATCAGCTATGTTGATGTCCTCACACCCAAGTACTCCATATATCGTCACTCCTCCTACAGTTGAGAAGTCACAATGCACTTGTAATAATGCATCTCCTCTATCAGGCTTGCATCGCCCAACTTCACGATCCTCAGTGGCACCATCTGACCAACCCCCTGAGTAGCTCCCTATGTCACACACTCTAATGCCTCAACTGTAGTATCTAAAAATTCACATCTATCATTATATGTATCTCTTTGGTGGTGGTATGTATCTTGATGTCGTATGGCACGATCCCTCTCCTAGTGAGTCACCTCTAGCTCCGCTTGAAGGTGGGATATCTCAGAGGTTGACCCCCCATCACCATTCCCTCTTTTTTGCTATCTTAAACCATCCACAACCTATTATATCTAGACCAACTCTCCCTATAATGAGATTTATTATGCAAGAACCATGTTTAGTCACATCTAACACCATTATCTAGCCAATATGATCCATTATATTAAGTATTGAAAAACATAGATGCTTCATACATCACACTAGTGTCACTATGAGTCATGCTTGCATGAACAAAACTAGTAGCATAACTCTGAATCAAACAAAGTATCAATGAGCTCTCTAAACCATGTAAATCAATACATATATATAGGGGTGGGGACTTTCCCTTTACTTTGCCCATGTACCTTTCAAAAAATAGGCTACATGATAATAATATCCATGCACCTTTACAAGAGAATACAAAATCATGCAAGTGCTAATAATAGATCTTATAAAGTTAACTCTAAGCATAAATCCTATTATTAGAAAAAAACCCTATATGGCACTCGGACTCTGCGAATCCCAAAATAACCTTGGTGTAGTTTGCAAGTATTTTATCAAATGTGTAACATTCCCCTTTTAAGACTTTAGAAACAAGGGAATTTTTTTTATACGTAAAGTTCTATGTTCTAAATTAACATAATTTAGAACACACATTACCATCCATTCCATCTCATAACCAAAACCATATGCAGCTGTAAATGACTTGGTGAACTACTGATCTCTCATTTCATCATAACTCTCTCATATTAACTTACTGATTTGTATACTAAGTAAAATTAGTTCCCATACCCTTTTTGGGGTATTAAGTGTTTTGTTTAAGAGGCCTATCTAAATATTTTTTACTGATATTCATCTAAAATCCCAATTCTTAAACTAGTTGACATAGATAAACACAACCAGCAACTTGTGATACTTTGGCCAAAGGTTTTTAAACATACTACTCATGTTTATATTCCTAGACGACATACTTGTCAAATGGTTAGCAACATAGTCTAGTGTGGAGGACTACTTGCGGTGACTAAGGGTACATAGACATACTCAATCGACCTATGTCAATTATGTGTGTCTAGTTATCCTAAGTCATCGTGAGTTGACCCTAACACTAGATCATACCCCTAACTCTACCTAGGGTAGAATTGTGACCAAGTCATATTTATGTAAATATGGATGACTAAACTTTGAAGGGTGCTTTGCAACATAGTATTCTCATGAAGACCTAAGTCTTCATGAAGGTATTGTACTATAGTTGGCGTGTGCCAACATCTGATTGAGTTCACCTCATCTAGATGAACATATCAAGGAAATAAGTTAAAGACTTATTAAATTTTCCTTATAAAGGGTTAATTGCAGAAGCCCTACTAGACACTAGGTTCATTAACCATTAGGATTTCAAGTAAAATCTGCAATTAGAGTTGGTATGCAGATACATCCCCCTAACCATTTCATAAGTTTTGATTTTTAATCCATTAACATTCTTATTTATGTTTCACAAATAGATTCAACATACTTAACAATGATGTTAACTTAACTTGCATATCCAAGTTCTAGCTTGTTTAAGTTCGGAATTAGTTCTCTCCTTATTAGAATTCATTGGAATGAAGTCTATTCCTTAATATTTTCTTTCCATTGTTCCTATTCTGATTTCAGAATTAATCAAGAGGAAGCACACCTTCCTCTATATAGGATAATATTCAGATTAAATTCCAATAGATCTTAAAACAGTTTATTAATCATTACAGGAGATACCTTCCCTTTTTCCTTATAAAGGATTAGGGTTCATTTATAACCCCATAATAATATTTCAAGTTATTATCATGGTTTATTCTACTCATAACCATTTTTTTTAGTTAAGCCATAGTGATTTAGTTGAACGTCCAATCACGAATGTCAACTTAATAAGTTGCAATTAATTAAAAGGGTAGTACATCTAGTATCCTTAACCTCTAATTCCTTTCAAACGAACCCCAGGGTATATTACAAATATATATAAAATAAATAGAGATATGCTTATCATTTTCATTCACAGAATATCCAAAAAGATGACACATCAAGTACAGATAATCCCACAACTCTTTCATTCATCAAAATGGTATTCATACATGATAAGTTTGAACAAATTAGACATTTCTAGTGTCAAAAACATCAACAAGATCAATTACAAGGACAAATTTATTTTCCAACTATTACATTTCAATAATGGTCCATATTTCATCATAAAAAGATCCAGCCTCTTTGATAAACAAAAGTAACATCCTAAAATATCTTTTCTCCTTTCATCAATTACAAATTCCATTTAGAAAAATTTCTAGCATGGGTCAGTTCATCGAACTAAGCATGATAAGAAATAAGCACTAAAATGATGTGCTTCTAGCTAACTATTTCATAAAGAGAACTTTGGTTTTATGAAATAGTTAAAGCATTACAAAAAACATACCAAAGAGAAATACCAGTCACAAAAGAGAGAGAGATAAGGTGATAAACTATATCATCATTAAGAATAGATCAGGATATAATCGATTCAACTTTCAACTATTGATTACATGAAAAGGATTAAAGCATTAATCCAGATAAATAATATTTCATCAAAATCACAATTGCTTTTCATATACTAATTTACATGATTCACTCCTTAATTAATTCCATCTAACCTGAGAAGATACTAACACTACTATCTCTTAAGAATAGATCTGCATTATATGGAACAATAGTACATTCATCTAAGTGTTATCTCACTTAATTTCATCCTAAAATAAAAGATTCCAAGTTCAATCAAACATTAGGATAAATTTAGGATGAACCAACAACATATTTAGTAAAGAGTTTCTTATTTAAGAATTCTATATCCTAAATTCAGAGTCGAAACCAATCTAAGTTTAGGATCAGCTCTAAACAGATTTTGAAAAAGGATGAAATCAATTTGACATGCAATTGGAAATAATCACACAATCCCCAAACGAGGTACATCATTACCAATGTTTAAGTCAAAGAGAAGAATGGTGGAATTTAACAATCAGCTACAGATCCTGCAACCCTTCAAATATATTTTCACCCCATAAGAGACTTACTCAAGAATTTCCAACCTAACATAACAATTCTTTAGAGTAACCTTATTGCTTCAGCTATCCTATTCTAACACAATTGGACTTAATTCTTCAAGAAATTCCTAGTGGAGGTATAATGATACATACATAACTGTTTGGTTCCCTCTTCAGGAATGATACAGGTGGAAGATCATAGGAGAAGAGAGATTGTAAATTATACATATAAGGCAAGATTAGAAAAAGAGCCCTCCATAAACAAGAATACAAATAGTCAAGTCAAATCTTAACAGTCCTCTAACATATTTCTGAATAGAAGACAATCATAGATCAAAATGAACTATTACAGTCCCGAAGAAGGGAATAAACTATTAACCAAAAACATCCATTAACTTTCATTATTCAAAGGGGTGGTAACAATAGCACTGTATCCAGAAATCTACAAGTAAACACTTCCTCAGACATGGTGGAGGAAGGAGATAATTATCGAGAGAGTAATTCTTAACAGTCCTTCTACACCCAAGTGAAGTAAAGAAAAAAATGATCAAATACGATAAATATAAGCCCCAACAACATTCCCTAAACATAAATACATATGCCTTCTTTGGAGAAATAACCAAAACAAGTTCAATGGCCAAAGGCCAAGAAAATGAACTGACAATTCAACCATTAATGTCCAAGTAACTACTCAACTCACAAGTCGATAACAAAAATGTAACACAGTGAGCTTAAACCGAAGATAACTTCCCCTTCTACACATTAATTACAGGAGTTACCCAAGTTCCCAAAAGAATAAACAAATAGAATAACACTTCATTAAATTACCCTTTTTTGAGCAACAACTTCCTTTCAAGGAGATAACATGGTAAACTTACCCATCCTTTGTTGGTGAACAAAAAATCAATAACAAGTCTTAACAAACTAAAGATTCCTTACAAATCCCAACTCAGATCATTGCATCATCCTTAATAACCACTGAAACAGACAACTGAAACAGGAAGGATAAAACCCAACCCGGATTCATAACCACGAGAGAGATAAAGGAAACATCGACATGATCACAAGTTTTGTGCACGAAAACAAACTCAGAAGATAGGCTAAACCCATAAATTCAAGTCTATTTCCCTCAAGGATTCATTCAAGTTTAGATAATAGTCGAGTTACTCTATAGTTCATATACTGAAGTATTCTCACATAAGTGATACAAGATCCCCTCAAACAAGTTCCACAATTAAATAAAAATGAGTTACTCACGAGTTTAACACAACTCAAAAAAGTATAAGTAGTTACAACTTCTTCCCAACGCAAACAGAAGTTAAGCATATCTTTGAAATTTCCAAACAAGGAATTTAAAACCCAGAATAGATCTTCCATCATAACAGTGGAATCAAATAGAAAAACACAGTGAATAATACAAGCATCAAAAGCAATATCATAACATTCATCAACAACCCATTCATTTCCCAAGAGTAGAGTTCTTTTAATGAAACATTTAAGTAAAAGCAAAACAACTTAATGGGTAGAGCCTATCATGCCTGATAGTGCTTCTCCTTGATTTGTAGAATATTTCCAAGTAGAGCTCTAATAGTTTCTTCTTCTCCAAAAATATCAACCCTCTTCCAACTCTTCTACCTTCTTTTTATTACCTTTACAGAGTCCAAAAATAGCTCCAAGTAATGAAAAAATATCCAGTCATGCAAGAATCGATCTGGCGGTTTGAATGATAGAAAAACATCATACACGGATCGAGCTCGAAAATAAACCAAAGATAAAAACAACCATGCAAAACCCCTCATGCATTCTCCTAGGATGGTTTTCACCAAATTCAAAAACATTAAATGCAAAGGACAAATAGTTCCCTCTGATTTCCTCACCACCACCATCTTCAATTTTGGCGAAGACTACATTAAAATTTTACATGCAAATAATTTCAGTGGAGATGCCAACTCATCTCTCCCCAAATTTTCCAATGCCCATGCCAAAGTTGGTAGAGTAGGAGATAATAATGCATTAATTCCCATTCAATTACCTTGAAAACGATGCCACCAACCCTCCAATGCCCATGTGTTCCTTAGACTCCCCCTTTAGGTTAGCCACATTATAGTTAGGTTAGCATAAGTCTAGGATATCAACATAGGTCCTTAGGTAGGTCTTAGTTAGGGAATTACATTTTAATTTCAAGAGACCAAAATACATAGGTTAGACTTAGCTCTAGGCTTAAGTTACTAACATTTTAGTCATAGATACAACAGGTTCCCGATTGAAGCCACCATTACATACTAGAAAAAGAAGAACTATTCATGACATCAACATAATCATACAACAGGGTATGAAGACCTCAAAAATTCCTAGCACAGTCTAAATCCAATGATCAGTTGATTAACAGACTTGGTCATTTTGACCTCAACAATTTAGAATTAAAAGCATACCTTGGATCAATGGAATTGATCCAAGGTATTGTCGTTCGAAATATGGAGAGTTAATAAAAATTGAACTGTATTTATCAATCCTCATAGTGAATTAATTCTGGATTAACGAGGTGAATTGCTCATTTAAATTGAGAAAAAGTATGAAAAAATGTATCTGTTCAACAGATGAATTATTCCCTACTACAAACATGATTTCCCAAGTCATAAGAGTACATCGTCTTAAGACCAAATCACCTATCAACATTTTTACCTTCTTAAATATAAGTCATCTTAGGTAACTATCATGCTAAGGGCGTTACAAAATGTGCTCCGCACTCTATGTCTAAAAAATAGCCTCATGCACAAATATGGCTAAGTCCCGATTCCAAGTGCGTCTTGTCTTCCTACTTTTCCACACATACTTTACATGCCCCATGTTTGTGCGCCCAACCCTTGTATGATTTACAAACTTAGGCCATATTTTTCATCCCAACATTACCCCACACTAAACTGGATTTCCACCCTCGACAATGGGTAACCAACTTATCTCTCTAAAATAATATAGAATAATGAATGAAAGAATGAATAATTACTTGTTCAAAAGAAAGGTCTACCTAACGTTACAAAGCAAGTCAGACTACTTGGTATATTGTCCTTATTCTAGAAAAATTAACTCTGGATACTTACTATGGACTTCTTCTTTGAATGCATACCAAACATTTAGCATGACATTTGTTTTCTCTGAGATGTCGGCAAACTACGCCATCAACTCATTAAGCATCATCTTACCACCTTCATTCTGCAAAATTTTGAGTATATTGGCCATACTTGATACCATCCCTTCCATCACATCCATCTTCTCTATGATGACCTCTCCAATCTCCTTTATTCTCTCCTTATGTGGGATCTTGGTAGCCTCAAGTGCATCATGCTTAGTCTCCACTAGCTTAAGTCTTTCCACATGCCCAAGTGTTTCATTTTTGGCCACCTAAAGGACCTCATATTTTTTTGCTAGAGTTTTTGTGTTAATGATTATATCTGGTGCTGCACACATGATCAATACTAGATCCAATTTCTTTAGTTCATCCTTCAAAGTGTACACAACAGACTCATAATTGATGATTTTTCTTGCAACTACGGCTTTGGCTCTAGTTGCCTTCTCTGTAGCATCTTTTGGTTTTGATAGGAATGCTTGACCTTATTTTAAAAGAAAACAAACTTTTGTGTGTAAATAATGAAGGGAATATGGGAAATCCCTTGGTACCTTCTCTTGAAAGTCTAAAATTTTCTCCATAATTGTTTTAGCTATCTTCTCAGCCATTTTACGTACATTTTGTGCCTTTTCCACAGCCTTATCCCAATCCTCAGTAAGTCACTTGATCTCCATGTCCTTTTCCTTCTTATCCTCCAGAAGTTCCCATATAAGTGTCACTTTATCAATATTACGGCATGTAACTTCTATAGATAATTTAATAATCACATTGCTTACCTATTAATTTGATAAGCTGTGTAGGCTTAATGGTGATATGACAAGTATGTGGCACTCATTTTATCTTCCGTGATACACATGACTCCTCATAGACATCAAAATCATGCTCATCCATGTGAGTCTGCATGCTCCAAGATAATTATTTATATGTGTGTGTTATCACCATTTCTGGGTCCATCAAATCCCATCCATATAATTGTTCCTTAGGTAATGTACTCTGAAAATGGTTGCGAATAATCTTATTCATGTCATCAATATAGCCCAAGTTTTAAGTCCTTACCACACCCTCATACATGTTTTCCCCTATGTGTTCTCCTATATTTTCTTGTGCGAAATGTACCGGCATCCTGTTGTTCTTTAGTGCCCACGCTCTATTGTACGTCTCTCCTCCTTATTCCCTTTCCTTCATGTGATGACTGCACTATAATTTTTGTATCCCCAATAGCACTTTGCTTTGATCTCCAACCAGCTCCTGGATACTTACACTTGGGCCAACCTCCTCATAAACTACCTCATCACCTATGTCCTCATCATCTCACATTTCTAGACTTGAAGAGGCCATGTTTTATTACATGCTTTGGCAAGAGGACTTCTCCTCCTCACTATCCCTTATGGTACATTCTTCCAATGCTTCTTCTTTTTCTCATCAACATTCTTCACTAAAGTGACTTGTGGAGACCTCCTTAATGGTTATGAAGTCCTAACATCGATATCCTTAGACATATGCCTCTTGCACAAAACTCTCCATGTATGGTCCAGTCGAGTGCTATCAGTTGGCCCCTCTTCCTACTCTAGAACATTATCCAAACCGGTAGGCACTAGTTTTTCGTGAGTGGGTGGTGCAGGTGTAATTGGCCTTGAGGTGTCGACTTGTCTACTTCTACTTTGGAGGACCCGAAGAGCTATGTCCTCTCCTTTGATAACTTTCCCATCCTTGAAACGCGACCTCAAATAGACATAGATGCACACTGGATCAATCTTCTCTATGGCCATAGTCCGAGGTGATGTCAATGTTATCTATTTCAAGTGTTTCAACATACACCTCTTGGTTCGGCCACACATATGTTTTTCATAGGATATTGATATCTATGTCTACCTTATCAACATTAAACTGAAGTTTGTGCATGTTATGCAACTAATTGACAAAATCCCTAAAATATTTTGTAGTAAACGTGAAAGGTAACTTACACCAGGGGATATTCTCTTCTGTTCTTCATATGGAACCACCCCAAACTGAAATGTTAGTAGATGACAAACTCTGCTTCACCATTCAATATTGTAGGAAGCTCACGTAGAATACACCACTCCCCTTCAAACTCTCGGTGCCACCGCCTAAACCACTTTTTCTGGCACTCCTTATAGGTTTTGGAAATTGAACCCCGTAATATATACTTTGAGAACTTCTTTTCTAGGGACTTATTTTCCAAGGGAAATTCCTAAACATTCTCCCTTGGTCCATTAGGTACACTAACCTCACTTGAAAATAATCAATAGAAGAATGGTGCCCCAAGTAATCTTCTCACCTTTTTCTACTTGGACGTGCACCTCAGCCACTAAGATCTCTCGTAATGTATCCAATGATGTTGTACTAAGTATTTTTGGCCATCTTGTGTGCTATGTGAAACTAGCACCAATTTACATCATTCCATCTCTCAGAGGAACCCAATTTATAGCTTGCCAACTATGTTGCGACCCTTGTAGCCATATCCTCAATATTGGTAACTTTAAATGCTCGACCCCCTTCTTATAATTGAGTGTAGCGGCGGTTGCATCAATTCCCCCATCATTTGATAAGTCACCTATATCTTCTCTTCCATATTTGCACAACCATCTTACCTTTCCAATCAATTTAATGGTGATCCACACTCTTCTTCCCACGAAATAAAAGAAATCTTCATGTACAAGTGACATAAGCCACTGATATAGTTGCTCGAGCTTCCCAAAGTAAGGAAACTAAAGGATTTGTATGACCCCTACATTCTCCAACAATATTCTCACATAGTCATCCAAAACCATCTCTCCATCGGCCTCCTTTGATTTTTATTTTTGATGACTTTGACAACAATATCCTTCATGTATTTGTCTATTCTATGGTTGGTATCAAATATCTTACACTATGTTATTTTAGTTTTCCATGGTCACCCCTCAATTACTTCCTTTGGATACAACATTTCCACCAACCATTATTTTGTCGCTTCATCGACCTCTACCTCAAAAACTAGAGCTCTCTGTGGTGCCATCCTCTCTTCCTCACCTATCTAGAACATTTTGCAACTTACAAATTGTCACCTTAAAACCCTTATTTCCATGGGTGTGTAACTTATTCAATTTATCAAACCCTAGATGTAGTCTTCCTCCTTCAAACCCTATTCATACGAACCCTTCACAAAAACACTCGCACCCCCTCCCTGAATCTCAATTATGCACTGAATGCTTCTAACCACCATGTTTTGATCCCACCTGGTTCATCAATTTGCAGATTTCTCTTTGTCTTTATCTCTTTTTTGCACTTCACACTTTATTTTCTCCAAACATGCAAGGTAACAATGTCATTACAAAATGCTGACTTTATAACAAACTTGAAAAACTCTTCACTTTAATTACTCCCACATACTATTGTATGGGGCATTAAGTTTGCATCCACACTTCCCTACACATCGGGTCCCTTCTTCTGCCCTCTTGTTTTTATACCTTAGTCATAACCTTCTAGCACACCCACTACTTCTCTGTCACATATCTCCTCTCCCCATGCTTTCCTACACTAAAGTACCTATCCAATGTGACTCTTCCTAAGTAGTCTCTAATGTTGTAACCTCCTTTATGTTATATTAAGTGTCCATCTCCCTACACATGGTCTAAAATTTGAGAAACTTCCTTGAATTTTGATTTTCTAAATCACATGTGAGTTTATCTTTATCATGCACCACCATCCATCATACAATACTAGTAGTCAATCCTTCTCCAACCACCCCATAGTAAGGGTATGCATCGCCCTCTACACATGAAACACTTTAGATAACAATCCAATTCTAGTGCGAAAGCATTATTATTACAAAAAACACTAAAGTAAATTAAAAAATCATAACAACGATGAAGGAAACACATAGAAAGGGGATGCATTAAGGAAATATAATATAAGTGGTAATATTGCCTTATTATAAACACTAAGAAGACTTATTTATAGTAGGGCTTCAACCTACTTCTATTAAAGTAACCAGGCAACCATGTTCCATCCAACACCTCTAACTGGAAAATGCTTGATTTGAGTATGTGAGTGATAACATATAGTCCCAACCAATGCACTTTAAGTTTTCCAAGGTGGCGCAAACACTTTAATTCATACTAAAGTAACATTTTCCCAACCTCAAGATTATTATCCTTGATGTTCCTATCATGCCATGCCTTCTGCCTATATTTTTCTTATTTCTAACTCCATCTTGCTATGGCGCACCTCTCATCTAGTTGCATCAGTTTGTCAATATGTTCTTCCAATGCTTTCTCATCAACTAGAGCACCTGCGCGTGTAATATGCAAAGAAGGTAACATGAATTCCATGGGTAGAACTGCCTCTGTGCCAAACACCAACTAAAAGGGTCTTGATTTATTCAACCTCTTGTAGGTTGTCCTGTATGCCCAAAGTATAGAAGAAACCTTTTCATCCCAATCTCTCCTTCCAACATCACAATTTTTTGTCAAGGTATGACTTAGTATTTTGTTGAAGGCCTCAGCAGTTCCATTTTCCTGAGAGTGATAAGGGGGTGTCCTATGGTGTGTAACCATAAATTCATCCAATAATATTATGATATTCTTATTAAGGAAATGAGTACCCCTATCAATTAAAATTAAAGGGCATCCATACCTACTAATAATATTTTTCCACAAAACCTTACTTCCGTAGCTACTATGTAATCCTTTGTAGGCACCACTTTTCCCACCTTGTAAGATAATATGTACAAGTTATAATATAACACGATCTAGTTCTTTGTGTGGCTAGGGAGATAGGTCCCATAAAGTCAATCACCCACTTCTTAAAAGGATCTGCACTAGTAATAGGCCTCAAAGGCATTTCATCTCTATGCCCAGTCTTTCAAAGGCACTAATAATGGTCACATGCCTTACAATATGCTTTGCAATCCTTGTATAAAATTTCCCACCATAGAACAACTAGTAGAATCTTGTGCGTGGTGGCATCCCCTACATAGTGTCCACCTGCAATACCGCCATGAGCCTATGCCATAATTTCTTTGCACTCATGTTAAATTACACACCGGAAATAAAATTCATCACGACCTAACTAGTATAAGTATCCATTGATCAACATGTAAGGTAGAACACGAATAAAAATTTATTTCTTTTCTAAGGCCTTCATTCCCTCAGGCGCCACACCTATACATAAAAAGAAAACAATATCCTCTAAGTCTAAGGGTGAGTGGTTCAACCTGAATAACTGTGTATCTAGCATTATGTCATGAATGCTTTGCATGTCCTCTCCTGATTGGATCCTTAATAAATGGTCTGGACCAGAATTTCTCCTACCTAGCTTAACCACCACCATAAAATTGAACTCCTGAAATAACATCACCCAACAACATATGCACCCCTATAACACAAACTTGCTCACCAAGTACTTCAATGCCATATGATTTGTATAGAAAATGAAAGGTGTGGCTAGTAAATATTGTCAACACTTATGGAGTGCGTAGATTATAAACAAGGCCTCACACTCTGTCCTTATATAATTTTATTCTGTTGGAGTCAACTTCCTACTAGCAAAGAAAATAGGATGATCGAAAATCCCTTTTATAGGATAATCTAGTACCGCACCAATGGCCATACCAGAGGCATCTAAATGAATGTGAAAATGCTTGGACCATGAAAGAAAGTGCAAAATGGGAGTTGTAGTAATCCTCTTCTTTAGTGTCTCAAACACTTGTTGTTGCGCCTCACCCTAGTAGAAATTTACTTTTCCCTTGAGTAAATATTCTAAGGGCGTAATGATCTTGGCATATCCCTTAATAAACTTTCTATAATATCCCATGTGCCCTAATAATCTGTGCACCTCGCTCTAGCTAGTAGGTTTCTCTAAGTCCAAAATCACAACCACCTTAGTAGGATCCACTAGTAATCCTTCTTTACAGATGATGTGTCCCACAAAAATTCCAAAGGGTATGGAAAATATATACTTCTTAATGTTTAAATATATGCTCAACTGTAAAAACCTCTCAAACATCAGCCTCATATTATCATAGTGATCTTTCATGAGCCCATAAATTTTCCAATCATCCAAATATACCTGAAAGAACTTGTGAATGAAATCCTAGAATACTTGTACCACTATGTACAAAAAGGTGCATTCTATAATCCAAAGTGCATAACTGTGTTTGAAAAACTTCCCCACTCAGTAGTGAAATTTGTATTCTCTTGATCCTCTCTAGCTATCCTCACCCGATGATATCTAGAGAAGCCATAAGTGAAAGAGTATATTTCACGCCCTACAACACCTTATAATAAATCTTTAGTAAATGGTGTGGGAAAGGGATTTATGACACATGTAGCATTCAAATCCATGTAATCAACAAAAAAATTAATCGTACCATATTTCTTAATGTTGATCACCATAGGGCTTACCCATTCTACTCCTTAATAGGCAAAATGATCCCAAAATCAACATTTTTTCAATTTCTTATTTTACCTAAACGCACAAGTTTGAATTCATTCTATAAAGCCTCTTCCAAATTGGGCACTCACCTTCTTTTTGTTTTATCTTGATCTCTCCCAATGATTCATGTACGGCTTTCAATTCATGATAGCCTCTAGGGAACAAGTCCTGAAAGTTGCGCAATAGCTCAATGATTTTAGCAACATCAGAGGCATACCAATAATCTCTAATAATGGCTTCCTTTAGTTCAAAATTTGTTCCAATGTTCACCTTCTTGGTTTTCATAGGCTCATGGTAGGCACGCACCTTCTCATCTACACTATCCAATACGTCATGTGTACCTTCTCGTATGCTCAATCTCTAGGTCCTCTACCTCTTCATCATCAACCATGTAGATCATCTTACCATTTTCTATTTATAAGAAGGCATTCCCAAGTTGTTCAAAATTTGTTTTTCTTCTTCAAAATGTGCCACCAAGTCTTGACTCTCCCTACAACTCCTGAAGTAACTCTTCATCCTTTACACTATATCCCATAGTTAAGTGCTTAATAACCTACAACGCCTCATTCACCAGAGGTTTAGAAGAAAAGTAGTCAAAGTTCTAAATCAAACCTTTAGTAATTTCTTGCCAATTTATAGTCACTCTATTCAACTTTGTGTAGACATGTCATTCGCGCGCACATCCTTGCAAGGTGAAATAAAACTTATGCACCCACAATGAAGGTGGTAAAGCTTCCCACCCCATTGTCCAGAGTCTCTCACACTGCTTTCAATGTGATGTTGAACATGATCATTACCATGAAATGCATAGATTTGAGTACACAAATTTCTCCTTAAAAATCTAGCAAATAAAGAAATCCTCACTTCTCTCCACTTCAAAAATTATCCCTATGAACCATCCACTAGCGCGTTACCATCCCATGCAGAGTATACACTAACATGTTCCTTCTTTTCACCTGACATTCCCATTGTACTTCCATAGCAAGCATGAATACTTCTAGATTCTCTTCACCTATGTACTTTGGTACACAGCTCTCTTGCTAAGCTAAGCACCCTTACTACATGGCTTACTTATGTGCGCAACTGCACTTTGTACTTTGCACCCAACCATTTCATAAGTGTCATGTACCTAATTGTGACATGGAACACTTGTAGTATCACTCATGGAATGTGCATCATCCCTTTGGAGAACTCCTTTTGATGACTTAAGAACTTCCGGATCTCGAATGGTATGCACATAAATTTTGTTCAAGTCTTCTTCACTTAAGGGTTTTACATAAGGTGCAAATTTCCCATCTGTCAAAGGAATAATGATGTGTTATTCCTTATTCTCAAATTTTATATACCCCTTACTGAAGTGTAGGTTAGCATTGTTTGCATAACACCAAGGGTGCCCAAGTAATTCAGGAAATTTTTCTTCTTCTGCAAGCGCTAAAATGTCAATTCCTTAGTGAACTTAGACCCTTGTATAGTAATGAATGCATCTTTTAAAAATCCAATCAGTGTGGCCTTAGCTCGGCTTGCCATAAACAACACATTAGAGGATTTCTGTAATGGAGGTCTACCCATTTGAACCCATGTATCAAAAGTAAGTACATTCCCTTATGCGCCTGTATCAATCAAAATGTTACTCAAAATACAACCATCAAAAATAACATTTAGAGTAATATCCTTGTCATAATCCAAACTGTTTGGAGGAATGTTAGCATGCAAAAGTTGTCTCTCATGTTTAGTCCCAATGCGCAGAGTATTTCCCTTCAACCAATTCCATAACAATGGAATAATTTTCTCTTGGTGCAACATCTTGAAAACCTCCTTCAAATCATCAACGTCTAGCTGAAGGAGCTCAACTACTTTCTTTTGTTCTAACTTCCACGACTGTTCCTTAAAACATTGTATCTCATCCTGTAAATTCTGAATTACTTCCATGGTTTCTTGATAAACATCCTTCTGGTGCATAGGGCCTGGATACTTTACATATAGAACTTCCTCCTTGGTAATGGAAGGATTTTATTGTAGAGCTTCCCTAGTGCGCGTCTAACCTCAACACGTGTAGTAATCTTCACAGGTACCAACTCAGGATCCGATGTTAACTTTGGAATCGATTAGTATTCCACAGAGAGTTGTACTCTAAGCATTCCAAAGCCCTTATTTTCCTATTTATGTTTCTTTCTTAAGTGTTCATACAAGTCCGGCATTCTTCATAACTATGATTATTTCCGCAAAAGTAACACACAATATTCTGTGGACATTCACGCCTATAGTGATCAAGAGACCCACATGTATAACAAGTCCCACGATGGAAATCACTCCATCTACACCCGCGACTTCGACCTCTAAATCTTCCTTTGTAACCTTGACATCTACCACTTCCGCCATTAGAATGCACCTCACTGTGATCATAGTCATGATGCTCACCCTTATCACTAGAATTATTTCTAACACCATTCTTTCAGATGCAAATATCAATGACATCATGGATCTGATCAATCAACATGTAATATTTAGTATCATGAGTCAAGGACCTGTAAATCTTATAGTAACTAGACACATTCTATTTTATCGCATGCTAAAATAATGGGCATCGACTTGAAATGTGGTCCTGGTGACATATCTCACAATAGCAACAAGGAGCACACTAATTTATGAGGGAAACTATCCTTAGTATGCCTCTCTACTTCACAATATGTATACCAAATTTCACTACGTATCTCATGTCTTGAATTAGCAGATAATTTCTCCAATTTTTTTCTCCATTTATGCTATTTGTGCTTCCAAGAAAGGGATCACTCCTGTGTCCACACTTCCTACTACCTCAACATGTAAATCTTCTTCAAGTGCCTCATATGGATCTATATAAGTCTTATGTAAAATTGATTTTCTAAAAGTCATGATTATTCCTCCAACGAACAACTATGCATGTTGGCTTGCGTGGATGTCATAAGATAACTTAGACAAAAGAGTGTTGAAATGAGCATCATATACCTAAAAATTTCAGTAGTTCCCTGCTTAATGTCTTTGACTACACTTATGTTGTTATGCTCAAACTCAGGGATATAAAATTCCTTTAAGAAAGTATCTCGCAACACTGTATAGTCCACACAAGTCTGATCAGGATCAAAAAATTTGTACCAGTTATGTGCGTGTCCCTACAACGTAGTTACAAACTAACTTTCCTTGCACTCTAGAGCTGTAATACCCTTTGTGTGCCATAGTATCTCACACATATGTTCATGCTATGTTGCATCTTCAATGCCCCTATACTATGGAAGATAGAGATGCATCTCGATGTAAACTTGTCAAGGTTGGTGTGGACCTTTCCCACTAGATCCAGAGCCTCCTGTGTTTCCTCCTGTATTTTCACCACCTCCAGATCCACTAGATCCTCCAATGCCCAAGCCACCTAATCCTCCTCCTATAGCAAGAAACAGACTAGAGGATACATTGCCTTGTGTTCCGATGGTTATGCTAAACCCGAACATCCATAGTCTATGAATTTTTAGTACTTCTAGATGTTATACCAAGGTTCTACACTCCTACGTTTTATGCCAACGATGTGCTAGAAAATATACCTCCAAATGGTCCTCCAAATAAAGTAGATGACAATTTCACAATAGATGAATAAGCTCCTTGATTAACTTTTGAACTTGACTGCAAATTAACTCTATCTACTGCAACTCTATTTCTCACAATAGCTTGTTGATTACTGACTATCGTAGAAACTGGTAAACCAAGCATGAGGGCTAGGTCACTAGGTAGATTTAGATGTGTACCAGTGGCCCATGTTATCTCTACTGACATGCTCTCATCTAAGGCTAAAGAGGGTTTCCTACCATGCTTACCCAAATGGGAGAGTTCCAAATGCTCTAGCTCCACGTCTTCTACATGAGCTCTAAATCCTTCACGAGCCATATCTCTCCACAACACCATCCATTCTACAACTTCACGTTGCTTCTCTAAATCCCTCTCGCATGCCTCATTGAACTTAAGCTACCTTTCTTTTCTTTGGATTTTTGCTGCTAGGTAAGCCATCCTCACATCCTGCTCTTGCCCCCGCGCGTGGTGGAGTTTAGTTATCGATCGAATTTTCTTCCAAATCCATGGTTACAATCATGATCTTGATCGCCATTGGAATACCATGCAAATACGATCCTTTGGGTTCATGCAAAAACTAAAACTCAACAACCTCTGGGAAATAATAAGTCAAAATTATGTATTCCAATGTGTATCTATTCAAAACACCATGGAACCAAACATCCACAGAGCGTGTTCAAATCAGATCTACATCATACAAGGCCTGAGATTATTCTTGCATCCAAAAAGTGTGTGAAATCTCTAATTCCTCTTAAACATGTACTCAACCAGTCACTCGTACATCTCTATAGGGAAATAAGAAAATAATGTCTCATACATCTCGTGATACAAGTTTTTTTCAACCCACATACGTGCATTAAAATCAGGTCCAGTGCTAAATATGTGAGCATACACTTCTTCTAGATCTTTTAACCACTCCTCAATATTGGCCATGGTCTACCAATATATCTTCATCATGCAACATGCTAAAAACAATGGAGAAATAGGTCTCTGCAATGGAACCAATGGTGTAGCCTAGAATTCACTACAAATAGTCCAAGGTGAACTGGCACATCACTCAGCCTGAATTGAAAGCTCACCAAAAGCATGCAAGGGTACTAGGTCCCTCTTTAGACTTACTTTTTCAGAATGTTAGCATGATTGAGTAATTATATATCCAGATTCATAACAGAAAGTGAACAATCTACAATGCATAAACTAAATCTAGATCTAAACCATAAGAAAGATTATCTAAACTGTGACTATAATGAGATTTATTATGCAGGAACTATGTTCAATCACATCTAGCACCATTATCTAGCCAATATGATCCATTATATTAAGTACTTGCAAAACACAGAAACTTCATACATCACAATAGTGTCACCATGAGTCATGCGCGTGAACGAAAATAGTAACATAACTCTATAATCAAATAGTATCAATGGGATCTCTAAAGTATGCAAATCAATACATACATATAGGGGTAGGGAATTTCCCTTCACCGACCATGCACCTTTCCAAAAATAGGCTACATGCTAATAATAGACATGCACCTTTACAAGAGAATACAAAATCATGCAAGTGCTAATAATAGATCTTCTAAAGTTAACTTGAAGCATAGATCCTATTATTAGAACGAAACCCTACATGGCACTCAAAATGCTGCAAATCCCAAAACAGCATTGGCGTAGTCTGCAAGTCTTCTATGAAACATGATTCGCATAAATATCCTCATGCAAAAATATGGCTAAGTCCTTATTCCGGGCACATCCTGTCTTTCTACTTTCCCATGCATACTTTATGCACCCCATGTTTGCGTGCCCAACCATTGTATAATTTTAGAACTTAGGACATATTTTTCATCCAAACAACTACATCTCTAACTCCATGTAATTCTATATGTATGTGTGTGTGATGATGCCCTGGGTTTCCCTTGTGTAATTTGCACTATGATAAAGAGTTATATCTAGATTGCTCCAAATATGCAAGATGTGTGTGATGAAATAGAATGAGCTTCTTTTCCTATAATGTGTATACCACCCTTTGTAAATCACAATATAATGTATTTGACTACCATGCATATATTGTCTTTGATCATCACATCGAATAAACTACATCTGCATACTCAATACTAAAATATATCGTCCTCCTCTATCCGTAACAAAATGCGCTTAATCGGGAGCATAACAACATCAAAATCTGCTCCATATAATTTCCTCTAAAATACATTCCCAATTCTATCCACAACCCTTGATGTGGTGCATCCTCTACATCCATAAAAAATCCCAACCATGCCATGGGCCTATCCCTGCACCACACCACCCGCACACCCTCCACTGGAATCCGATAAAAGAAATAGATGTTCTCTAACATCATTGATATCTCACTTGTCGGAAACTAAAAGGTGCTAGTATCTGAATGCCACCTATTCACCAATGTATTCAATAAACCTTGGTTTTCTCACATAGTTGACATCCTTGCCACATGTAATAATCTAAGAACATGTAAGAGCACAACTTCCTCCTCCTCCACCTCATCAACTCCTCCTAGTAAACTTGTCAATGCACTAGATCGTTGATGTCTAATATGTAGAGTATCTAACGCCACTTGCACACATCAACCCATGCATATCAACCCCAACCCATCATCCCCATCTTTCTACCATCTATCCCCATCATTTTACCTTTAAAACACCATAAAACCCCAAAATCGCATAAGCACCACTATATTGCGCATAGGTTCCAGACCTAAGCATAAGCGCCATTCCATTTCCCAACTATACGCATAGGCGCCACTCTTCTTCCCACCTTTCATAGGAAACACTGTATACAACATAAGCACCAAACCTATGAATAGACACCAATAATAGGCATAGGCACTACAACATAACCCAACCTCGACGCATAGGAACCACACCTTAACCTAAATCACTCATTGCCGCATAGGTGCCACGATATGGTGCATAGGCACCATTTCATTCAAAAATGAGCCACAATATTATGCATAGGTGCTATTTTGTGCCCATAAGCATCATTTCCTACCCCGGTGCTGAACTACATCTCAAACTACATGTATTTTTGTATGTGATGATTCCTAGGTTACCCTTGTGTAAGTTGCATTATGATAGCGAGCTATATCTAGATTGATCCAAATATGCAAGATGTGTTATGAAATAGAATGAACTTCCTTCTTATAATGTGTACACCACCTTGTGTAAATATATGAATATATATATATATATATATATATATATATATATATATATATATATATATTATGATAGCGGGCTATATCTAGATTGCTCCAAATATGCAAGATGTGTGATGAAATAGAATGAATGTCCCTTCCTATAATGTGTACACCACCTTGTGTAAATATATGAATATATATATATATATATATATATATATATATATATATAATTAATGTCTCTAACTACCATGCATATAGTGTATATGACTACCACATCGAATAAAATACATCTGCATACCCAATACTAAAATATTGTCCTCCTCTATCTAGTAAAAGAAAAAACTAATCAGGGAGCACAACAACAACAAAATCTGCTCCTTATAATCTCCTCTAAAATACATTCCCAAGTCTATTTGTAACCCTTGACATGGTGTATCCTCTTCATCTCACAACAATCCCAACCGTGCCTTGGGCCTATCCCTACACCACACCATCCACTCTCCCTCCACTAGAATCTAATAAATGTTATGGACATTATCTAAAGTCACCGTCATCTCTCCCACGTCCGTCAGGCTAGAAGTGCATTAATATCTGAATGCCACCTCTCCACCAAGTCAATCAATAAACCTCGGTCTACTCACATATATGGCATCCGCACCACATGTACTAATTCGATCACATGTAAAAGAGTAGCCTCGTCCTCCACTCATCAACTCCTCCTAGTAATCTAGTTAATGTGGCGATCACCGATGTCTAATCTACAGAGTATCTAATGTCATGTGCACACATCAACCCACATACATCAACCCCAACCCATCATCCCCATCATTTTACCTTTAAAACACCATAAAATCCCAAAATTTGGCATAGGTGCCACTATATTGCACCTACGTATAGGCTCCATCTCTTTCCCACCCTACGTATAGGATCCACTCTTATTATCCACCTAAGCATGGAAACCATTATATATCACATAAGTGCCAAACCTATGCATAGGTGCCAATCTTAGGCATAGGTGCCAAACCTTAACATAAATCCCTCAATGATGCATAGGTGCCACAATATGGCACATAGACATCATTTTGTTCACAAAGGTCCCATGTTGTGATGCATAGATTCCATTTCATGTGTATAATCACCATGTCCTACCCCCCATAGTGCATTTCTCATACATAAGTTCACTCTTCAAGTGACCGTTGTGTCGATCCAACACCACATTTTATACCTTCTTCATTATATTTGATGTGGTTTGTGGGCATGTGTAGCTATTTATCTATTTTATAAGTTATAGGTATGGCCAACAACAATGGAGAAAAAATAGAGTGACAAAATAAGACCATAATTGAAGCTCCTCCAGACTAGAAAAGACTATAACCTAAGTATTTGAGTGGACACTAGTGCCCAATAGAGTCACTAGCACCTGGCACTCGTGTCCTCCCATGGATACTTTTTTCCTATGTTGTTCTGAGTTTTAGAACCCTTACTGAACCTTGAAGACACTATTCCCCACCTATTCCAACACTCACTAAGTTTAGATGACTCTAGGATCACACAAAATAAGCTAAGTCACCTTCCCTATCTCATTTTCTTAGGTTTTCATATCTTTGAATGCTTATTGCTTACATCTTACTATAGTTTATTACCTATATATCATTAGTTGTAATAGTTACTCTTAAATTAAGATTTAATTCAATTTATATTAAATCATTTAGTGAACCCCCACTCATGATCCAACACTTGGATCCTTATTTTTCCTATTCTATTAGATTTGTCTTTCCTTAACCTTAAACCCTAGTTACATCAAGGTTCATATTTCTATCTATCGTCTATCATACCTCTGATCTATATAGGTCCTCCTAGGGTTTCATCCTTGGTTTTATCTTTATAGGGATATTATTTCACACATTACCTTTTCTTTCATGGCCCCTTTAGATCAAGAATTTATGTGCTTGTTACTATCCAAGTTAATGTACCAAACTAAACACAAAAAAAACCCTCAAAAACTCAAATGAAATCGATACCTGATAGATTGGATAAGACCCAAGATGTAGATAGAAAAGAAATCTGATGTAGACAAAATGGGCACACACGAGCAATCATGCAAAGTAGATCTGATAAACCTGCGAGACACAGATACTTGACAGAAAGAGATAACGTTAAAATATATTTGGGTGGAATGCCCGAGATGTGGGTCTGGGAAGTGATAAGCTCCCTCAGTGGATGTCAGTCCATGTTTTCAATTGAAGAAAGAAGCAAACATGATAAAAAAATGTAAGTAAATGTCTATATTTTCTGATTAAAAATGACAAACAGAATTTAAACAATAGACAAAAAGCAATAGAAAATAGGAAATTTTGAAAACAATGCTGGATTTGTGTTACTCAAATTATTTTACCTATCTGCAGGATGATTGGTGTCGATTGGGTGAATCGGCGTCGATTGGGATCGGTCGGCGTCGACTAGGGGAAAAATTGTAGGAAGATTGAGAAACGGACAATGAAGGCTAGATCATCGATATCCGTTGAATCTACAGGAGCCGTAGGGATACTGACAAATCTCCACCTTTGCTAGATGCAAGAGCAGAGTCACCAAGAGATCAATGGAGGCTCACGATGTCAAGATGGTAGGAGTAGAGTAATGGTACTCCTCTTAGGGATTGATTTGGACAGAATTCACTTTCACTTGATAGATAATGCTCAGGTTTGATGCTCAAAACTCTCTGTCGTTCCTTTTGTCTAACCAGAACTAAATTTTGGCCCTATATTTGTAATCGGCGCCGACCAGGTATAATCGGTGCCATTCCAAAAAGTCGGCATCGACCGAGTACCGGTCGGTGCCGATCAGGGAACAGACTCCCGAAATGGCCAAAAGGGTGTTTTTGGAAAGATGAAAGCGATCCCTCCGACTCAAATACGGGAAATATCCCACTGCGCAGTTTGGGGGAGAAATAGGGGGGATAGATGGATAAAATTGATATGGGAGATTAGGCATTGATATGGGGTAGATAAGCGGTTAAGATACATGTAAAAAGTATAATTAAATAGTTAATATTTAATTATCCATGGGTAAAACACAATGGAGTACAATAAACTTAGGATAAATGTTTAATTAGATATTTAATTAATACCCTAAAGGAAAAGTGGTAATATAAAGGTGCCCTAGGCTACCCGAGAAGGTAAACGAACGTGGGGGACACTAAATTGGGTAACCAGTTTTAGGTGTCTACATTCTGCCCTTTTTGTTGAGCAACTTACGATAAGCGAAGTTACAAGACAAAAACAAGGAATTGGAAGAAGTGAAGAACAATGATGATGCAACCCCCTCAAACTAGGGATGGGATGGGTCCCGAAAGAACAATTGATCCCAAGTTTGAAAAAGGTAGATGAAAACACAGGATGCCCCAGCTAGATATTTGGAGTAGATCTGATCATCGATGACATATGAAAACAATAAAAAAGCAAGAACCTAAGAAACACACATTGGTAGGGTAGACTAGATGGTCTTCATATGAGATGACGTTAGTACCTATAGACCCATGAGTGGAAGGAAGGCTGTAAGATAGTAGCAACTAAAAGAGTGACACATTGGTAGGGACAACCAGACAGTCTGCAAAGTAGACAATGTTAGTTCCTACAAACCCGCTATCTTTAAGTTGCTACAAATCCGAGTGACCATGTGTAGGGAAAATACTCGACATGGGTGATAATACCACAAATATGTGCCAAAAGGAAACACCCAAGTGATAATAATGATCAGATAAACAAGCCAAGCATCAACACTTGGGCAAAAAGATGAGGAGATGGGAGAAAGTGATGCGGAAAGGCAAAATCGTAACCAATCGGCAATGATGGGCCTCAATTGGCATCGATATAGGCAAAAGCAACATTGACTAACCCAATCGGCGCTGACCGTACCGAGCACATATGAATAGGAGAAAGGAAAATGTGAATGATTTATTTACTCCACGATGATTGATTTAGAGAGAGTCAAAAATTGATTTTGAGCAACATGGAAGCCTCTGGGAGCAGCCAAAAGTGGAAGAGGACATGACCTGGGGTAAGTGGATCTACCCGAACTTGGTATATAGTTTTATCATTAAATAGCATATTAGGATGCTAGTTTTTAGAAAAAAATTGGATAAATGAGAGGCCAGAGTACATTGGGCACTCGGCCTTTCACGTCGATTGGAAAAATCAGCACCGATTAGATTCAATCGGCGCTGATTGGAATTTCAATCAACATCGACTAAACTAGATCGACGTTGATTGAACTCAATCGACACCTATTGGAGTGTTTAGACTTGAGAAAGTGATAGAATGTGTTTTTGATGTTTGTATTTGGATAAATGAGGAGCTAACACCGTCCATGATGTCGTGTGATGTAGGCACGAGAGGCTTTACATATGTGGGATGCTATTCCCGAGCTTCTAGAGACCATTCTCCCCGATGTGACTGATGTGGATTGGCATCACCTAGAGCTAGCCGGGCTCGGGGCTTCCGTTACTACCGACAGGTGCCTCGAGATGTAGAGTTGATGCAAGCACTAGTACGGTGATGGGATAGTAGGACATGCACTTTCTAGTTCAAGATGGGTGAGATGACCATCACCCATGAGGATATATATAGAATCCTGAGGCTACCGATCACTAGGGACCCGATTGAGATCACTCCACGAGAGCAGCAGAAGAGGGCCCTAGGATTATTGTATGGAGATAGGGCACACGATTCAGAGATAGTGTCTGGGGCGGTGAGGATAGCCTCATATTATAGACAGGATGATGCCAGGAGCAGATAGATAACGCTGATTCAAATGGCAATCTCATATTTTGATCTACTAGATTTAGGAGGTGGGAGATTTCCATTGCTGTTACTAGACTGTGTTAGTGACATCTTGGAGTTCAGGCAAGTGTTCATGTTTTTTGATGCCCTGATAGCACAGATATATTATGAGTTATGGATGTACACCACATGTAGGTAGACAGGTATCGATGTTATCTTTGAGCTCCATTGCTGGGCATATGAGCACATAACAGTGATCAGGCCATCAGGGCTTCCATGGATGCCAGCAGCAGAGGGGGCCCTTGATTATGGATTTCGTAGATGTTGGGCCAACATTGTCGTGGGAGATACAGGAGATATACGGAGTGGTATAGTGAGTGCTTCAGGACACTGACACTAGATCAGATCATTTGGAGACCATATCGGGTCTACCTGACATGGGCTAGTCAGGATGCTCACCTGGTGGAGCTGAGATGGAGAAGGGTGGTTAGGGGCCACAAGCCAGATATGTGGGAGCGTGTCTTGTTTATACGGGTACTGAGGCAGTTCGGTTTAGTACAGATAGTCCCGACCACCTATATGCCATACAGCGGGATAACAGAGAGACCGATCTACCAATCTTGATCCTGAAAATCCATTGAGGGAGGCCCCACCTTCCATAGATAGTGATGATGATACAGGAGTAGATGATGGTTACATGGCATGGTACTCTACAGAGATACCATGACACCTCCTAGCATCCATAGACGCAGATGAGGAGGACATAGCTGCAGTGTTGGAGAGGCTGGAGGGAGAGCATGCTTGCACTGACACACACACACCAGGCTGCCATCAAGGAGATTAGAGCTCTGACGGAGGAGAGGGATGCACTGATATTAGAGAGAGACACAACATGTTAGGAGCAGATATAGCGATCCAGTAGAGGGATGACTACCATCAACACAGAGAGGCCCTCAGGGCCAAATATGGTGATACAGGCACCACTTCAGAGTCTGGGTCATAGGTTGCGGCATCAGGAGGACCACCACCAGCAGTAGCAGCAATGCCATTACAAGCACCCGGTATGGTGAGTCTGAGCACCTATCTAGCCCTCCTTACCGAGGTGAGATACTATGAGGATGCCTTGGCACAACATGCCCATGATGTGCCTTGTTATGGTGTGAGGAGGCGAGCAATGACAATTGCAGCTAGTGGTGCATCAGAGGGAGGGAGCATCGGGAGAGATCGAGGTGGCCGAAGGGCCCCAGCAGTAGGTGCTTCTAGCTTGATAGGAGGTGGCCATGAGAGACAGCCTGGGCAAGAGAAGGGTGGAGGAGATAGTGTCTTCCACCTATCCAACTTTACGACATAGAGATGTTATTTTTGTACAGATATACGATGTTAGCCTCGATTTGAAGGCATTTTTGATGTATGATATAGATGGCTTGATTGAAATCCATCCATTCTTTTTTGTACAAACACACATGTATATATATATTCATCATATTTTGTGTTATGTAATTGTACTTAGACATTTAATTTTGATAGATATGGATAGATGTAGTCTACTTTTGATGGACATAGAAAAATGTATTTAGAGGATAAAATAGATGTGATGTGATTTGATGGACATAGACATATGTTGATAGAGGATAGATAGATATGATGTGTTCGATGGACATAGACATATGTTGATAGAGGATAGATAGATGTGATGTGATTTGATGGACATAGACATATGTTGATAGAGGATAGATAGATGTGATGTGATTTGATGGACATAGACATATGTTGATAGAGGATAGATAGATGTGATGTGATTTGATGTGATTGATAGATTTGATAAACTAAACATGTGTAAGATGTTAATTTAATTTTAATGAAATAGATAGATGGATTCACATGTGTTTTTAATACATGCTTTGATGTGCCTTTTAGACAAAGTAGATAAGATGAGTATAGATAGAAGATAGATGTGACCAAATTAACATGTTAAATGTCAATTTAATTGGATAAACAACAAATAATAATGGGAAATGTTCTTGTGACCGCAAGGGATGTAATGAAATTACCTTGATTAGAAATAAAAAGAAATGCACCTAGATAGGAAAAAGAATGATAATTTAGGCTCCTAATCGACCACAAAGAGAGACCTTGATAGAAAACCAAAAGACAATGCACACAAGGCCATATATGAGGTTAAAACAAACCTAACACTAGCTAGTCGTAAACCAGATCGAGGAGGTAAATGGAATGAGAAGTATGTATCTCGTTGAAATAGACAAAGGACAGAATACATGCTCATATTGGGGAAAATAAGGTCTCCATATGATAAAAAAAGGTCTTATATCTCAGCTTCATGATTTTTGTTTTGATAGAAGAGCAAATTGACCAATGCGGGAAGTTTTCTAGATATAGAAAGACTGATTGATACAGAAAGTCTTTCAATAATGCTAAAAAGTGAACAAACTAGCTGAAGAGGAAGTCTGTTACTGCAAAGGCTGATCAATGCGATAAGCCTTGAAAATCCCATGAAATAAACAAATGAGGAGTGGTCTAAAGATTTTGAATTTGATGATAGCCATCCTTTAAGGGAATGGTCTATACTTTTTGATTTATTTGATAAGGCATGGATAGTTGTCCATTCGAGGGATCAGTCTATCTTTTGGAATTTTAGGATAGATTTTTTTAAAGAAGTTTCGAGTTTAGACCTAGATACATCGATAGAGGGGAAGAAAATGTATACAAACACGTACTCTTGCCTTGAGAAGATTCGATTAAGATAGTCTCTTAGGACACATGAAATAGTGATTAAGGTGTTCCTACCATGAGGAGGAACATATCCATAAGAAAAATTCCATGAGTAGAGCCATCCTTATATTTAAGGTAGAAAATATATAACGCGAGAACCACATAATTTTCGAATCACTACGAAATGCATGATGGTTATGAAGAATCTAGTTTTTTGACTAAGATCTGTAAGATAGATTTTAACAAGTAGAAGGGCCTTAGATGTAAAGAATTAAGAGGCTCCATTTCAGTTACACCATCCATGGAAGATAGATGATAAGCCCTAGACCTATATTTATGAGTGACTACGTATTTGACCCATCTAGTTAGGAGCAAACTTACCACGCCGACTCCTCTCTAGTGTAGTGACATTTTGGTTTTCTTTAAGAAAAAGATCACCAACTTTGAAGTCACAGTGTTGCAAGTGCTTGTTATAAGCACATTTGACATACTCAAGGTATACTTGATGATGCTCAAGAGCATTAAGATGCCGCTCATCAAGCAACTCAAGCTACGCTAGATGATTTTGATGATAGTCCTCATCAGAGACAAATTCTTTGAGAGACACAAAGAGATGGGATCTGGACTTCCAAAGGAAGGACAGCCTTAGACCCATATACAAGAGAGAAGGGAGTAGCACCGTAAGAGCAGAAGGGTAGAGTATGAATGCTAGTTTGATAAGCCCAGAGAGTAAAAGGGATATGTAAATGCCAATCCCTACCAGCTTGACTAGTTACCTTTGCGAGGATATTACGCAAAGTTTTATTGGAAGCCTCAGCCTGGCCATTAGCTTGGGGATAGTATGGAGAAGAAAAGCTGAGTTTGATACTGAAAGCATCATAGAGGTTCTACAAATCAATGTTTTTGAAAGATTTACCATTATCTTGTGATGATTTTGTGTGGGACACCAAAGCGACAAATGATGTGTTGATAGACAAAATCAACAATGGGTTTAGCTTTGGTTGATGAAAGAGGAATAGCTTCCACCCACTTAGTGAAGTATTATGTGGTAGTAATGATAGATTGATGATGCTGTGAAGAGCAGGGATTTATGAGACCGATGAGATCAAGACCCCATTGTGAAAAAGGCCACAAATCTATTACAGGTTGCAAATCCTGACTAGGGATATGTGTAAGATTGGAATGTTGTTGACACTTGACACATTTCTTAGTGTAGTCACAATAGTCTTGATTAAGAGAAGGTTAATAATAACCTAAATGTAAGATGCATTTAGCTACGGCTAAGCCACTAAAATTTCCACCACAGATATACCGTCATGGACTTCCTCGATGGCTTTAGATGATTCAGGGGTTTTGAGGCATCTAAGCAAAATACCATCAAAACCACGTTTGTAGAGGATTCCACCCAAAATAGTATAGCTATTAGCACGTAGGATAAAAGATCTACCGTTGGGGGTCAGATCTGGAGGGAGCACTGAATGGGATAGATAATCAAAAATGTGTTGATACCACTCATCTTGAGTATTGGTTGTGACGGTGTTAATTGAAGTCGATTGCCTAAGATGAGATGGTTGGTCTAATCACTGCACAACCACAAAAATTCACGAGTCTTCGGTAAAAGGTGGAATAAGCGAGGCTAAAGAAGCCATCATATCTGCGAATCGGTTTGCAGTGCAAGGAATAGCTTGGATAGTAAATTTATCAAAATCTTGAAGTTGAAAGAGAATGATATCGTGATATTTTTGAAGGATATCATTTTTGCATTGATAGACACCAGTGACTTTATTAATGATGAGCTCAGAATCACCAAAGATGTCAATATGGTGAGCACCAAGACTAATGGAATTTTGAAGACCTAAAACAAGAGCTTCATATTCAGCCATATTATTGGTACACTCAAAGTTAAGTTTGTGTGTGACAGGGATAGGTGCACCCCAAGGAGGAATCATGATGAAACTTACACCTCCCCCTTGTTGACATTTGGACCCGTCAAAAGAGTTTTATTTTAAATGGAGACAGACCAAAATCGATTTGTTGGATATACTCATCTGGGAATCGAGCAAGGGGAATTTGAGTGTCTGGAAGAGGAGTATCAGCTAATTGATCTGTAATGACCTGACCTTTGATAGATTTTTGCGAGATGAACTCGAGTTCAAACTCTGTCATGTGCATGAGCCAACGAGTGATACGATCATTGTGATAGGGCTTCACATGCATTGTCTTAAGTGGATTGACACTTGTAACAATATAAGTTTTGTGATTAAGGAGATAGTGATGAAGTTTAGAAGTTGCAAAGAAGAGAGCACAACACAATTTTTCAGCTTCAGAATAGCGTGTTTCATACTCATGAAGAGTGTGACTGATGTAATAAATGGCTTATTCTTTTTACCAGTTAGCGTCCCGATGTGAGATCATGGCTCCTAGAGCATGGTCAGTCACATAAATATAGAGATAGAATGGCTCCCCCTCACATGGAGGTGTAAGCACAGGTGGAGAAAGAAGATAAGTTTTGAGATCATCAAAGGCCTTTTGGAAATGCTCATCCCAATCAAAATGAGCATTCTTACGGAGGAGATGATGAAAAGGTTAACAATGGTCTGATAGTTGTGAGATAAAACAACGTATTGATTGAAGGTGTCCTTGAAGACCGTGGAGCTGCTTTAAGTTAGAAGGGGGAGGCATATCAAGGATAGCCTTTATTTTTGTGGGATCAACTTCAATGCCCCTAATAGAAATGATAAATCCTAAGAGTTTACCAGTGAGAACGCCAAACACGCATTTAGATGGATTTAGGTGAAGACAAAAGTGAATGAGCCTCTCAAAGAGAGGTGCGAGAATGAAAAGATGATCCTGACGGTGTTTGGATTTACCGAGGAGATCATCGACATAATCTTCCATAGTTTTGTGTAAGAGATCATGGAAGATGTAGGTCATTGCTCGTTGATAGGTTACTCCTACGTTCTTAAGACCAAAAGGCATGACACGATAACAAAAAGTCCCCAAGGAGTTATGAAGGAAGTCTTATGCTAGTCCTCTAGTGCGATGAGAATTTGATTATATCCTAAGAAACCATCCATAAGAGAAAGCATCTCGTGACCTGTAGTTAAATCCACGAGTTGGTCGATATTAGGTAGAGGAAAATCATCTTTCGGACAAGCGAGATTAAGATCCCGGAAGTCGGTGAAAATTAGAATTTTCCTTGTGAATTTTGTTACTGGTACTACATTTGAAACCCATTTTGGATAGTCAATGGGTTGGATGAAATTAGCAGAAAGAAAATGCTACAACTCTTCTTTAACAAGAAGGGCTACACGAGGGTGCATTTTACGTAATTTTTATTTAACCGGTTTGATGTCTGGAAGGGTAACGATATTGTGGACCACAATATCAGGATCGATTCCCAGCATATCTTCATATGACCAAGAAAATTCTTGGTGATGGTTGGAAAGAAAGGTGGTGAAGTCTCCTAACTCCTGTGGATTAAGAGATTGACCGACCTTAATGATGTGAGGGTCTTCAGAAGTCCCTATATTAAGGTAGATAGTGGCTTTGTTGAGAAGCGTAGACGTGTCAGAAGGAATGGTTTTAGGAAGATATGAATCCTATGCCCCCAGATAGGTGAGGACCGAGTCATCATCTGCATAGTGGATAGTGTTGATAGTGGGAGAGTCGTCTCCAACTATTTCAGGGAAGACTAATGGTATGGAAGCGGATTCTCCATTAGTTTTATAGGTCAATGGACCTATAGAAATGGTATTGACTAAAAAAATTTAGGTAGGATGGAAATGGTGTCATCCACATCAAGTGATGCTTCTGACCTGGTGGGAGAAGATGGTTCCTCAATGGAAAAAGGCTCATCGAGAATGGTGATGGTGGCTTCTGAGAGAGGTTTAAATCCTAAACCAAATTTTTGATGTGGTTTAAGAGTTGGAATGGATGCGAGGTCATGTATACCCTATTCATACTTTCTCAAGCAAAGCCCTTCCACATGCATCAATATAAATAAGTTTTTGCGAATGTGGGATCCTGTAAACAATTAAACCCTGCTGAATAGGGTTTGGCCCTAGGGGAGAATCTAGGAGATAGTGAGGTGTATCAAGACCACCATAAATGAAGTTAGTATGTTGATTGGGAAGACCAATGGTGATGACATGACCAAGACCTGGCTGATATTCAGGTTGTTTGTCTAGTCTACCATACTCATTAGGTTTGAGATGGGCATCAAAAGAGAGAAGAGGAAGCTCTCCTAGCAAAAAAATGTTGCAACATCTCTTCCAAATTTTGTAAATCTGGTAGTTTTGTTGTAGGTATGGAAGAGGATGAAGCCTCATCAGAGAACAAGCATTATCCTTTGGAGGGACAAACCCTATGGTCATGTCACATTGTGCGGAAGGAAAAGGATCTCCTAGATGAGTATAGATTTTTCCCTCATACTGATATTTTAAGCATCGATGGAGGGTTGATGGGACGTAATGCATTGTATGAATCTAGGAGCATTCGAGGATCATATTGTAGTGGAATTTCCCTTCAACAATGTAAAAGAGCTCGTGAAGCAGTTTCTTACCTACCCGAATGGGCAGGACCACAGTTCCTAAAGTAACCACCAGTTGATCGTTAAATGATCGAAGGGTGAAAGGCGGTGGTGACACTACGTTCTTTGGTAGCTTAAGTTGCTCAAATGTGTGAGAGGAAATGACGTTGAGTGCAGCACCACTATCGATCATAGTGCGTTTTAACGTAGTGTTGTTGATTTGAACTGTGATAAAGAGAGGAGCTTCCAAGTCCTCAGAAGAAAGGGGAGGAATTTCATAATCCTCAAAGGAAATGGTGGTTGATGGTCTATTCAACCCAACAACCATATCAAAAGGTTGGGGCTCATCTGAATTCACTGCGATACGGCGTAGATTATCAATCAGAGCCTAGTGATGCCATGGACATGATTGAATGAGGTCAAAAAGAGACATTTTGACTAGAGCATGGGTAAGTTGTTTCATGACACTTTCCTCAACAGACACGGGAATCTGAGCCCGAGATGAAGCATGAATAGAGACCTGAGGTCTCAAGGCTGATGAGGAAGGAGGAAATCATTAAGGGGCCACAGAAATGACAATCCGTGGCCAAGATGTAGATGGTGATGGATTACCAATTTTTCTCTAGTGGCGATATGAATTGTGTCGATTTGAGAAGGTGGAAGATCATCTGGAGTAGAATTAATAGAATTAGAGATCTGGGGTAGACCGTTTAGGTTCAGATGTAATTGAGATGATAAGAGATATTTGTTCCTCCTCCTCCTCCACCAGAAGATCACTTTCTTCCAAAAGACTGCTAACGACAGATTGAAGGGCTTTACATCCCTCGGTATCATGTCTTGGGGTGCGATGGTAAGCACAAATCAAATCAGACTTGAACCAGGAAGTTTTACTCCTTTAGGATTATAGGGTTTGATCGGAGGAAGATATATGGATGAATATTGGATAAGTTGGCGAAGAATTTCAGTAGAATCCGGTAGACAAAGATGAGGACAGAGATGACAAAGGTGCTTCTTTTACCTTCGCAGACTGCTGAGGTAAAAGAATCTGCATGTCTGGTTTGACAGTATTTTTAGGGATCGTTTTGCTTTTATGTACATCAGGAGAAGCAACCTTTTGTGCTTGAGACATAAGTAAGTGAGGCAAGATTAATTTTGGTGAAGGAGGAGCTCCTAAGATAGATTTTGAAGAAGACAAAGATGTGACAAGTGTTGTGGTCTTTAGAGATGAAGAATGATGCCTAGTTGAAATAAATGATGATTTAGATAAGACTGACTTAGATGAGGGAGGAGCTCCCAAAATAGGTCTGATAGGAGGAACAAAGGGTTCCTTGGCTTTTGGTGATGAAGATGATGGTCCTGATAAAAGAGGTGACGTCTTTTTAGTAGGTAAATTCACTTTACAAGTTACCAGTGAAGAAGGTGTTGTAGAAGAAGATGATGGTTTTGATGGTGTTGTAGAAGAAGATGCCTTCTTAGTGGATAAATCCAATTTTCTATGAGGCGTGGAGAGATATTTTTGAGGGAAAGCACCAAGAGTCTTAATAGTCTGAAATATTGGTTTTCCTTTTTCGGGGATGGTGACAACTTCAACCGCATAAGGTGATTGTAACCTTTTCGGGGGAATGAGATGGTGAGGTACTGATGATGTAACGTTAGACTTTAGTTGTCTCATTTTAAGTTCAGGAACCGAAAGTATAAGTGTCGGTGTTATTCCTTTAGATTTTTCCTTAATAGGCAAGGTAGCGTCGGTGATGGAAGAAGTGGTTCCCTGTGAGGGAGATACTTCTAGTACAGTAGTTGTGGGTGTAACTACTATAGGAAAGGAAATGGGAAGAGTCAGAATCGAAGATGCTTCCATTGGTAGAGAAGTTGGTATGACTATAGGTATATTTACCAATGGCATAGTCGCGGTGAAAATGGGAGAAACAGAAGTAGATGTATTCATTGTGGAAACTCGAAGGGATGTAAATGTTTCCAGCATCAAAAGAATGTATGAAGACTAGACAAATGAGGATGAAACTGTCTCTGGCATGGATGGAATATCAGACAAAGAGGTAGGGAGAGATGAATCCATCTCTAACAATGGAGAAATATTCAAAGAAAAATTGTCTAAAGATGGTAGAATTTCATAATTTAACGGAGTGGAAGGAAGTTTCGATTCGGTCGATGTGTTTGTAGATGGCTTAGTTTTAGAAGAATATTCTTCAGTAGAGATGAAGCTGATAGTATGAGTGTTTGGTTTTTGAGACCCCGAAGCGTCATTGTTCATGGAATGATTGGGAAAAGGTTGTTTAAAGACATCAAGTGCTTGATTTGGGGGAGTGTTTGGGTTATCTAGAATGAGCTCACCTTTATCAATGAATTTTTGGACAAGATTTTTGAAGGTCTGACATCATTCAATGTCATGGCCTTTGGTTCTATGATAATGACAGAAGTCATCTTTCCTATACCAGAATGGTCATTCTTGGATCTCATCAAAATTTATAATAGGGGGAAGTTCGATCATGTGAACTTCCAACATTTTTTCTAAGATGGACGCATATGATTCCCCTAACGAAGTAAAAGATCGAGATGATGAGGGTCCTTTTCGAGAAGATGAAAATTCTCTCTGTGGTGTTTGATTAGAAGTGTTATCAACTCATGGTGTTTTTAATATGATAGCATTGGTGGATCCCTGATTCTTGTCTTTGTTAGAAGTGGAAGGGTTTGATTTTGTAAACCGAGAAAAATCTGGTTTAGATTTAGAGTGAAGTTTTAACTTCCCTTGTTCAATGGCATGGGACTCAAGTTTGCATGCCATCGTAAAGGCTTCTTCAAATGTGTGAAAGGTTTGGATCCTTAAAGTGGAAGAAATATGATTAGCACAAGATTGAGTAAACAACTCGATTTGTTGAGATTGAGGGAGGGAGAAATACAATTGATTTATTATACCTCTCCAATGAGCGACAAAGTCTGTAATAGACTCATCATCGAATTGACGAATGTTATAAATATTTGTAATCAAGATCTTATGTGTGATATTTATTGAAAAGTTTTCAACAAACATCTGAGCTAATTGAGAGAAAGAAAATAGGGAGTGTTAAGGAATGTTATTGTACCAGTCTAAAGCAGGCCCTGCTAGAGACATAGGGAAAGTATGGAGCATAAGCTCCTAATCCTGGACTATAAGGTAGCAAGCGTGTTTGAATGCTTGCATGTGTTGTTGAGGATCTTCCCGACTATGAAATTTTGAGAACTTAGGAAGTTCCCATTGGGGAGGATAAGGCTTAAAAGCCATGGATGGATAAATCGGTTCACTACACACTTATTCAAAAGAGTATGAAGGGAAAGCCCCTTTGGTAGAGGCTTCTAGGTCTACAATTTTCTTGAAAATAATTTGTGCAATGTCAAATTGAGGAGAAGACACGTTGGTATGTCCTGCATAAGAAGTGAATGGTAGATTTTGTTGTGGTGTTAATGAGGGATTCATTTGCTGATTAACAAGATGATAAGAGGAATAACCAGGAGTTTTGGGTGATACCTGATGAGGTGCTTTTTGTGAAGGGGCATGTGTATGAACAGGCTGTGAGATGACAAGTGGTTGAGAAAAAGGTGGTTGAATAAAAGATGAAGCCTGTGATTGGTGGGCTCCTACACTTTTCGATTGAATCGGAACAGATTGAGGAACATGGGTGTTGATTTGATTGGACATGGTGAGAAACAAAGTCTAAATAAGGCTTTTGACTACCGGATTGGTTATTAAGGGCACTGACGCCAAAGGATGTGTAAAGTTCATTTTCGCTGGAGCATTGGAAGAAAGACCAACTAGAGGATGAGAAGAAGGAATCGGCTGACTCGTATATCAGGGTTGATGTAAAGAGAGATACTGACCCTGAGACATAATAGATGGCATAGAAGAATTAATAGCAATCCATGAGAATGCGTGATGCATGCATCATAACTAAAGAATAAGGCCTCTCAAAAGTAGGTTGCGGAGTATTCGAGGTAGCCGCGGCATTAGGGATAAGAAAGACCATTTGGGAACCAGTCGACATGGTCGGTGGAAGAGAAAAAGGAGGCGCATATGCACCACCCTCTTCTATGGTTCGAGGTGAGAAAAAGTATGCTAATTGTTCTATAAAATCCTGGGATGGTTCATGAGAATAATCATAAACTTGCTAGATTGGTGGTCCCTGATCAAATATTCGAACAGACTTATGCACTAGATAATCCATAAGGGCTACCGGATTGTGATCAAGGAGCACCTGAAAT
This sequence comes from Taxus wallichiana var. yunnanensis, assembly GCA_018340775.1. Lineage (NCBI taxonomy): Eukaryota > Viridiplantae > Streptophyta > Pinopsida > Cupressales > Taxaceae > Taxus > Taxus wallichiana. The sequence continues at coordinate 658,533,715 of CM031240.1, forward strand.
TTAGGATCTCCACAAGGAACATACTCTATATCAGAAGCAGATGATACTTTTGAAGGACTGGGGGAAGCTGGACGTGATGGGATTGCCTTAGGATGATAAAAAGGATTATATGACCAAGATGGGGAACCAAATAATAGTGGTCCTGAGGAAGAACCAAGGGGTTCCGAAACATCCACATTAGTGGTGATTTTGGATGAAGAAGGGGCCAATTGAGCCATTTTTCTAGATTGTAACTGGGTGATGACCATCATAGACAAGCACAAACACAGAAAAAATATTGACCTAACTAATGCACAGACAATTCAAACAGCGTAGGTGATTCTCTTTTAAGTTTTCATGCTTTTAAGAAATAAAATATTAGGGAAGGATTTTTAGAATAGGAACTACTCAGATAGCCAAACTAAGGATGGTTTGGGGAATGTTTTGGTGAGGAGTCCCGAAGGCACTTTAGTAAAAGACCGGTACGTGGCTTGATATAGGTGCCTACCCCCACACTTCACACACCACTGTGATAAGGGAGTCGGGTGCTTTGCCAATATATACCAGAACGTCTGTGAATTTATAGCGTAGCCCGAGTACCGCGTAGGCTCTTCCTCTTGGATGTCACTTCCAAGTAGGTGAGGCCAGGGAAGAAATTTTTGTTTAAATGTTTAATACCTAGTGATTTTGGCTTTGTGTGCAAGGGTGAAAAATAAAAATCAAATAGTGTCACTACCAATTTTGATCAATTTTCCAACCTATTTTAGAAAACTAGATGAAGAGCATACAACAGAAATGACAAAGAAGAAGTTCTTTTTAAGCACTAAAAATGAAGTGTTGGATTTTGATGAAGACAAGTCAAACAAGTTCTTTCCCAGATGTGATTTAAATTCTTGTTAAGCACCAAAATCGAAATGTTTGAATGTGATATAAAACAAACAAACAAGTTCTTTTTTAAGTTCCTTAAAAAGGAGAAAACACCATAAAAGAGGAATACCTGTAGATTTAGCTCTCCAAAGTGTGTGGACTTCAAAAAGTGCATTTTGAGCTCTTCCCCTTTAACAATCCCATGAACAAGCAAAGTGCTCCATAAGAAAATGTTAGGCAAACACACAAACAAATCCAGAAAGATATATCTAGATAATAGTAGAATGAAGATTTCTATTTTAAGGAACTAGAAAACTTTCAAGGAAATAACAATTTTGCATAAAGAGATGAATCATGAATGCAATCTTGAAATCTAGTGAAGGATTTGCCAATATTTGAAATAGAAATTGGGATTTAGATTTGCAAGAAAGAAAAAAAAAACTTTGACTTTGCAAATAAATGAAATAATCAAGACCAAAATGAAGGAAGGAAATGCCTAAGGAAAACGATGAAAAGCAATGAAGAAAAAGAACAAAAGCTCAAAACTAGAAAAGAAATGAACTAACCAATAGGGGACTTTGGTTGTGTCCCACCGGCATGCCGAAATGTAGATCAAGAATTTCCATGCTTGTTACCTGTCCAAGTTAATGTACCAAAATAAACACAAAAACCTTGAAAAACTCAAATGAAATCGATACCTAATAGATTGGATAAGACCCGAAGATGTAGATAGAAAAGAAATCTGATGTAGACAAATTGGGTGCACACGAGAAATCATGCAAAGTAGATCCGAGAAACCTACGAGGCATAGATACTTGAAAAAAGAGACAACATTAAAAGATATTTGGGTGGACTACCTAGACGCGGGTCCAGGAAGCGATAAGCTCCCTCGGCGGATGTCAGTCCACGTTTTCAATTAAAGAAAGAAGCATACATGATAAAATATGTAAGTAAATGTCTATATTTTCTGATTAAAAATGACAGATAGAATGTAAACAACAGACAAGAAGCAAAAGAAAATAGGAAACTGTGAAAACAACGTTGGATTTGTGTTACCCGAATTCTTTTACATGTCTACAGGCCGATCGGCGTCGATTGGGTGAATCGGCGTCTATTAGGAAAATCGGCGTCGATCGGGATCGGTCGGCGTCGACTAGGGGAAAAATTGTAGGAAGATTGAGAAACAGATAATGAAGGCTAGATCGTTGATATCTGTTAGATCTGCAGGAGCCGTAGGGATACTGACAAAGCTCCACCTTCGCTAGATGTAGGAACAGAGTCACATAGAGATTAGTGGAGGCTCACGATGTCAAGATGGTAGGAGCAGAGTAACGGTACTTCTCTCAGGGATTGATTTGGACAGAATTCACTTTCACTTGATAGATAATGCTCAGGTTTGATGCTCAAAACTCTCTGTTGTTCCTTCTGTCTAAAAAAAACTAAATTATGGCCCTATATTTGTAATTGGCACCGACCAGGTATAATCAGCGCCATTTTGAAAAATCGGTGTCGACCGAGTACCATTCGGCACCGATCAGGGAACAGACTCCCGAAATGGCCAAAAAGGGCATTTTTTGGAAAGATGAAAGTGATCCCTCTGACTCAAATACAGGAAATATCCCGCTACGCGGTTGGGGGGAGAAATAGGGGTGATAGATGGATAAAATTGATATGGGAGATTAGGCATTGATATGGGGTAGATAAGAACTTAAGATACATGTAAAAAGTATAATTAAATAGTTAATATTTAATTATCCATGGGTAAAACATAATGGAGTACAATAAACTTAGGATAGATGTTTAATTAATACCCTAAAGGAAAAGTGGTAATATAAAGGTGCCCTGTGCTACCTGAGAAGGTAAACGAACGTGGGGGACACTAAATTGGGTAACCAATTTTAGGTGTCTATAGCCCCTAAGGTTCCTCAAGTCTCATTATATCAATTACTTCAAATGCACCCACCTTGCAAATTTTCTCTCCAAAAAGTTGTACACACTATGTACCTCCCTCACGATACACCACCTTCACAAGTAAGTCCCATTTTCAATTGTATCTTAGACCTGCCTATTAGTCATAATAACACATCTTATCAAGTTATCTTAGATTTAATTCAAGCTTTATACCATGCTTTTAAAGATATATTCCAGGTTATGGATGTACCACAATTACATCCCTCAAAGCTGAAATACAACATCTCAAGGATATTTCTCATGCCCATGTTATTTATTCTATATTTGATCCTGATTCCATGTCTACTACATGTGCTCATAAAAGTGAGGTTAAGGTCTTACCACAACAAGAACCTCTCTAATTTGATCATAATAGTAGACAACATGATATATGTAGGCGCTAAATCATGCACTTGGGTACATTTTAAGGTCCTAATCACATGTATTGCATTCATATGATTCCTAAGGGAGAATAATACTAATTGATCATTATATTTGGCCTCTCAGGTTCTTTTATGGTCTCCTTCTTGGCCTTACACACCATACTACCCATTCTGACCTTTGATACTTCACCTTTTCTAGCTCTGGATACTAGCGCCTAGCTAGGATACCAACATTGAGGCACTCTCATCCCCTCTGGTTTCCATAGACCTCTTTGTATCTTACTCGCTTCTTTTTGGTTCCTTTCTAGTAGTTGGGTATGCTTATCTCTTAGAGTTCGGCCTTTTAGTGATCAATTACAAAATTCAAGAAAGGAATCATATAAATAAAATGTTATGGGATCAAATTAAAGGACCAAGCTCTAAGCATCTACTATCACCACCTAAGGTTGTATTCACAAACATCTAAAGAGCATTATTACATCCATATAGCACCATCCGAGGGACAAGGGCTGGTTATTATGCATACATGTATGGGAGGGAAAGTTCATTTTTCCATGCACACATCTATTTATAGCTTTGACATTTAGCTATTGCTCGCTATCAAGTGTGTTGCACACAAGAGCCACCTAGGGCATGATTCTACACACACACAAAACTACATGGAGTCTGAAATGTAATGTAGTGCTTGGATTGTAATTTCACTCAGTTGAGTGATCACAGTTTAGTCTGACTCTCCATTTGCATCAATTTTTTTAGGATTTGATATTTTTTGGGGTTTTGTAGGTGATATCTTTATTACAGGTTATCAACAACATTTGCAAACTTAGTGTGACAAATAGTGATGGATTACGATAACTTAACAACCTTGCAAAGAATATTTTCTAAGAATCTGTGCATACCTTGGTGCCAAAACAAGGATCATAGTGCCCAGCACCATAGTACTGCCTAAGCACCCTAGTCCAAATTTTTCCTAAGGTTCTACATTTTTCTGGGTTTGGATATGACCTCCTTTATTTTACCAGTCTTCCACCTTTGCACACTATTAGGAATATTTTGAAATCATCTAAGTAATATATATCTTCATTGCACTTAGGATTTCAGTTTGTATTGCTTATTTCTTATGTCACTTCATGTACTTTACTATTTTATTTATCATTGTGACTATGATATATCCTATTAGGGTTTAACATAGCATTAACATATACATACTTTCTTGATTTTTTAAATCATTATATTATTTTCTCTACTCAATAATCATTTAATTACTTTATTACCTAATCATTACCACCCTCCTCATCGAGTTATTTGATACAAGTAGACCATATTGTAATTTCCATGGGATTAATGGACATTATGACGATAATTGCCATGCTTTAGAACAAAATATCTTACATCTGGAGAGTAAGGGTTTCATTTCATTTCTTACACATAATTTTTCTCCACGCTCATCTTTAGTTACCAAATCCTAATGGGTTCCTGAATATGATCCCTTTATGTCTAGTGAGCATAACTCCATACTTATTAATGTTCCTTCTTCGGTAATTCAAGAACCACCTATTCAACCAAATATCATACCACCTTTAGAAGTAACTACCCTATTACCTCCTCCTATTGTGTCATTTGTAGTGTTACCAATCACAAATATGTAACCACCATTAAAGGAAGCACAACCAATTCACTCGACATAACTGTGATCGGTCACATACTTACTTTGTTGGGGTTAGCACAAGGTTGTATAGATAATTTATCAAATCTAAACATACATGCAATGAAAGTGGATATTCTACCAGAAGAATCATATAAAACAAGAGATATAAATCAACACCAAATTTAACATGGTTCACCCACTGTGGGCTACGTCCACCAAGAAACAAGCCAATCTATTATCCACAGATTTTACAAGATATAACATTAAAGATTTAAAATCTTCCACACCTATCAGATGTACATTACTTTCTTTCCCTCAAGATTTTGATCTTCTCCAAGAGTTCTCTCTCTCACAATTATTCTCATAATAATAATCAACTTTTGCAAGTTCTTCTTAATTCTTACTTCTAAACCCTAGCTTTCATGCTTATATAGGTGTATACAAACTTAGGACACTTAGCCATGTAATTACAATCAATAGATATACTTTAATACTAAAAATATATCTAATTCCCATGAGTTAATTAAAACACCCACGCACAGGTAACTAGCTCAAGTTAGCCCTAACCGATTCCCGTTCCTCCTTTCCCCGACCGATGTCGATCATAGTTGAACGATTTTGTTCCCTCCATAACTGATGTTGGTTACTATTTTTTCCAGCAAGTTTCATATTACATGCTAATCCAAAGTAATTGAGCTCCATAACTCAAAAATCTCCCACTTGAAGATTAATTACTACACCATACCTATACAATGTCATTCTTGGATCCTTCCTTATCTTTATTTCTTCCTCTTCAAGTCTCAAACTCAAAGACCAATATAAGTGGAGTGTAGCTCTAACTTCCTCTTTGCTAATGGATCCATTAGCATATCTACAAGGTTCTCACTTGTATGAATATTTTCCAGATTTAACTACCCATCCTCTAATACCTGTCATATGAAGTGATACCTTAACTGAATGTGTTTCGTTCTTGAATGAAATACTAAGTTATTTTCCAAATGAATTACACTCTGATTATCACTGAACAATTTCCAATAATCTTTCTCCTTTCCCAAATATTTCGTGAGCCTACTCATCCGTATCATTTCCTTGCTAGCCTTTGTAGCTGTAACATACTCTACCTCTGTAGTAGACAAAGCCACAACCTTCTACAATCTTGAAATCCAGCTAACTGTTGTCCCACCTACTGTGAAAATATATCCAGTAGTGATCCTTTTACCATCCAGATCTCCATCATATTCGAATCAACATATCCACATAATGAAATATCCAAACCTCCATATCATAACTACATGCTAGATGTCCCTTTCAAATACCTGAGTATCCATTGGGTTGCTTTCCAATTCTGTTTACTTGGATTAGCCATATATCTACTCACAACTCCCACTGCCTATGTAATGTCTGGTCTGGTACAAACCATAACATACATGAACTTCCAACTACTGAAGCATATGGCACTCATGTAATGTATTTTACCTCCTTGTGTGATGAAGGAAACTGATCTTAGCTCAATTTGAAGTGTCTAGTCATAGGTGTACTAACAAGTTTTACATTCTACATCTTTTTCTTCCTATCTTTATGTGTATTTGCATGCCAAGTATTATTTTTACACTCTAAATCCTTCATAGAAAATGTGTGAGCTAACTTTCCCTTAAGCTCACCAATATCCTACATACTAGATCCTATAATAATCATATCATCCACTTACAATAACAAAATAATATAGTTCCCATTTTCAAGCTTCTTGAAATAAAAACAATGGTCAGATTCACATCTCAAGTAATCATGCTCATGCATAAAACTATCAAACCTCATGTACCATTGTCTTGGAGCTTGCTTGAGCCCATATAGGCTCTTTTTCAACCTACACACTAATTTTTCCTTACCCTTGACCTCATATCCAAGTGGTTGCTGCATATAAATACCTTCACCCAAATCACCATGAAGAAAATCCATCTTCACATCTAATTTCTCTAAGTGCAAATCATGTACAACAACTAAATTCAATAGATTCTGAATAGAAGTCATCTTTACAACATGAGAAAATATTTCACCAAAGTCAATACCTTCTTTCTATGAAAATCCCTTTACTACAAGCCTTGCCTTGTACCTTTTTTGTCCACACTCTTCTTCCTTAATCCTGTAAACCCACTTGTTCTTCAATTTCCTCTTACCTACTGTTAACTTAACCAAATCCCAAGTCTGGTTATGTTCCAAGGAGTCCATCTCCTCATCCATGTCATGCTCCCACTAGACGTGGGTTTCATCATGCATCGCCTCTTCAAAACTCTCTAGTTCACCATTATTAGTCAATAATAATTAAAATAGATGTGTAAATATTTCTGTACATTTACTTACCCTTTGTGACCTTCTCAAAGAAGTTTGGGGTATCAGAGGCTCATTCTGGACCTCCTAGACATTTATATCCAAATTTGTTAGTGACCGACGCTGGTCACCTATAACCGACGTCAATTCTCCTAACCGATGTCAATTTGGTTCTTATGTAGCTGATACTGGTTCTTCTTACTAATGTCTTTCAAGGGTCAACTGACACCAGTTACTATGTAACCCTGTCGGTATTACTTTTAAATCTGAGAGATCATTTTCATTCAAAACATTCTCAACTAGTTCGTCCTTGGGTACCAAAATTTGATCCTCATACATTCTATTTTCATTCCATTCAATATCATGACTCCTAATAATTTTAGAATTCTCTAAATCCCAAAAATGGAATCCAAAATCACTATATCCATAACCAATGAAATTGCATCTCTTGGATTTTACATCCAACTTTTTCCTATTTTCTTTATCAATATGCACAAAATATCCTGAACCAAAAACTTTAAGAAAAGAAAGATCTACCTCCTTTCTCAGTCCAAGCTTCCTCTTGTATTCCACCATCTAGTGAACTTGAAGGCCCATGGTTAATCAAATAAACAATTATATCAACTACTTCTTCCCAAAACTGCAAAGGCAATCCAAAATCTATTCTCATACTTCTAGCATGTTCAATGATTGTCCTGTTCATTCTTTCTGCAACACCATTCTCTTGTGGTGTTCTTGGAACTTTTCTTTCTCTACGTATCCCATTCACTAAATAATAATAATTTAAATCCTTGCTATAATATTCACCACCATTGTCGATCTAAAGCACTTTAACTTTGAACTTGATTCATTCTCAACAAGGGCTTTCCATCTTTTGAAAGTATCAAAACATTATATTTACGTTTAATACAATAAACCCATACCTTTCTTGTAGCATCATCAATGAAAGTAAAATAATACTGGGATCCTCCATGAGAAGCTACTTGAGCTAGTCCCCACACATCTGAGTGTACAAGCTCTGATTTCTTATCCTTCTTAGTTGCCCCAAATTTGAGAAATCTCACTCTCTTTTTCTTTCCAAAGACACAATGCTCACAAAATCAAGATCTAAATATTTCAAGTCTGATAACTTGCCCTTAGAATTTAAGATTTGCATTCCTTTTTGACTCATATGGCCCAACCGATTATGCCACATGCATGCATCTGAATCTAAAGTAGATAATATAGAAAATGAATCAGTAACATAGGTAGATAAATATAATGTTACCACCTTATTACCTCTTGCCACAAAAAAATCACACTTGGTGACTTTCCAAGAGTCTTCTATAAAAGTAACCACGTAACTAGATTCACTTAATTTCCTTAGAAAAATAATATTCCTCCCGAGGCTTGACACATACTTCACATCTTTCAATATCCATGTATTTCCATTCTGTAATTTTAGATGAACTTCCCTTTTACCAGTAATACTGCAAGGTTCATCATCACCCAAATAAACATGTCCAAAATTACCGTGGACGTAATTTTTGAAATAACCCTTATCAGGGGTTGTATGGAAAGAAGATCCTAAATTTAAAACCCATGATTCAATTTTGTTATCTAAAGAAAGAATAAGAGCATCTTGTATTACCTCGGTTACAACAAGATTTTCTTCTTTACCTTTGTCTAGTTATTGGTTCTCTTTATCCTTTGACTAACAATCTTTCTTTGCATGTCCTTTATTTCCACATTTCCAACAGGTAATTCCCTTACCTATGGATTTAGATATGTTATCCCTTGAATTTTATTTCCCATTACTATTACTCTTGGATCTCTCCTTCTACCTTGACTTGCTTTCTACATTCAAAGCATTCCCAGATGATGATTCCTCTGTACTTTTCCTACAAATTTATTCATTCAAGATTATACTAACCACACATCAAACTTCAAAATATTATTAGAAGATGTTGTATTACTAATAACCATTACCAAGTTATCCCAACTATCAGGAAAAGAACATAAGAATAAAAATGCTTGCACTTTATCATCAAACTAAATATCAACCGATTTTAACTAATTTACAATAGATCGAAATCATTCAATTGACTAGATGCGAGATCCACCTTCATGCATCTTAGAACTAAATAGTTTCTTCATCAATTAAACTTTATTTGAAGCACTAGTTTTTTCATATAAATTTGCAAGAGATTTCATTAACCCTACCGTAGAAGTCACTTCTATAATATTAGAAGCCACAGATGCTGCCAAGCTCAATCTTATAGATCCTAAACCCTTTATGTCAAGAATCTTCTATTATTCATCATAATATTTTTAGGTCTATAATTTTCATCCAACGGTAAATACAAATATATTTGATCTTGAATAATCCTCAATCTACATATTCCATAATTGATAATTTTGGTCATTAAACTTCTCTACCTTTTATTTGTTTTCTTGTGTCATTGTTGTAGATCTCAGTCAATCAGAAAACCCTCTGTGAGTAAATTTGTCAACACACAAAACCCTCAAAAAAATATTTGATACTAGTTGTTAGGGTTAACACAAGGTTGTATAGATAATATATCAGATCTAAACATACATGCAATGAAATCAGATATTCTACCAGAAGAATTATACAAAACAAGAGATATAAATCAACATCATATTTAACGTGGTTCACCCAGTGTGGAATAAATCCACCAAGAAACAAGTCAATATATTATCCAAAGATTTGAAAAGATATACAATTGAATATTTACAATCTTCCACACCTCTCATATGTACAGTACTTTCTTTCCCTCAATATTTTGCTTCTTCTCCAAGAATTATCTCTCTTACAATTATTCTCACAATAATCATTAAATTTTAGAAGTTATTCTTAATTCTTACTTCAAAACCCTAGCTTTCATGCTTATATAGGTGTATACAAACTTAGGGCACTTAGCCATGCAATTAGAATCAGTATATTTTCTTTAATACTAAAAATAGATCTAATTCCAGTGAGTTAATTAAAACACCCACACACAGGTAACCGACGTTGGTTAGCCCTAACCAATGTCAGTTCCTCCTTGCATGCCCGATGTCGGTCCCTCCATAACTAATGTCGGTTACTATGTTTTCCAACAAGTTTCATATTGCATGTTAATCCGAAGTAATAGAGCTCAATAGCTTAACATGCTTTTCCTCCGTTAGACCCCAAATATGATGCTAGTCATACTCTTTCTTCTACGTACAATTGTGATGACCATATATTTTCTTATGACACATTTCAAAATCTTCCACCATGACATGGTATTTATCACATCATCACATGTATCCATTAATGACACATTTTGGGGGAAATCAAACTCCCCCTCATAGTCACACGTTCTAATAAGAATTTGCATATCCATACTACTCACATACAAATATTTTTCTTTGCAATTCACGTCAATACATCTAGTAGCACTTTCTCTTATCTATACTATGAGAAGACCTTGCTACATCTATATATTCTCCTATGCCACTCTCTACATGTTTTTCTCATCATACTTACTTATAGATCCTGCTATTCATGATAAACATATTACACACTATACGTACTTTGGTTATTCTTTCTCATAATGGTTACATCTATTTTCCAACTGTTGGTGAGAAAAAATTTTAGGGGACAAATTTGTGGTTTTTTTGCCAATTCTCTGGGAATCTAAGTTCCTCTACTTAACTGGTGCAGCTACTATATATGCATGCGTGAGTAAAGGTGGTTTTCTATGGTGTTCTTTTGACCGGGGATCCAAGAGGGACACTCCATTGACCTTGTGTCAAAGCTAGAAATTTATTGCTAGAGATGAATTTGTCTATAATTCGGTAAAGGGGAGTGAGAAATGAAATAGGAGAACTAATGTTACAGGTAGAAAATCATATTCCTGCACATAGTAGTTAGAAACTTCAACACATGCATTTATGAGAAGAAATAAATATGCAAACAATAAGACCAAATAGAATTTATGATCACAAAGTATCAATAAATACCTTAGTTAAAGAAAGCTAGAAACTACTTCTTCTCATATTTATTGCTTAAAAAAAGTTGTACATAGTGTGGGAATGGAGGAAAACTAGTGAGGGGGGAAATGGAAGAAACTAGTTATCTCATTTGTTCTCTCAAAGTACAATACACTCTTGAGTTTACAGAATCAATCACCCACCCTTTGAAATGGGAATGGATTTATAATTTATAGAATGAGACATGACTCTTCATCTAACCCCTAATGAATTTTCATATGTCCTCACACAACTTATAACTTTTTAGCTTCTTATGAAACTTTTAAGTCCCTTTTTATAACATAAAGGTGACTTATTACATTAGGAACATTAATACATATGAAAAAATGCAACCTCAATACAAAATTAGAACATGGATGAGAGATAATGTTGGGGGGAAGGAGGAGGAAAAGAAAGGATTTCACCCATGATGGATTCTACAATGAAACTCTGAACCTCTGAATCTACCACCTCCTGAGAAACTTCTTCAAACTGGTTTACATAAGCCTTGGAATGAATATTTAAAAACACTTGTCAAATGAGTTCACTGGTAACAATGAACACCAACTCTGAAGAGATAGGATCTCATAACCGATCATTTTAGGTTAAATGGGCTTGTTTCACCGATGACCACAAATTACACCCTTCATATGATATGCATGTAACCCAAACCATGCAATGCTCCAATGTAGTGAAAAATGGATCCTCGAACGCCTTATACCACAAGAGGATTCCTTTAGATGATGTATGAACCCCCTAGATAAGTGTTGTCAAATGATTCCATTGATGATTGTGAGCATCAAATATGGAGATCACTTCAGGAAATACTGAAGATTTGGAAAAAACCCTGTCTTGATCCCCTACAACACTACCACACTACTTAGTTGATTTGGACATGATCTTGATGAATAGTCTGATGGTGTTTGATTGTGAATTCCACCTCGTACATACTTATTGAAGCATGAAATGAGTGTTGAAGGAAACTATTGAAATCCATAAAGATATAGACTTCATTGGTATCCCTTTGCGAATATGAACTTCATTGTTTCTTAACACTTATTGTATTTGGAAAGGGAAACCATTTTTGGAAAGTATCAATTTTTTCCCTCCTTGGTCTCCAACTATTGATGGCAACATGAATTTTTAACTCCCATAATGCTCCCTCTTTAAAAGTCACCCTTTCGGGATGACTTACTATTTTTACTAAGCGCCGAAAAAGAAACTTACTATTTTTAGTAGTGTGAAAAATTAGTTCCATGATCCTTTATTGGTTGTGATTACTGAGAATCTCCTTCCTTCTGCACTCCTCCCACTTTTGGATCAATTTTCTATTTTTTGCAAGTGCTTGCGAGACCACTTACTATTTTTAGTAAGTGTCGAATTTGGACCAAAATGCCCATTCTAATGAACTTCCAATTGTAGTGCATCCTTTGTGTCTAGCGTCTCCTTCGCATGTTTTTCTGTTCATGAATTTCCCAAAATAACAGACCTCTATGTAGAAGACCTACTATTTTTAAAAGGGGGATTATGGGGTTGGATTGATGTGGAATGAATTTTTCCGATATGGTTTTTTTCCCAATATTTCCCCTTTGAAATTTTGTTCTTACTTGGTCAATAGTTTAGGAGATTTTAAACTTTTAATTTTTTAACCTAGTAGTGCTTTTGGAAATAGTAGCCATTGATGTACCTAGAAAATTGCAGGTCTAATTTTATCCTTCATTCGCGATGAAATTTAATATTTTTGATATGGGTTTTTTCTTCTTATCTTATTGGTGAAATTTATCTTCGATCCGGTTACCGGTTTGACAAGAAATTGAGGTTTTTCCTTTATAGAGCCGGAAGTGAAATTTATTCACTATGAGAATTTTGTGCTATGAATGGGGGTTTGAAGGTGATTTTTTAATGGCCTTCAAGAGTGGAGAACTCAAAAATAGATGGTTCTTTGTTTCATGCACTAACTTGCAAGATATGTTTGAATCTTCGTCTCATGACAATGGAGGTTTCTAAAAAGTTCCTTCACTTTTCTCTTTTGTTCTTCATTCCTTTGGCTCTTTCAATCAATATATTATTTGAAACCTGTGCATATTCATGGATTGGATGGTTTGGAGCAACAATGGTGGGCTGGGGTGTTCTCTATAACTTTTCTTCTAGCAGTGAGAAACAACAAGAAGTGGCAAACAATTAGAAAAAATTCAAAATTTTGAGTTTGATTTGGGTGCATTTTCATGTCCGTGACATCCCTCACATCAAATTTATGTGAGGTAAATCAAATTCCATGGCAACCAAGGTGATGACATGTGGCAAAAATCCAACGATAGGCAATTAAAGCCAAAAAAACAACTTTAAAGCATTAAGGGGCTGAAAGATACTCACATGGGTTACCAGGAGTCTCCTTAGGGGTTGTATGAATTTTTCCATGTTTGATGTCCCTAACCTTGAGGGACATAAAATCATGCTAGGATCCTGGATATGACATGTTTTCTTCCAAAATTTGACTGACTCTGAACTCGCTCTAAGAGGACAACTTAAAAGGATGATAACGTGAGCTCCCAATGGATTTTTTTGATGAAATTTTATATTATCTTCACTTTAAATGGCCTTCTAAATATAATGGTGAGGAAATTAGTTTTTGATTCATCCATTATATCCCTATAAAATCATATTTTTGATCTAGTACTCCACCTATGCATGAGAAAAACCTCTTACAGACCCATTGCTCCAAAGTGTTGTGCAAAAAATAATTTCAACATATTGTAGGTCTTGGAATTACCTTTAAAAAAATTTTTTTCCTCCTAAATCCATCTGGAGCTCCCAAAATCACCGTTATAAGCTCAAAAATCATTTTGGCTTGTGCACTACCTTACCTCGCCTATGTGAACCTTGATTTTAGTGAAATTGTCCCAACTTCTCTAGATCCTTCCTGAATATTCCTAAATCAATTCCATGATGTTCCTAGGCCTTTGATTCACCTCAGTGTTTGGTTCAGATTTTATGTTCTGATCCATGGGGTTTCTCTAGTCCTAGGAAGGACAGTGATAACCCTTCCCACAACTGCCTGAAGTTTACATTTTTCAATGAACTCCTAAAATCACTTAGGGGTTGAATTGAATTTCCTAAATCACCTAGGGGAATGATTTAACATGAATTGGGAGGTCATCAGATTGACTTGGAAGACTTGGGGTATATCAAAAGGATAGAACATGAAAATTTTGTACAGGGGTATCGTTCTCATACTTTGGAAAAATACCAATTTATGTGTTGCACATTTATATGACAATAATTGGCTCTAACTTGGGGACATGATATGGACTAATTACAGCAAAGACGTGACATGGAGAATCCAGAATCTCAACTTTAGACCATATAATCTAGTGACCATTGCCTTATCCATTGGGCCCTGCAAAGTCATGTACTACTTACCACAAGAGAGAGAGAGAGAGAGAGTAGAGAAGGAAACACACACACACACACCGAAATGATGGAAGAAAACACAAAACACACACATAAAGGAAAAAAAACATACATAATAGAAAGGTAAACACACTTAATAATCACCTATGGTACAAGGCGGGGGATAATCTACTTTCACTGAAGTACTTTTCATTCCTTAAAATTTACTTGTGAGTAGGAACCACTGAGTGATGTTGTTCTATGAAGCCATTGACTGGTTTAGGAAATTTGCCTCCTCTCCTTAACTATTTATGAAAGTTAGGTGCTTTCATGACTGTATGCATTTTTTTAGGAGTGACTCCACGTGAGCTTCTTGATGCTTAGGTCTTCACTAGGAAATTCCACTACCTTCATCCTCTTTGAAATCGGTTTGATAGTGCCATTTGCCTTTCGTGTTTAACCACATAGCTGATTCTTAATTGAGCATATCATCATTTCCCTAAAGCTGATTTTTGTTAAAATTTCTTGAATATTCTAAGTTACTTTCTTTATGCTCATTGACATCTTCTCCATGAGAAACCTTAGATTCATCCTTTATCTCTACTCCATTGTGAGGCATTTGAGTACTATCGGGAGGATCGAGAGGAAAACTCATACTTGTCTTGTATGGTCATGACATGAGTTAAGAGATCAAGAATCATCTCGTGGTCTTTTTCAACTTCTACTACATCTAATAGTTTTTTCACAAATATCTCCTTTGTTACTTCATGTAACTCATCTTTGTATGCCTTCAAAGGATCTTGATTTTTCAGCTCAAGGAAACTATCCAGAGGGGTTACTTCATCATCTTGGGAATCTCTACATTCTATCACTCCTTCATCAAGAGGATCTTTGGCTTCAAAGGCTTCAAAAATCATTGCTTCAATTACTTCATCATGTAAAGAGTATTCCTCTTCAAATGGGAAATAACATACCTCTTTTTCATTGTTGCATCCATTAACCATTGGTAAGGGGATCATATTTATCATCTTGATTTGTTTCAACATGGCCAACCTTCACACTAATTGAAGCTTTCAAATCATATTTATGCTTATCTTGCAGATTCATGGCTTGTATCAGGGGTTTGAGACTGAGCTCATGATCTTTTGTTTCTTTTACGGCTCTAAGTAGTTCTTATACAAACAGTTCTTTCAAACCTTTCATGGGTTCATCACAATATGGTCTTTTCCCTCCATGAATGACATAGATGAGATCATATTCAAATACCTTTATTTCATCGTGGATAGGCACACAAGCTGATTTTTCCATTTGATATTCGCTAAAAACCTTTTCCTCTTATTCATGGTTTACGTCGTCCGGTAATTTGGGGCTTCCCTCTTGTAACTCAAATATCCTCAATGCTTCTTCAAGGTCCCTCTATGGGAAGGCATGTATGGCCCTATCAAGATGGGAATATCCTTTTCCTCTTTGTTTTTCAAAAAGTGACTCATCCACCTGTATCTTGGAATAAGATGTCAGGTTCTGGACTTCCGAGAATTTCACATAGTGTACCTCATCTTCTTCTCTGGAAGTAATTTTTACATGTCTCCCTTAATTGGAATGGTTTTAGAAGACCAGTTCATCTAGATCTTACCCCCCAAATGTTGAAATAAACCCCTACTTAGCAACATTCTAAATGAATCTAGAATGTTTGCTACCAAAATCATCGCTAAAACTTTCTTGTCTGGAAATCTGGTGAGAGCTACTTGTGCATCTTTGACCTTCCCTACAAGTGGGATTTATTTTTACTCCAAGGAGTAAAAAGATCCACCGGGTGGAGTCATGGTGAGTTTGAGATCCTTGGTGACCTTTATAGGCATTACATTGTCGAAGGCGCTAGAATCTATTATGCAGTTGTTCAATACATAATCTCCAACAAGAAGGGAGACATAGAAAGGTTCAACCTTATAAGTCTTTGATGCACTCAAAGAAAGCATGTTCTATGAGGGAGGTGTAGGTGGGTTTGGTAGTATTCCTTTAGAACTAGGAGCTACATCATTGGGTGTTAAACTACCAATCTCCGATGTATTGAACAAACCTCTCAAATTGTTTGGGGTGAGTATGCAGATATTCAGTTTCAGTAATCTACACCTTGGCTTTGTTCACATATTCTACGAAGTCAAAGGGAGTAGATGTGGACAAGGGGAATGAATGGACTGATTTTGGAGTCGGGATAGGTTTGGAAATAGGATTATATTTTTGGGAAACATAGGGGATATTGAAAGGTACACTAGGAGATTTCAAATTACAATATTTTATAGGAGTAGATTTAGATTTAGAATTAGGAGAGAAATTGGAAGACTTACTTGGAATTGTTGGATACTTCTTATTTTCCACAGGATTAGGATTCAAAAATGTGAACTCCATGGAGGGTGAGGATGGAGATCTTCACTAATTATTTTTTTTTATGTAGTCACCACAAGAAGGATATTCGATCTTATTTTTCTTAACAACAGTGGAGAAAGAGCTACCTTTCTCAGACTGAGAATGAGTGAATACCACACATGAGAAACTAAGTACATCTTCCTCATCATCCTCATCACCTTTAGAATACTTACATAATATGATTTGTGTATCATTCTCAAGTTCATAAACTTCTATAAAATCACCACCTTCACTTTCTTGTTCAAGCTCTTCTTCATTTTCCTTACTCCTACAACTTGTATTGACAAGTGGGGCCTCCAATGCAACCCTTCGAGGTGCTTCTATAATTATATTTGTGTTTATTCTTTGGCAAGATGCTCATTTAAAAAATTCCCTCTTCAATGATGCCATCTCATTTGTCATTTTTTGTAGCAATGGATGTGGTATTTCATCTCCCAGACGTTGATCTCTACTCTTTGAGGTATTCTTGATCTTTCCAGAGAGGATGAGATCATCCTTAAGTTTGATGGCCATCCTTTGTGCTTCTACAATTTTCCTTGGTTGAACTCTTCGTAGGAAAAATCCTACCTCTGGTGATTGAGCATTGTTGAAGAATCTCTTGATATTGTTTTTAGATGGTGAATCTTCTTCCGGTATCCTGCAAAGCAATCGTTCGAAATGAGTGATGAAGTCTCCCATAGTTTCACTTTCTCCTTTCTTCATTTGAGCCAATTGCACCAAGATGTCATGACAGTCTTTAGTTGATTTAAATATTTCCTCAAAGGTAGCCTTGATGTCGTTCCAACCAGTGATGAATCGGGTAAGCAAGAGGTAGAACCATTCTACTACTTTTTCTTGGAGGGGCTCCACAAATAGTCTTACAAAAACATCTTCATGTTGGAAACTAATAATCCCACATGATGTGGTGAAAGTGGTGATGTTTTCTATAGGTATCTATGTGCCATCGCCTTTGAACTTTGGAAATTTCTTACACGAAGCTATTGGTAGATTGTGAAGAGGTGGTTCAAGAGTGAGAGGGCCTATATTTCTTCCCCATGGAACAATGGGTTGAGATATTTTTGCTTTGTCCTTCATTTTCATTTTTGCTTCTGTCATACTTTGGAAAATTATTCTTCAAATTCTAGCACTGAAAAAAAATTCAATAGGAATATGAAAAGACACTGTGGAATATGAAAGGTCACTTGCAATAATCAACATTGTGTCTTTCAGCAATTTACTTCCATCAACTCCAATTTTTTTTTTTTTTGGATATATATATATATTTTTTTTTTTTTGACCTTGTGGTCATGTTTTAGGTGTAGATGCTACTAAATCTACCCCAAGGTGGGATCTAAAAGCTGTTGGCAAGAAAATTTGTCGGGGGTCAATTTTTTTGTTTCTTGCCAACGCTCTAGGAATCTAAGTCCATCTACTTAACCGTGCAACTATCGTATATGCGTGCACGAGTAAAGATGGCTTTCTATGGTGGCTTTTTAACCGGGGATCCAACAGGGGCACTCCATTAACCTGCGCGCAAAGCTAGAAATTTATTACTAAAGAGAACTTTATCTCGTAAGGAAAGAAAGGGGAGTGAGAAATGAGATAGGAGAACTAATGTTACATGTAGAAAATCATATTCCTACGGACACTAGTTAGAAAATTCAACACATGCATTTATGAGAAGAAACAACTCGTAAACAACAATAATACCAAATAGAATTTATGATCACAAAGTATCAAGAAATCCAATAGTCAAAGAAAGCTAGAAACTCCTTGTATTGATTACTTTAAAAATGTTGTACATAGTGTGGGAACAGAGGAAAACTAGTGAGGCTATCTCCTTTGTTCTCTCAAAATACAATACACTCTTGAGTTTACAAAATCAATCATCCACCCTTTGAAATGGGAATGGATTTACAATTTATAGAATGAGATATGACTCTTCATCTACCCCCTAATGCCTTTTCATATGTCTTTACACAACTTAAAACTTTTCAACTTCCTAGGAAACTTTTAAGTCCCTTTTTATAACATAAAGGTGACTTATTACATTGGGAACATTAATACATGTGAAAAAGTGCAACCCAACCTAAAATTAGAACATGGAGGAGAGAAATTTGGGGGAAGAAGGAGGAGGAAAAGAAAGGATTTCTCCCCTAATGAAATCTGTATATCATCGTTGATTGAAAATTCAAGTGCAGTGAGAATCTAAACCTTCGAATCTGCTACCTCTTGAAAAAATTCTTCAAATTGGATTACGGAAGCCTTAGAATGAGTGTTTAAAAACACTTATCAAATGACTTCATTGATGACCATGAACACAAAATCTAAAGACATAGGATCTTAGAACCGATCATGTCATGTTAAATGGGCTTGTTTCACCAATGACCACAAATTCCACCCTTCATGTGATATGCCTATAACCCAAACCATGTAATGCTCTAATGTAATGAAACTTGAATCCTTAAACATATTATACCACAAGAGGCTTCCTTTAGATGATGCATGAAACCCACGAGATAAGTGTTTTCGAATGATTCCATGGGTGACTATGAGCATCAAACATGGAGATCCCTTCAAGAAATAATGAATATTTGGAACAAACCCTGTCTTGATCCCCTGCTACACTGCTTAGTTGATTTCGATATGATCCTGATGAATAGTCTGAAGGCATTTAATTGTGAATTCCACTTCTTACATACTAATTGAAGCATGAAATGAGTGTCGAAGGACATTTTTGAGATCCATAAAGATAGATACTTCATTGGTTCCCCATTTGCGAATCTGAACTCTTCATTATTTCTCGACACTTACTCGTATTTGGAAAGGGAAACTATTTTTGGCAAGTGCCAAGATTTTCCCTCCCTGGTCTCTAACTGTTGATGGAATTATGAATGTTCAACTCCCAGAATTCTCCCTCTGCAAAATTCATCATTTTGGAATGACTTGTTATTTTTAGTAAGCGTCGAAAAAGAAACTTACTATTTTTAGTAGTGTAAAAAAGTGGCCCCTTTAATCCTTGACATGTTGTGATTACTGATAATATCCTTCCTTCTACACTCCTCCCATTTTTAGTACAATTTTCTATTTTTGTTAAGTTCTTTCGAGACCATTTACTATTTTTAGTAAGTGTCGAATTTGGACCAAAATGCCCATTCTAATGAACTTCCAACTACAGTGCATCCTTTATTTCTATCGTCTCCTTCGCAGGTTCTTCTTTTGATGACTTTCCCAAAATAACAGTCCTATATGTAGAAGACATACTATTTTTAGAAAGTGGACATTTGGGGGTCGGATTGACATGGAATGGAATTTTCCAATATGGTTTTTTTCCCAATATCACCCCTTTGAATTTTTTTACTTACCCTATCAATAGTTTAAGAGATTTTAAACTTTTAATTTTTTGACCTAGCAGTTCTTTTGGACACAGCAGCCGTTGGTGGACCTCGAAAATTGCAGGCCTATTTTTATCCTCCATTTGTGATGAAATATAAATTTTTGATATGGGTTTTTTCTTCTTATCTTACTAATGAAATTTTTGTTCGATCCGGTTGCTAGTTTAACGGGAAATTGAGGTTTTTCCTTTGTAGAGCCGGAAGTGAAATTTCTTCAGTGTGAGACTTTCATGCTACGAATGGGATTTTTAAGGTGAATTTTTATAGAATTTGAGAGTGGAGAACTCAAAAATATATGGTTCTTCATTTTGTGCACTGGCTTGCAAGATATGTTCGAATCTTCGTCTCACAACAATGGAGGTTTATGAAGAATTCAATTCCTCTGGATCTTTCGATCAATATCTTCTTTAAAACCTATGAATATTCAAGGAGTGGAAGTTTTGGTTTCCATGGAAGAAATGGTTTGGGGCAACAATGGTGGACTTACATGTTCTCTGTAACTTCTCTTCTAGCAGTGAGAAGGAGCAAGAAACGACAAACAGTTAGATTTTAAAAAAAAATTGAGTTTGATTTTGTCACATATTCATGTCCCTAACATCCCTCACCTCAAAGGTACTTGAGGTATACCAAATTCCATGGCGAAAAAGGTGATGACATGTGGAAAAGATCCGACAACAGGGAATTAAAGCCAAAAAACCAACTTTAAAGCATTGAGGGGCTAGAAGCTGGTCAAATGGGTGACCAAGAGTCTCCTTAATAGATGGGTGAATTTTTCCATGTTTTATTTCCCTGAATTTGATGGACATGAGGGAAAAAATCCCGCTAGGCTCCTAGAGCTGACATGTGTCCTCCAAAAATTTGACTAACTCCCGAACCCACTCTAAGAGGACAACTTGAAACGACAATAACCTAATCTCCTGATGGAATTATTTGATGAAATTTTATATTATGTTGACTCTAAATGGCCTTATAAATCTAATATTTTGGTTATCAATTCTTGATTCATCCATTTGATCCCTAAAAAAGAAGATTTTTTATCTAGTACTCCACCTATGCATGAGAAAAACATCTTACAGACCCATTACGCCAAAGTGTTGTGAAAAAAATAATTTAACCATATTTTAGGTATAGGATTTACATTTATGATGATGTTTTTTTCTCCTAACTCCATCCATAGCTCCCAAAATCACCTTCAGCAGCTCAACAGTTGTTTTAGCATGTGCACTACCTAGGCCTGCAAACCCTGATTTTAGTGAAACTACCCCAACTTCTCTAGATCCTTCTTGAATCTTCCTAAATCAATTCCATTATGTTCCTAGGAATTTTATTCACCTCCTTGTCTAGTTCAGGTTTTCCTTTCCACTCCATGGGGTTTCTCCAGTCCTAGGAAATCCATTGATAGCCCTTCCCACAACTACCCAAAGTTTGCATTTTTCAATGAACTCCTAAAATCACCTAGGGGTTGAATTGAATTTCCTAAATCACCTAGTAGAATGATTTAACATGAATTCGGAGAGGTCATCGGACTAACTGGGTAGACCTGGGGTATCTCAAAAGGATATAACATGCAAAAATTGGTACATGGGTATTGATGTCATGGTGGAATATTGTCAATTTCCCTCTTGTACATTTGCATGAAAACATCAACAACTCCTAATATACACACTTGGGGGGAATTATCCTTCTCTCTCCTCACTTTCTTCTTATACTATTACTTCATCCTATCTATACAACACAATTTTGCTACTACATACTCTACTAATCACATATGATACCTTTGTTACTCAATGACACACTCTTGTTCTATGGTTCATGCTTGATTGTTGAGGGTGTAATTACTCCATGAACCTCACTTATCACATCCTAGATCTCTCTCTATCACTTTTTCCTTCATGATCATATTTTTGAGCTTTCCCAAACATCTTTTTCACATACTTTACCTTTGTTACCCTATGACACACTCTTGTTCTATGATTCATGTTTGACTGTTGAGGGTGAAATTCCTCCATGAACCTCATTTATCACATCTTGGATCTCTATCTCACTTTGTGCTTCATAACCATCTTTCTGAGAATTACCACATCTCTGGTTCACATAATTTATTTACATTACGTGATGACACACTCTTGTTCTATGGTTTATACTTGACTGTTCAGGGATCAATTCTTAAATGAAATTCACATTATACACATATGATGGCGGGAAACATGGCCCCTCTCATCTACACACCTTGCATATTGCGACACACCATCACATTCAAATGACATCTACCACATCCTGGTTGTATTTACTCTTGTTGGCTTCTACTATTTACATGTTGCACTTTGTTTCCTATGTTAGTCGATTCTTAGTATGTCATTATCTTTTTCTATACACACATGCACGTTCATGTGGTATCTTGAGGTGAATGCAGGAATTTTACAGATTATTACATGATGCATTACGCTTGACACTAATTTTTACCAGTCTTTTAGAGGCTCCTAAGGGCATATAACTTTTCTACAATCATCCTCTACACATCATAGGTTCTATTATTTCAATAATTATTACTTCTTGGTATTATCAATTACTTATTTCTACTCTATACACGCTTTGGCATACTAGTTATCTTTCTAAAATTCTAATGGGTGCTTCATGTATAGAATTTACCTTGTAAGAATCCATATAACCATGATTATCTAACACTTCTTGTTTACTATTGTTTTTATTGTTTGCGGGCTATGCCCTATGTTTTGTTGAACTATTATTTGTGTATGAACACTTCAGCCCTGATTGTCTCTTGACATTTTGATTGACGTCCTATTGATTTAACAAAAAATATGGTTTTTGTAAAACCTTAATTACAAAGTAACTAATAGAAATAATAAATTATAGCTTCTAGATACATTATGACACAAGCAATAAGCTAAAATATGATACATTACGTGCAAGAGAGGGAAAGAATGACTTCGTTGATTTACGCTCTTCCTAGAACTGATCTAGATTGGAAAAAGGATTAACAAAGAGGGAAGAACTTCATAATTGTGTACTGTAAAATATGGAGTTATCGAAAAAATCTGGACTAAGGCTCCTAGAATGGGTCAGGGGTGCCTAGGCATCAGATTCTGCTATTAGGCACTCATGACTCTGCAGATGGTCAGAACGTGATTTTTCTAGTGTCACACGCGTGTCGATGATAGTCATTGTTGGTCATATGTATGTCATATCTTGATCTCCGAGTGTAAATGTGACCTCTAAACTAGATGTTCACATGAAAAACCCATAAAACCACATCAAATCTAAAAAATAAAGATGCAATATGGGGAATCGGACTTACCCCGACATTCACCCGACATAGTGAACTTATGACCAAGCACTGCACTACATCTCATACTCTATGTAGTTTTTATGAGTGTCTAAAAAGGTAATCTAGGATGCCCTAGTACAAGTTACACTTGATACCAGGCTAGATCTAGAATGTAAAAATGTATAACATGTGTGAATGGAATTATGAACTTCCCCTTTCCTATGTAGTGTATATATAGAAAATTCAACCCATTATCCCTTGTATAGATGCTAAATGAATGCCTTTGAGTGCTTTGGATACCTTTGGATGCCTTTGGATGCAAGCTTAGGTGATAATTAATAATTCTTAGATCTCGGTCCTTTATTTTGAACACATATCTATGTATTTATATGATTCCCTTGGTTTAATTTCATAATTGATAACTGGATTGCCAAACCATAAGAAAATAATATTCCAAAAAGATAAAATAGGCCCAAAAAGAGAGAGAAGGTGGAAAGAGGTCAAGAGCTCCCAGAGGGGATGAGGGTGCCTAGGCACTGGTGTCATGGCTACGTTCTGGTGTTTGAAGTCATAAAATATAAGAAAGTAAAGTTCTGACTAGGTCATGGGGTGTAAAATACCAAATAGAAAATAAGAAACACAAACAAGATGCCAAATATAGTTGTCGATTACTATTTTTCTCGTTTAGGAATCATATGAATGCTATTATGTGTTTAGGGCCTATAAATGTACCCAAGTGCGTGATTTTGTGTCTACATTTTCCCCCAATTTATTTTGTTGAGTGAATAATCGATAGCATAAAGTAAGTATAATATGTGCACCTAATAACCATGTAGAGTGTGATGGTGAAGAACATGCCGAGTGGACAAGTGAAAGCGTGAAGTGATAAAAATGAAGCAAGGAAGCTAAGAAAGAGAAAGTGACCCTAGGGGTGACGCATATTGTGTTGTACAATTTTGTACTTGTTGTGTTTGATGTAGGGTTGTTTCTTGTTGCAAATTAAGGATGGACCTACAAATTAAGAGAGTGAATAAGTAGTCAAATATGTGTATATGATTTTTTTGCATATGTAAAAGTATGTGAAAATGTGTAAAAAGGAAAGTGTGCACCTAATTTTCAACAAGTGAAAAGGATAGAAAATTTCTTGAAATGCTATAAAGAGTGAGTTTTATGGAAAATCTCATGCCTAAGAGTGCTTTTTGGGAAATCTCACACCAAGTGTGATCTTTCTTGGGAGGTTTCATGCCAAGTGCGAGTTTTTGGGTGATCTCACGCCACAATAGAATAGTGAGAGTGATTTTTGGGAAATATCATGCCAAGTGTGATCTTTTTTGGGAGATCTCATGCCAAGTGCAAGTTTTTTGGGTGATCTCACGCCACAATAGAATAGTTTTGGGGAGAGAGTTCTAGTGTTACTATATTTCCATGATCACTTCCCGTGCCACATCCCACAATTCTAGTCTAGGTTTTCATTAGGATAAGTCTAAATGATGAACAATTTACAAAGGCATGAGGGAGTGAACCATGTTGCATAGTTGAGTATGCAGCTACCCACATGCATGCATACCATGGAAAGGATATACACATTTTCATGTAATTACATGCATAACCATGCAACATCGCTCATTTCCTGATGTTTGTAAAGCTCTTAGAATTTACGACATATTCTTGTTTTCTTAATGTTGTATATACTCACCATGTTAGGTATAATGGTGCGGTGATTTAAGTTGACTGTTTGATTTCATTACCCTCTATAATGTTGTCATGCATGTTACTATTGTAAGTTACAAGTTACCTGCTTAGTTGAAGGAGATAAGTTATTGTGTTTAAATGTTTCTGGTTACAGTATTGGAGAGATTAAATTATGATAAATGGATACTTTACTATAAAATTATTATTTCTAATTGCAATAATCAAAAGATGACTACCCGTCTGTATGATTGGGTTTGGACAGCCAAGGAAATTATCACATGACAAAATATCCCTTTTAGAGTAGGTAATGGTTATGTATTTTTACTCCACCTTATAAGTATAAATAACCGCAAGGTTATTCTATATGTCATCGTCATTGTCGTAAACCATGTACATTGGTTTTACTAGTATGGACGACAAGATAATTTGACCATAGTCGAATGGTAATATTGTTAACTTGGAAGGGGTCGACTAACTACCTAGTCAATGTTATCATGTTTGGTAAATAAGAGAGGCTTTGCCCATATGTTGGAATCCTTTTGTTTTGTTTGAGTTCCCTTTCTGAGCTCTACATGTATTTTATTTGCGAATTTTGCATGTATTCTTTTGTGAATTCTATAGGTATTTATTTGGTGAGCTCTTCTTTTAAAAAGGGGATAAATTTGTTAAGATTTTAAATTCTTGGACCTAGTAAATTAATAAATTAATTCGATGGCTAGGAATATTGCATGCGTCTAAAAGGTTTTATAAAAGGACCAAGTTTTTGTTCATTTTGGCGGTTCAAGAAGTTTTTGGAGGAATTGTTGTTGGGTATTTTCAGTGGAAGGATTTCAGTTTTAACATGCATGAATTGCCCTCTCTTCCTCCTAACAACTTATTTCATTTCGTATTTTCATTAATAATCTCTTGCAATAATTATCCTATGTGAACTAAGTGTTGTGTACGATAAGAAACTGGTTGTTTTTGTTTGTTCTAATAATTAACTATTGCATTAATAGGTCTTACAAGTTACAAGATATTGACTTAATTGTTTGGGTTAGGATAGTTTTGGATGAATATATACTTACATACCATCTTTTGAGAATTCCATGGTTTATATTGTGTGAGATACCCAATTTATATTTGGGTTTTCATGGGTATTAATATATGGAATTAGCCTAATTCGAATGTGATATTCTCTTGCATATCATGTTTGGGAAAATGGTTCAAGGTATCATTTTATGGCCTCGTATGGGGTCGATTTGTTGCATCTAGTCTTGAGGTTATATTTCATGAACCCATTAGGTTTTCTTATTATTAAAGCCGATGTCCCATCTAATCCGATATAAGATGAGTGGCATAATGTTATATCTCTGGAATTTTTCTTTCTTTCTCATTATGAATTTTGGGTTCAAACCCTTGTTAATTGAGGAAGAACTCTATTCTTTTATGAGAAAATACTTGTCTACTAAAATTTTTAATAAGCTGATATGGGCTTAGTGGATTTGGATTCGTGGGAAAATATAGAATATTTTGTTAGAGAGGACCTAATTTCTAATAAATAATATTTGTTACTATTTTAGAAATAACGAGAGATGATCTCTAGGATAATTTCAAAGTTTGTATTCTTTTCTTCTTTCTGTTTTATGGAATCGATATTGGTATTCTCTGTACTAGACTTCCTTTGTTTTAGGTAATAGATTTTACCTTAAATATGTCGAATAAAATTTATGCTTCTATTAAGAGATAAAATTTTAAAAAATGTATAGGTCATATGGCCTCATATGTGTCATTCTGCACCCCTCATATGTATGGCCAAAGTTTATAAAACAAATTTTCCCTTTGTGATATTGGAGTAAAAGGGAGATTTATGGGATTGAGTACATATCTATAGTATGGTATTTCACTTTGGTGTGTTGGTTTTTAGTTTGAAAGTATGGTTTGGGTTATGAAATTAGTGAGGAAATTTGGGGCTTGGTATTCTTCATAATGATTAAGGTAATAATGATTTACCTTAACTTTGTCAATTATTAAATATTCCTATCTAGAGGATTTTGATGTTTTGGTTATTATTAAGATAGCTTTTTTATGTTCAAATTTTATGTTATGGCTTTTTGTGAAAAATTTTGGAATCATGATTGCCTTCCTTTGACTATATCCTTTTGATATTTTATGATATAATTGAGGAAAGGAAAATTTAGTTCTGTACTTGACTATAACTTTTTACCAATTAAGGGTTGTTATAATTATGTTTTTGGTAATGATGGAAAATTTTAATGAATTCCCATAAGTTATATATCTACTATGTCATTTGGAATTATAACATTACCTTGAAACCATTTGTTATAGGTTGTGTCATTTTATGTATTATCGATATTTATATAAGTTGGGTTTTTTTATGAAGTATTGATATTTATATAAGTTATGATTAAATTATCAATAACAACAAAGTTGATAACCTTAATATTGTTTTGGTACAAGTTGTATTCAATTTTGTTCAAGATATAAGTTATGATTAATTTATTTATTATCACTATAATTACTAACCTTATAATTGTATATTGAGAATTAAAGGTTGATAGCTGGTTGTTATGAGATCTACCTTTGAAATTTTATATGTAAGCATATAGAAAAGATTGTAGTGAAAAATATGGTGAATGAAAAGTAATTTATCGTGTGAAGTTGCTAATTTGATATTGTGAGCTATTATGTCATTTGTATGATTTAAATTATTGCAAAATTTTATTTAATCAAATACTAAATGGTATAAGATGTTAAGCGGGAAAGTGGACTTTTCATGCCGATTCGTAATGAGATGACCATGTTAATAGTTTTTAGCTACGAGGGATAAAATGATTTCGAGACAAACAAAGAAATTATTATTTATAACTATTATATGTACCTAGAATCATGAATGAAAGAATGTAATCATTTTTGTTGAAAGTGTAATATTCTCTTTTTATTGAAAATGAAAGCCATATGGGTTGATGGTGTATTTGACTATCCATGGTAGACTCTCTTTGATTGAGTATCAATGTATAAGTCTGAGTTATTATTTAAAAAAATGATCATCTAGTTTGTGTTCGTTACTTGTTAAGTGTTGTTGTTATAATCAATTATTTGTATGGATAAGTTCTTAAATCCATTCATACGTTCAAGTATATATACTTGCATATCATACAAGATTGCCTTAAGTTGAGATGGTTGCTTAGTTAAAATGATACAATTTATTATATTATATTATCATAAACAATTAATAAGTAGCCAAATTGTAATATATACAAAAATATGATTTAGATTAACTAGGAGATAGCCGTAAATGACATATGATAAATACTTCCTATCATGAATAGTAAGATGTTCTAATGGAAACAAGATTATACTTAAGAGAACTAGGGTAACTCTAATACTACACCCAATGTTATAAACCAATGTATATAAAAAAACAAAAAGTTAAAATAATTGATTCACAGGAAGGTATAGTATGGATTACAAGTGCAAAATAATACTTGTAGGTTAAGTATAATGGATGGAATTTTTGTACATGAATAAACAAGTTGGTTAAGATTTATTATACCTAACGCTAAACATGATGTTTAACTAGGTTATATGATGAAAATACTCTATAAAAAAACTACTTCCTTTTACCATCAGTGACACACAACTACATGGTAGAGTACCTTGTGAACAACTAACTAAATCATGATGGTACGGAAAAAGGACTTATGAAGTTTGTGATAGCTTGGTTAGTACCAATGTACTTACCAGTATTAATAAACTAAACGAACCTAGTAAATAGGAATGGGCATGATGAGTGCTTAAGGTGTTAACTATGAACTTGATAACTTAAGAATTGGAAGAGAATATATATAACTAAACTAGGTGAAGGATAAGTTCCTAACGATGAATGTGCAATCATGGAACCGAACATGGCAAACATATCTCTAAAAATTTGGCCAAAGTAGTGTAAGCTACTGATTACACTATCCCAAATTCACCAAGATCTAAGATGTTAGATGCTTGATGGGATTGAATGATTGATTTCCAGGTATGCACTTAGAAAACATTACTTTATTTTCAATGCTTGAAAAAGAAAACCAATAGTATACCTTGTATACACACTCATAAAGAGTAATCTATGAACGGTCGGTTATAAAATGACTCATGTTTCACATGGTTTATGATTGTTATCATATGGATTCAATTTCAGATTTATGTTGCATTTAAATGTTAGGTATTTAAATCAATGAAGCATGAAGTTAATAAAAAAATTCCTAGTTGAGAAGCGTAATAAAGAGGTTGTTACATTTTGGTATCAAAGCTGAAGGTTGCAGCTCTTGGAACTATTGAGTCCATACGCATAATTTGTTAACTGAAAAATAATGAATAAATGAAGGATGGACCATGGAGAACAAATCAAACCAAATTAGGCTTTAGGTTTGGCGGTAAATAAGTTAGATAACACTCTAACAGTCCTTCATGACACACAAAACTAGAAGGATGCTTTGGGAGCAACTGGTAAAGTGTGAACATGATCAGCCAAGGTAAACCACTTGAATTGATTGATATCAATCAGCAGGGGTTACTCTATTATTGAATTGTCTTGACAGAATATTTGGAACTTGAATCCAACATGAAATAAAAACCCACAAAGGGGAGATGAAGTAGATAGGAGAGGACTATCTACTATAGTAGCAATGATTTGAAAGGCCAATCAGGCTAGAATGAGATCTATAATAAATTTTGACTCAAAAAGAGAAAAAGTATACAAGATCATTAGCTCTTCTCCACCTGTAACTTTAGGAAAAGTGGTGGAAACAATGTGGCAACAAATGTAGACTGACAAAATGATTTCAAAAAAATACTTGCTACAATTTCAAGAAAGTAGTAGAACAACGTTATGGTGACTAATAAGTTATGATGAAGGAACAAGATTTCCTAAGTGACATCAGGTAAGTTAATAGAACTTCTTCTTGTTGTTTTAATTTGATACTAATACAATTGAGTTCTTGGTATCTAGTGATTAGCTTAAACAAAATTAGAAATCTTATTTATCCTTTCCATATGAAAAAAATTACAAATCTTCGACTGTCAATGTAACACTGAGATTGAAGTTGACTGAGCCTCATCACAAAATTTGGAGTTAATGATTTCTTAAAATAATTAAGATATAGTGATTAACTTTGACTGTTCTGACATAAATCAATGTTTTTATGATATGGAAGATAATATGTACCTGGAAGCATGTTAAACAACAAGCCTTAAAGGTAAAGAGAGGAATAGTTTGGATGATTTAAGTAATCATTGACCATGAATTTATGGTGAAGATATCCGAAAGGTGAAAACCATGGAAGTATTTGGACAAAAACATCCAGAAAAGGAAGATCGTTGTGTATATTTCAAAGAAAAATGGGAATTGCACAAGGCAAAGGTTTAGAAAAACTAGTGAGTAATGAAATAAAATGGCTTAGGAAGACTTGTGATAAATTAAAATCGAGTGTTTTCCCGGTTTGTTTCGTGAGTTATGGCTTGTTTTTTACTATATGTATTATATATTAAATATTATTGCATGTTTTTTTTATTGAGGGAAAATAGTTTTGAAGGGACTATACCCTGTATACAAAAGGGCTCAAAAGCCAGATAGTAAAGGTGAGAGAAATAGCCCAGAGAAGGGAAAAACTACCAACCAAAGAGGGCTTAATAGCCAAATATGACAATACTAAGTGAAGAAAGGATCCAAATGTACAATGATCCAAAAAGAAGCAGAAAAGATCAAAAAGCAACCAAAAGAGAAACAACATATAGAACTCCGCCAAAAAGTAGCGCCAGAACCGCCAGATAACAACTTCGCAGCCAAAAAATAGCATCACAGCAACCCGTTACTTGATAGCCCTGTCAATCTTGGTCTTGATAGCCTACAACGACATGAAGAAGGCAATGGCAGTGGCCTGAGAGGAGTCTTTCATATCCACCTGAGCAATTGCAATATCCCTTTTCTCTTTAGGGCCCCAAATGTCCTCATTAACCCCACTTAAACTGCAGACACTATGAACATGTTGTTCAATGAAATTATAAATGCTTTTGAGGGCAGACAATATGCAGTCATTGCGACTTTTAGCATTCCCCATTCTGCCATCTAAGGACTGTAACTTCTTGAAGACTTCAGCAATAACCCCCTCTTCCTCATCACTTTGAAGAATCCCTTTTCCCTTAGCTCTTTCCATATTTTTTATAGTCCCTTTGAGCTCTTGTATCTCCTTTTCTAATCTGTCCACTCTATCCATCAATTCCTCCTCCTTGGGCTCCTCCACCAGTTTACTAATATGCAGGAGGTTTTCAGCAAGTTCCAGGTCTTTGTGGCTCCTTAGGACCCATTGGGAAGTAGGGATTTTAGCTTTGATGCTCTTGCTTTTCTTGCTAGAAGTAGCAACTTCAATCTTTCTTTTCAGCAGGGGGGTGGAAGCGGTGCGAGCAGGTGGAGGTATGGAGGAAGAAGGTGGGGTAGGATTCACGGGGGGCAGCTAGAATAGTGGCGATGGATCAGGAGGATAAGTCCCTGGTGCAAAGGGACAGCCCTAGAGTGGCTCTGAACTTCCCTAATTGATTTCTCCAGTGAGTTTATCAAATAGTGAGGAAAGCTGATGATGATATTTCTACGAAAGTGATTTAGAAATATCAAATGTTTTTGAGGTATAGTCACAAATCTTCCTTCAAGAGTTACATACCTAACCACCATCCTGGCAAGCTCAGCAAAAGGCTCAGGAATCGATGCCACCTTGATGCCAGCAGTCACGAATTCAAGATTCTCCCCCTCGTCCAGGAACTTCTTGGTCTCCACCTCCCTGTCCACCTTCTTATTGAAGAATTTGGTGCCCTCCAGGCTGAGGCCCGTGATCTGGGTGATGAGCTCTTCCGTGATTTCAATCTCCATGTTACTATATTTGAAAATCCTATTCTTCCATCCCTGGGTGAATCTGATAGAAATGTCTTGGTCAAATCCTTGAATCCTTTCAATTAAATTAGACAGACCCCGATTTTCAGGTAATTCCAAAGCTCGTATTCTCTTTCCACACAGGATTGTGGGTCGGTTCAATTTTGCAAGGCGGACCCCCCATGTTTCCTCTACTCCTTTTCCTGTTCTCAACGGTAAAAATGCTACCACTATGCGGGACAGGCAGAGCTTTGATGTTGGTATTTGAATCTTTCCTTTCTCGTGAAAGCAGGTTTAATTATTATGCCATACTTGTCATTATTGCCCCGCTCATTGGCTTTCCTCCTATGCCTAGAAATGATGATAGTCCATCCCACACAGATCGCATCAATCATCCATATCTTATGTGATGTCATCATAATGTACTTGAGGATCCGCACATTAGCGTCCAAATTACAGCCATTAGTGTTGATTTTCACTGCCATGTAGATCATTGATTATGGCTTTATTGATTTGAGTGGGCAGAACGTCCCCCCTAAGCCAAATTTGAAAGGAATTAGTAACACCAAGGTTAGCCAAACTGTCAGTGACCCTATTTCCTTCCCGATAGGTGTGGGTGATTTGAACATTTTCAAAGCTCTTGCATATATCAATAGCTTCCCCAATAAAATCCCTGATAGACCAGCTGGGGTGTTGCTTTTTATTTAAAAGATTGATGATATTCAGAGAATCACCTTCAATTATAATATTCGGAATATTACAATCTCTGGTAAGTCTTATACCCCAAAGAGCCACCAGGGCTTCAGAATAATGATTAGTCTGCCTGCCCATTCTCCCGAAAAGAAAAGCAAAAAACAACCTCTTTGATCTCACGATGACTCTCCCCTCCTCCGAGTCCCCCGGATTGCCTTTTGAGGCCCCATCAAAATTTAACGTGTGCCCGAATCGGTGGGAGGCTTAATCCATTGGACCGTATTTCTATCAATACCATTGTTATTCTTATTGGCAGATGTCAATATTCCAATCGATCGGGATGTATTCTCCATTCTCCGGGTAAAGCCTATTTTTAGGGGGTTTAAATCTAGCAATATTATCTTGCACAGCAATGATAATTTCCTTGTAGACTTTGTTACATGCCTTTCTATTGTTTCTGAAAATGTTATCATTGCGAGCCTTCCAAACTCTCCACATAGTGTGGGGTAGAACAAGTTGCCACAATCTTTTCACCACACAATGCTTAAACAGAGAGTCCCATTGTTCCCAGGCCTGAAGATAGGTAAGGGGAAAAATCCATCTCAGATTAAATTTTGCAAAAACAAGCTGCCAAATTTTGGAAGCAATCTCACAATGGAGGAATAAATGCTTTATATCTTCTGCCTCTTTCTGACACATGCAACATCTATTCAACATGATGAATCCCTTCTTGATGAGGTTGTCATTAGTTAGGATCTTGCCATTAATAATTAGCCACCAAAAGAAGTTCACTCTAGGGGTTAACTCCGGCATCCACAACTTGTGCCACTTAATTTCACTTTCCATGGATACAAAGAAAGAATTATATCCTGATTTAACAGAGTATTCCCCATCAAAAGAATCTTTCCAGATGAGTTCATCCTTAAGATTTTGATTACTTATATGGATTAGAGAAAGTTGATTATATAAAGATGAAATATCAGCCTGTATACTATCATTCTCCACTTTTAGCTGTTTCCATTTTCTTTTGTTTCCATCCCTCTCAATGTACCCCTGGATTTTGTGCCCATACTTTGTAATTAAGCTGTCTTTAATGTGATCATAAGCAGAAATCTAGTTAGAATCAGTCCACTTATCAGACCCGTAGTTTATGTTTTGTCCATCTCCAAGCTTCCTTCACACCCCGAGAAAGAATGTGTCTATTGTGAAGAAGGTTGTTCCAGAAAATAGAACCACTCGGAAGAGACCGATCATATATGAAGGAAATATTGTTTTGGTTTGAAAGATATTTGATCTTAACCAACTCTGTCCAAGGTATGTGCTCTTTTATAAGCCTCCATCCTAATTTTGCAATAAGGGCAGTACTCATATGTTTGATGTCTTTGATGTCTAACCCCCCAAGTCTCTTAGGTTTACATACCTGCTCCCAAGCCACAAGATGATTTCGAATCATCCTCGATCACCGTGCCATAAAAAGTGCTTTTGAATCTTCTCAATACTGTTCATCACTGCTTGCAGGCATGCTGAACATTGACATGATGTAAATAGGCAAGTTTTGGAGCGTGCTTTTAACCAAAAGGCACTTTCCTGCACTTGAAAGAACAGCTCCTTTCCAGCCAGCCAACTTTCTTTGAAATCTCTTAATAAGATCATTCCATACCTCCACAGAAATCTTACCAGTACTTAAAGGTAAACCTAAGTAAGTAGCTAGTAGAGAATTAATAGTGCATCCTAGAATATTAGAATCTTTATTTGCCTTTCCAAAGGAGTATTGAAGAAATAAATAGAGATTTTTTCAAAATTAACTTTTTATCTCGAGGCTTCCTCATAAAATCTAAGGACAATTTTGATAGCCTTTGCCTCAATGATAGAGGCCATCAGGAGAAGCAGAGTGTCATCAACAAACTGCTGGTGTGAGGAGATATGATTGCCAGTAGTTGGAGGGAAGCCTTTTATCATGCCAATGCCAATAGCTTTGGAAATAGATCTGCTTAAACTATCAGCCATAATAATGAATAATAGAGGGGAAATTGGGTCGCCTTGCCAGATACCTCTATTGCTGGCAAAAAAACCCACAGGTTCCCCATTAACAACCACAGAGAATCTAGAGGTAGAGATACAAGAGTGAATGATTTTTCTGAATTTGATTTGAAAACCAAACTTGGATAAGACCTCATCCATGAATCTCCAGGAGACTCTGTCAAAAGCTTTATGCATGTCTAGATTGATGGCCATCCCCGCCTTTTTACTTTTATCCATAGAATGTATAGTTTCATGAACCATGATAATTCCATCTTGAATAATTCTTCCCTGGATGAATCCGCTCTCTGCTTGTTGTGAAATGATCTCCATAAGAATAGGTTGCATTCTAGTGGTGAGAATCTTTGTGAAAATCCTATATATAACATTAACTAAACTGATAGGCCTAAAATATTTGAAGTCCTTTGCATCAAACTTTTTCGGGGCAAGCACAATGTGTGTATTATTTAGTTCTTTAATGAGATTTCTCATTCTGTAAAACTCATTAACATCTTTCAAGAGATCTTCAGAGCATATTTCCCAACATCTTTGGTAAAAGTTAGCCGAAAAGCCATCTAGACCTGGAGCCTTATCCCCTTCTAAAGCAAAAATAGCCTTTTTTAATTCCTCAATGGTGACAGTTTTTGAAAGACTTTTAAATCTCTCAGCAGGTATCAGATTATTAAGAATGGAGTCTAAGAGGAAAGAGGCCACTTGTTCATTGTAGGAGTTATTCTCAGTGAGGAGGTTCTTGTAGAAATTAAGTGCCTCTGTTTTGATGTCCTCTGGATCCTTAGTAATGTTTCCATTTCCTTTAGCAACCTCAGATATTTTGTTACAAGCTCTATGTTTGAGGGTTGTCAAATGAAAAAAAATTGTATTTCTGTCTCCTACTTTAAGCCAAAGGGCTCTAGACTTCATTATCCAAAAGGATTCTTCATGGTTGTTTATATTATGCAGATCCGAGAGGATTTTTTTTTTCCCATTGATGATCCTCTAGAGACATACCTTTCATGGAAACATTTAGCTCAAGCTCTTCTAGCTATTGCTTAAGTTCTTTCTTCTTTTCAAAAATGTTTCCAAAAACCTCTTTATTCCAAATTCTAATCTTTTGTTTAACATTCTTCAACTTCTGTAGAAGCTTGAATTGGGCCATCCCTGTGCCTTCCCAAAACCACCACTCTTTAATTCTATCCAGAATATCTTCATGCTCGAGCCACATTTTCTCAAATTTGAAATTACCATGAAAAGGTTTTGTCCATTGAAGAAATTTAGGACGATTGGATTATGATCGAGCCCGTTACGGGAGAGAGAAGAAAGATGAAAATTATGGTCCGAGAATCCAATTTGTAGAAATAAGAGCTCTATCAAGTTTAACTTTGGATTAAGTTCTCCCTAACCTTGTTGGACTAGGTAAATTGATTTCCATGAAGCTCTATGTCCATAAGATTAAGATTCGAAATGAAGCCAACAAATTCTTCCATACAAGGGAGAATTCGAGCTTCCCCAAATTTTTCTCCCGATTCAAAGGAGTATTGAAGTCTCCCATAACCAACCAGTTCATGTTTTAAACATTGCTTCGGAACAAGGTTAACTCTTTCCATAGATTTATTTTACTAGTAGCAGTATTGGGCGCGTAAATATTAGACAGAATCCAACTATGATTATTTTCAAGACTTTTAAAAATAATAGCTAAATGGTTCTGGGTGGAGGAGAATACCTTACCGTTAACAATCTTGGTATCCTAAAAGATTTCTAAGCCTTCAGAAGCCCCTTGAGAATCAACAGCAGCAAAGGCAGCGTTCTCCCAAAAATATCTTTTGAAGTCTTCAACTGCCTTACTTTTCATTTTAGTTTCCTGAATAAGAAGAATGTTGGGTTTGTTTGATCTTTTAATTTCCTTTAGCATTCTTTTCTTAGGCCCCCCATTGAGGCCTCTGACATTCCAAGAAATAACCTTCATTAAAAAAAATTTGGAGATGCATTTTCCGGATAGTTCAAAATTCTTTTTGTACCATCTGCAATTTCTTTTTCAATCTCTTTTTCTCTTGCTTCTCTCTTTGATAGCCTGCCTTTTCTATATGTGACTCCAATATTTGCAGTTCTTCTAGCAGTGGCCCTTGTGATTCTTGAGGTGGAAGCTTCCCAGCTTCCAATCTACTTTTTTTCTCACTATAGAGTGATTCCGGACTTTCTTCCAGACTTTTTAGACCTCTTTTCTTTCTTTTCACTAAGATGAATCCATCATTATCACAATCTGATATATTTTCCTTGCTAATGGGGGTAATTTCCCCATCCTCTTTTCCTGTGGCAATATCAGTCTGTTTATCCATTTTAGAAGCCAACTCCTCCATATCAGTATCCTCTTTATCTTGGTTTAGATCTCGTGCAATGGATTCTAGATCCTCTTTGACTTTTCCTTGTCTCATTTTGAGTTTCTCCAGAGAGCTATTTCTATTTAACAGCTCTTGATGAGCAGTGATTTTTTCTATCTCTTCTTCCATATAAGAGAGAAATGATAACTTTTTCATTTTCTTCATCAACCTCCATGCTCAACTTTACCGGATTTGGTGTCAAAGTGTTCAATGCTGAATCCACTGACATCTCCCTTTTGTTTTCTTCCTCTTTTGGACCCAGATCGATTTCCTGTTGAGTCTCAACCAGTTTCTTAGGTCTCCATAGTTTTCTATAAACCGGTGGCCTCTTCACCTTAAACCCTTTTTTCCTTTCTTTTAACCTGGAATGCCTCTGCAAACGTCTATTTCCAGTAGTTGGATCAGTTAGCGGCTCTTTATCAACCTTATCCATATGTTTCTGTCTTTGAGCTTTAGGAATATCTGAGAGTATTTCCAGCTTTTGAATTGTTTGATCAGGACATTTGTTGGCAAAGTGGCCTAATCTGTGGCATTTGCTACATCTTAGTTGGAAAGCTTCATATTCTATTTGTTGTTTCCATACTCCAAATTTGGACTGCAGAACAATGTGATCAGGAAGCTCTTGATCCATTTCAGTAGAGACACAGAACCTAGCAAATGCCAGCCTTGACCTATTTCTCGTGGGCCCATCCAGCCAATAGGTGAACCAATTGATTTGGCTATATGAGGGAGGATTTCATCATCCCATAGATGCAGGGGTAGCCCTAGGAGTCTACACCAGATGGGTATGGCATGAATATTCTCAACATATGGATTGAATCCAGGATACCATTTTTTTAAAAATAGTCCCATATTTCCCAGACACCAGGGACCACCCAACAAGACCGAGTCAACATCAGATTGGAGATTAAATCGGGCCAGAAAAAATCCCTTTGCCATGGTGGTGATAATCAAATCCCCTTTTGGTTTCCATCTGCGAATGGCCCATTTTCTAATAGTGTCCACATTGGGTCGTGACCCCAAAAATTTACCGACAAGGGCCAGATTGGTTTTCTCCAGAGCTCTATGCAGACATCCATCAGGCACCTGTAAGTGGGTCACCCCTTCAACATCTTTTGTACTTTTAAAAATCAGATCACATGCAGGCTGAGGCCCCACATTTTTGTCAAGAGGAATCTTTACAACATCCGCCCAGGCTCTAGATCCAAAACTACCACCAATGGTCACATTTTTCTCTTTTATCGGTTCATTAGCGGCTACAACGCAGTCCTTTGAAAGACATTCAAGTGCTGCTAAAACCACGCTTTCAAAACCCTCACGCAGCCCACCCGCATTTTCAAACACACAGTCCTCCTACATTTTTCAAACATTTACTAATTCACTACTCAATATTATGATGGTTGTAATGGCAAAAAATTATGTCATGTTGCAGACTATGTGACAATTTTTGTTGATTGGAAGGCTTCTATAGCCAATAAAATTAGATTCAGACTTGGAAAATTGTGAGTAATGATAAAATCATTGATTGTTTTCCTTTACAGTTAGATATAATTTGGTGTATGAATATTTTGATTGTGTTATTAAGTGAAAATCATCGAGATGATGATTCATTAAGAGGGGAAGTATGTCACATCCCACAATTCTAGTCTCGGTTTTCATTAGGTTAAGTCGTAAAAAATGAACGATTTATGAAGGCAGGGGGAGTGAACCTTGTTGCGTAGCTAAGTATTCAAATAGCCACACACTTGCATACCCTGGAAAGGATATACACACATTTGTGTAATTGCATGCACAACCGCGTAACAACACTCATTTTCCAATGTTCATAAAGCACTTAAAATTTACGACGTATTCTTGTTTGCTTGATGTTGGATTTACTCACCTTGTTGGGTACAATGGTGAGATGCATTAAGTTGACTGTTTGATTTTAGTACCCTCTATAATGTTATCATGCATCTTACTATTGTAAGTTACATGTTGTTTTTTTAGCTGAAGGTGATAAGTTATTGTGTTGAAATGTTTCTGGTTACAGTATTGGAGAGATTAAATTATGATAAATGGATACTTTAATATAACAATATTATTTCTAATTGTAATAAATGAAAGATGACTAACCATATTTATGATTTGGTTTGGATGGCCAAGGAAATTATCGCATGATGAAATATCCCTTTCAGAGCAGGTAATGGTTATGTATTGTTTACTCCACCTTAAAAGTATAAATGACCACAAAGTTATTCTATAAGTCATTACCATTGTCGTAAACCATGTACATTGGTATTACTAGTATGGATGACAAAATAATTTTACCATAGTCAAATGGTAATGTTGTTAACATGGAAGTGGTCGACTAACTACCTAGTCAAAGTTATCATGTTTGGTAAATAAGAGAGACTTTGCCCATATGTTGGAATCCTTTGCAAGATAATGATTTTTTATTGTTTTTAATTGATTGTTCTTTTACCGAATGATTTAACTCCATGATAATAGGTTATCTCTGATATTTTCCATGTTTATTTGCATTTAAATTATCATAAGGATTGATTGCTTATTAATCATACTTAATAGCAAACTTATTGACAACAAATTCATAAATGGAATTAAGACCATGTTCAAGGCATATTAAATGTTTGAAACCTTAATATTTTTTATTAATAATCTTACCCATATGGTTGGTTGTAATAAGGTTCGTGACCATACTAAGATGTATGGAAATTGTTTTATAGATGTAAAAATATTTTTTTATGGTCGAATCAAGCCCGCCATGTATAAGACTTGTTGGTTTGATTGTTTCAAGTAATGATGGAAAACCCATGCAAGTTTGGTAGTTGAATCATTAAGGTTATTTTGATATTATTTGATTATATTGGCCATGCAAAGTAAAAGGCTTGATGTGATATGTTGTAAACTGTGAACTCCCACTCTAAGTAGGAGATAACTTTAGTGAAAAATTGGAAAATGGTGGTGGTTATTGGAGAATGCAACCACTACTTGGCATCTCTCGTTATTAATACAATTTAATAGGCCACAAAGTGGCATTGGGAGAATTCAATGCTTACACATACATCGGGAAACAAGGAAACTTCTAGGTTAAGCCAATTTGAAGAGTATTGGGTTTCATTCCATTCTTTTATTTTGTTTGAGCTCCCTTTCTCAGATCTGCATGTATTTCATTTGTGAATTCTACATGTATTCCTTTGCAAATTCTACAGGTATTTACTTGGTGAGCTCTACTTAAACAAAGGGGATAAATTTTCTTAAGAGTTTGAATTCTTGGATGTAGTAAATTAATTTGATGGCTAGGAATATTGCATTCGTCTGAAAGGTTTTATAAAAGGACCCATTTTTGTTCATTGTGGCGGTTCAAGAATTTTTTTGAGGAATTGTTGTTGGGTCTTTGAAATGGAAGGATTTTGGTTTTAACATGCATGAATCACCCTCTCTTCCTCCTAATAGCTTATTTCATTTCATATTTGCATAAATAATCTCTTGCAATAATTATCCTGTGTGAACTAAGTGTTGTGTACGATAAGAAACTGGGTGTTGTTGTTTGTTCGATAATGAAATCTTGTGTTAATAGGTACTATAAGCTATAGTCTTGATTGAGCCATTTGGGTTAGGCTAGTTTTCGATGAATATATACTTACATACCATCTTATGAGAATTCCATGGTTTATATTGTGTGAGATACCCACTTTAGATTTGGGTTTTCATGGGTATTAATATATGGAATTATCCTTATTTGAATATGATATTCTTTGGCATATCATGTTTGTGAAAACGGTTCTGGGTATCGTTTTATGGCCTATATGGGGTCGATTTGCTACATCTAGTCTTAAGGTTGTATTTCATGAATCGATTGTGGTTTCTTGTTATTAAATCTAATGACCGGTCTAGTCTGATATCATATGAGTAGCATAACGTTATATCTCTAGCATTTTTCTTTCTTGTTCATCATGCATTTTTCGGGTTCAAACCCTTATCAATCGAGGAAGAACTCTATTTTTTAATGGGTAAATACTTTTCGATTACAAATTTTTAAAAATTTTATATGGGCTTAGTGGATTTAGATTCGTGGGAAAAATCTAGAATATTATGTTGGAGAGGACACAATTTCGATAAATAATATTTGTTACTGTTTTAGAAATAACGAAGATGATCTCCAGGATGATTTCAAAGTTTTTATTATTTTCTTCTTTCCTATTTTATGTAATTGATATTAATATTCTCTGTACTAGACTTCATTTGTTTTGGGTAACAAATTTTACCTTAAAGATGTCAAAAAATTTATGCTTCTATTAAGAGATAAAGTTTTTTAAAAAATGTATATGTCGTATGGCCTCACCTGTTTCATTCTGGCACCCCTCCTATGTATGGCTAACGTTTATAAAATAGAGTTTTCCTTTGTGATATTGGAGTAAAAGGGATATTTATGGGATTGGGTACAGATCTATCTTATGTTATTTCACTTTGGTGTGTTGGTTTTTAATTGGAAAGTATGGTTTGGACTCGAAATTAGTGAGGAACTTCGGGGTTTGTGGTCTTCATAATGATTAAGGTAATTGTGATTTACCTTAACATCATCAAGTATACAAGATTCCTCTATGGAGGATTTTGATGTTTTGGTTATTGTTGAGATACCTTTTTTATGGTCAAAGTTTATGTTATAGGTCTTTGTGTAAAATTTGGGAATCATGATTGGCTGCCTTTTACTATATCCTTTCGATATTTAATGATATAATTGAGGAAAGGAAAATTCCGTTCTTTTTACTTAACTATAACTTTTTACCAATTAAGGGTTGTTATAATTATGTTTTTGGTAATGATGGGAAACTTTTATGGATTCCCATAAGTTATATTTCTACTATGTCATTTAGAATGATAGCAGCTTACCTTAAAACCATTTGTTATAGGTTGTGTCATTTTATGTGTTACCGATATTTATATAAGATGGGTATTTTTATGTATTATTGATATTTATATATGTTGTGATTAAATTATCCAATAACACAAATTAATAACCTTAATAATATTTTGGTAAAAGTTGTATTCAATATCGTTAAGTATATAAGTTACGATTAATTTATATATTATCACTACAATTACCAACCATATAATTGTATATTGAGAATGAATGGTTGGTAGCAAGTTGTTATGAGATATGCCTTTGAAATTTTATCTGTAAGCACATAGAAAATATTTTAGTGAACAAATATGGTGAATGAAAAGTAATTTATCGTGTGAAGTTGCTAATTTGATATTGTGAGATATTATGGAATTTGTATGATTTAAAGTATTGCAACATTTCATTTAATCAAATATTAAATGGCATAAGATGTTAAGTGGGAAAGAGGAATTTTCATGCCAGTTCGTAATGAGTTGAATGTTAACAGTTTTCAGTTGCAGGGGATAAAATGATTTCAAGAAAATCAAAGAAAGGATTATTTACAACTATTATTTGCACCTAAAATCTTAAATGAAAGAATGTAATCATTTTTTTTGAAATTGTAATATTCTCTTGTTATTGAAAATGAAATCCATATCGGTTGATGGTGTATTTGACTATCCATGGTATACTCTCTTTGGTAGTAGCAATGTATACGTTTGATTTATTATTTAATAAAACGATCATCTAGTTTGTGTTCATTGTCTGTTAACTTTTGTTGTTATAATAATTTATTTGTATGGATAAGTGCTTAAATTCATTCATAAGTTCAAGTATATATTCTTGCATATCATAAAATATGGACATAATATGATATGGATGATTAATTAGAATGATACAAGTTGTTTTATGATATCATCATAAAAAATTAATAAGCATCCAAATTGTAATATATAGAAAAATATGATTTAGAATAACTAGGGAGATAGCCCTAAATGACATATGAAAATACTTCCTATCATGAATAGTAAGATGTTCTAAGGGCAGCAAGATTATACTTCAGAGAACTAGGATAACACTAATACTACACCCAATGTTACAAAGAAGTGTATATAATGAAAAACAAGTTAAGGATAAGAGATATACCTATTAATAATTGATTCACATAAAGATATAATCCATATTACAAGTGTAAAAGCATACTTGTAGGTA
This sequence comes from Taxus wallichiana var. yunnanensis, assembly GCA_018340775.1. NCBI lineage: Eukaryota > Viridiplantae > Streptophyta > Pinopsida > Cupressales > Taxaceae > Taxus > Taxus wallichiana. The sequence goes on from CM031240.1 coordinate 658,577,126, forward strand.
TTACGTATAGAGGATGGAATTTTTGTACATGAATAAACAAGTTGGTTAAGGCTTAGTATGCCTGATACTAAGCATGATTTTTAACTAAGTTATATGATGAAAAAAATCTGAAAAAGACTACCGCCTTCTAGCAAAGAAAGTGACACCCAATTATGTGGTAGAGTACCTTGTGAACAACTAACTAAATCTTGATGGTACGGAACAAAGGACTTAGGAACTTTGTGATTTCTTGGTTAGTACTAATGTACTTACCAGTATTAATAAACTAAATGAACCTAGTAAATAGGAATGGACATGATGAATGCTTAAGTTGTTAACTATGAACTTAATAACTTAAGAATTGGAAAAGAATCTATATAACTGAACTAGGTGAAGGACAATTTCCTAATGACGAATGTGTCGTCATGGAACCGAGCATGGAAAACATGTCTCTAAAAATTTAGCCAAAGTAGTGTAAGATTGATTACACTATCCAGGATTCACCAAGATCTAAGATGTCGGATGCCCGATGGGATTCAATGATTGAGTTCTAAGTATACACTTAGAAAATATTACTTGATTTTTAATGCTTGAAAAAGGAAACCAATAGTATACCTTATATACACACTCGTAAAGAGTAATCCATGAGAGATTGGTTACTAACAAATTCATATAGCTACACATGGTTTATGATTGCTATTGGACGGACTTAATTTCATATTTACGTTGGATTTAAATGTTGGGTATTTAAATTAGTGAAGCATGAAGTTAATAATAAAAAAAAATTCCTAGTTGAGAAGTGTAATAAAGAGGTTTTTACATCTCGAATAAGCACCACTATAGATGGTATGTCTGAAATTATTTTGTATTGTTTTGAATTGTACCAAATTGTTCTTAATTGTTCCAATTGAAGGATATTTATTGTATTCTATATTCTAAGGTCAATACTTGATCCTGTGAAACCTCTCTATAAACTGGTGTAGACTATATTGATCTAATAAACTGACTGTGTGTGCCCTTACGACATTAACGCCTAGGGGAGGACATAGTATCCTAGGTGCTCCTGTCTGAGCCGAGGTGTTGGTGTTTGTGTTGTGCTAAGGACCCAATTTAGATTATAGGTTGTTATGTGATTGTATCTCTATTTTTTTGTACGTCCAGACATGTTATATAGCTCTGAGCTGTTGAATGGGGTGACATATTCACCCAATGTATGCCCCCCTTGTTTGGGGTGTATGTGACACTGATAGGATCATGTGGTCCAAAGGATAGGACCTGAAACTGATCTGAAGTGGATACCTGTATGGGGAGGGGGATGTCCATGGTAGAAACCAAGGAACATGAAAAATATGGATAAAAACATGTGTTAGTGCGGTGAAATCTAGTATGCAAGTAGAATAAAATGTTCAATCAAGTAAGAAGAAAATATAGACTGTGAAAAGTGGGTTTCAGACATGGGACATCACTCACAATGTCACAAGACAATCAAGGCCAAAGTGTCCAAAATCATACAAGACAAAATTCATAGCCCAAAAACAATAACATACAATAAAAGACAAGTCAAGTAAAATGTAACAGATGACCATGATGGCATACGGTTCTACAAAAAAAATGTTGTATAAGAAGCACCCTTTAACATGTTAGAAAGATTAAAAGTATGTCAAGATTTGTATGTATCAATGTAAAGTGATGTGCTAGTAATAATAAGTAGTATATAATAGAAAAATAACACGTGTTATGTGTAAAGGTAGTAAATGTAGTTGCCCTAGGATCCTCAATGGACCGGTAAAAGGTATTGTACCGGACATCATTGCTGCGTGTAAAGATATGTAGGAAGTCTACATTCACAACTAGAGAACAAGTGAATGAAAATGTGTATATAGAAAATATAATGACATACTCAATATCTGACTAGCATAGTAAGCAGAGTGTGCCATGTAAGTGTAAGCAAACAAGAATAAGTGTAACCAAGATATTCAATATGATGTGAATGAGTGTAATGGAATGGAATGCAATGTGTAAATGTGATAGGAGTAGTGTGCCCCCTAACGGATGTGTATGAGTTGAGGTTAATTTATAAAAGACCCCTTAACAATCAAGAATGAACCATAAAATAAGAGTCTATCATCCGGATATGGTTTGAAAAATGTGTTATAGAAAGATATATCATGAAGTGTAACGCGTGAAGAGTGAATGAGGTGAGGTTAATTTCAAATTTAGACCCTCAACAGGCGAGTATGAACCATGGAACTAGACTGTGTCATAGAGTAATGGTTTGAAATTGTGCACTAGAAAGATAGATCATGAAACGTAGAGTGTGAAGAGTGAATGTGGTGAGATTCATTTCAGATTTAGAGCCTCAGCAATCGAGTATGAATCGTGTAACTAGAGTGCATTATAGGGTAATGATGATACAATTTATGTATTAAGTTGCATAAGATTGCTTAGAGATAGAAAGTATGAAGCACATAATGTAATAATAGAGATGGAAGACAGATGATGATGCTAGGAGGGGGGAAGTAATCATGATGCCCCTAAGTGTATGATGATGAGTAAGATATTTGATTTAAGTGAAGGGTAAGGGTCCTCCACCTAATTTTTGAGGAGATAAAGGCATGTGAACATGCTCTAAGATTGGTGGTGTATGAGATAGACAATGTATGTGTGAAGGATACTACAGAGGTGATGAACATCTGTGTGAAGAAGATGTGGGAGGTGATGAGAACCTATGTGAAGGAGACTTGGGAGGTGATGAGCACCTATGTAAAGGATACCTAGGAGGTGATGAGCACCTATATGAAGGAGATATATGAGGTGATGAACACATATGTAAAGGAGACATAGAATGTGATGAACACCTATGTAAAGGGGCTTCTCAAGTAAGGGACTCAGGCCGATGAGATGGAATAGTGGGCTGATGAGAATGGGTAGGTCGTATGTGAGGAGATCTTGGTACATAGTATGCCTTATATTTGATAGGTCATGGGGCCTATATGTTTTATCTAGTGCAAGGACACACATTTGAAAGTGGTAACTTGCTTATTGTCAATGAGTTCGAGACACAAGTGGTTCATGGAAATGATAGCATGAATGGCACGGATCCAAGGAAAACCCAAGACCATGTCACAGCCTTTGATTTTATGTGACACAATGAATGACACAAGCATGGTGAGAGGCCCAATGGTAACTGGGAGCTTGACATAGCCATAAGATTTAGGAACTAGATATGAAATATCAGATATTGAATAGTTGATAGCGACAAGGATTGCAATAGAGCACACACCCACAGGAACTGATGGATCGATCATCGTGTTATTAATAGTATGAGGCGTGATAGAAGCATGGATGTGTAGTGTATTAGAAGAAAATGTGGCATGATAATCATGATCATATAATGTAATAAGTGGTGGAGATACATCTGCATTAGCAACTAGAAAATTAAGATGCCTCGATAAAGGAGGAGGTTTCAAAACAGAGTGCTCTTGGATGGTAGGTGGTATGATGTTTAATGCATAAATAATCCCTGGTAGAGGAATTATGTCAATGGTAGAATCATGATATTCCATGAGTTGGTGATCGTCGGTGGGATGTGTAAGAGTAGTAGCAATTGGAGTAGGTAGTGCAGTGATTGGTTCTATGCAACAATATTTAAATGGGTCATGGTCAGAAACGATAATATGCTCATAGAAATCATGTAGGAAGTTAACGCACCGATGAACTATGGAAAATACTTCCTACATAGCATGAAGTCATGGCCAACCAAGTAATAAATTATACTAAACTATGGCATCGATAACAAAGAATATTGTAGGAACAGTTTTAGGCCCAATTGTGAGAGGTAAAGTAATAGTACATATGTATGGACATGTAGAAGAATCATCTGCATAGATAGAAATAGATGAGGGGATAACATCAGCTGAAGAAAGGTCCAAATGTTGAAGGAATTTTAGATCACAAAGATTGAGGTCAAATCCATTGTTGACTTGGGTTCGTTTGATGCCCATGTTATGATGTGATTCGGGATATAAAGGGGAGGATCATTGTCATAAATAGAAAGAGATTTAGCTACATCACATGGGAAGGTAATTTGCTCAGAAAAGGAAGATAATAACATCTGGTATACAAGATCCAAAGGAGTATTAGAATTAATTTGAGTATTAGTCAATATAGAGTTGATCTTAGCCTTACAATTAGGATTAGCTTACAAGAAGGCATGGATGGAGATATCTATGGTGAGAGGATCCTAGGATATCGATGCTAGGAAGAAATAAGGATCCAAGAGTTTCTGAAGTCATGTTCACTAAATGATTTAACAAAAATAGGATTTTTATAAAACCTTGATTGCAGAGTGACAAATAGAAAAATTAAGTACAACTACTAAATACACTATGACATAAGAAATAAGCTAAAATATGAAACCCTAAGTGTAAGAGAGGGAAAGAATGATTTAGATAATTTACACTCTTCTTAGAACTGATATGGACTAGAAAAATGATGGACAGAGAGGGTAGACCATCGCAACTGTATACTATAAAATATGGAGTTATCGAATAAATCTGGACCAAGGCGCCTGGACTGGGTCAGGGGCATTTGGGCACCAAATTCTATTGTTGGGTGCTCGTGACTCGCATTGTGGTCAAAACTTGATTTTTCTAGTGTCACAGATAGTTGTTTTTGGTCTCCCGATTATCACACCTTGATCATCAATTGTCATTGTAACCTACAAAATAGATGTTCACTTGTAAAACTCAAAAAACCACATCAAATATAAAAAATATGTAATATGGGGAGTTAGACTAACCCTAATGGTCACCTGATAGAGTGAACTTACAACTGAGCGTTGCACTACATCTCATACTCCATGTAGTTCTTTTGAGTGTGTAAAAATGGTGCCCTAGGATTCCCTAGTGTAAGTTGCACTTGATAGCGAGCTAGATCTAGAATGTGACAATGTATAGCATATGTGGATGGAATAATGAACTTCCCTTTCCTATGTAGTGTGTATGTATAAAATTCAGTCTCTTGTCCCTTGTATAGATGTTAAATGGAAGCCTTTGAGTGTTTTATATGCCTTTGGGTAAAATCTTAGGTGATAGATCATAATGCTTACATCTTGGTCCTTTATTTTAAAAACATAGCTATGTATTTATATGATTCCCTTATTTTAATTTCATAATTGACAACTTGAAGGCCATTCCATAAGAAAATAAGATTCCCAAAAGATAAAAGAGGCCCAAAAAAGTGAGTAAGATAGAAAGAGGTCAGGGGCATCCATAGGGGACAAGGGCACCTGGGCGCTGATATCTTGGCTAGGTACTAGTATCTAAAGTCATAAAAGATTAGCAAGTAAAGTTATGACTAGGTTATGGGGTGTGTAATACCAAATACAAAATAAGAAACACATACATGAGGCCAAAGATAACTGTCAAATACTAGTTTTCTCGCTTAGGAATAATATGAATATTAGTACGTGTTTAGGACGTAGAAATTTACCCAATTTTTCTACACCCATGTATGAAACCCACTTTTTATGGTCCCTCTTATTTTCATAGTTGTTTGTTACATCATCTCTTATTACATACTAGCTATTTTATATTAACACATGTTTCTAGCCTACATTGTTTACATGTGCCTTAGTTTCTACCATGCACATCCCCTACCCCTTGCAGGTATCCGATATATGATATGCATATAAGTTTTAGGTCATCTCCTTTGGGATACATCCTCCTACATTCATCGCATGCACCCCAAATGAGGGGGAATCTATTGGGTGAAAAAATCACCCTTCTAGCAACATAGGGTTACAGAACAGAAAAGAAAAATACAAAATTGACAACAAAACATAGTCACATAGTGGTCTAGAATCATCCTTGGATCACAAACACAGAGCATACACTAGTGACCAATATCAGATAATAGCGGTGGGCACTTGTGTCCCCTTGGGCACTTGTGTACTAGAGTAAAAATAGTTAATTTCTTAGTTAAGCATAATTTCCAACAATTTATAGTAAAGTCCTTCAATATCAGGAACTTGCCTCCAGTTATAGAATTTAGTCAATCAGTTACAAAAGGTTACAACATGTTACAATCGGTCAAAAATCAAGAACATGCCATCTACAATGGCACTTATTTGGGAAGCATCATGGAAGGAGAGAAAAATAGACCTCTCTCCCCAACACTCTTCTTTTGGTGTGAGATCACCCAAAAACTCGCTCTTGGTATGTGATCACCCAAAAAACTCGACCTTGGTGTGAGATCACCCAAAAAACTCTCTCTTGGCGTGAATTCACCCAAAAACTTAACTTTTGGTGTAAGATCACCCAAAAACTCACCATCGGAAATAAGGCATTCAAATCCAACAACATCTCCAAAGAAAACATGAATTTTTTTATCTCATACTATCTTATACATCAGGTGCACTCTTTCCTTTACACACTTTCTACTTACTTATACATACATTACTATGATTTTTCATACACAATACTTTGACTACTTTCTTACTCTTATTTTTAAATTCCATACTTATACGCATCAAGAAGCAACTCACATCAACAAGCACAAGCTCCAAAAACATGCTACCATGCATACACTTCACCCATGGGGTTTACCTCCTCCTAGTTTACATGCTTCACATTACGTTCACTTCATGCTTCACTTGTCCACTCGGCACACTATCAGCTATACTCTTTTCTACATGATTACAAGGCACACATCTTATATCCACTTTATGTTATCAAGTATTTACTCAACAACATAAATTGGGGGAAAATCCAGACATAAAATCTATGCACTTTGGTACATTCTAGGTGCTAAAGCCTACTAATGTGTACATGAATCCTAAGCAAGAAAACTAGTGGTTGACAACTCCTTTGGTCCTTGTTATTACTATATCTTTTACTTTATTCTCCTTACACACTTTACAGCTTTTCCAGAACTTGACTTGTTTATATTTTATGGCCTCAGACACTAGGGCCACGTTAGGACAATATCACCCAGGTGTTCTTGTCCCTTTTGGGTTCTCTTGGCCCTCTTTTTCTTCTTCTTACTCTTTTGGATCTCTTTTACTTCTTGGTCTCGTTTTATTACTTTGGATCATCCTTTCAGTTGTTAATTACAAAATTCAAACAAGGGAATCATATATATACTTAGTTACTTCTTCTAAATCAAGGGGTCAAACACTATAATCATTATCTATCATCACCTAAGATTACACAAAGGCAAAAAATCATTACAAGGAATACATCTATCACATCCATACAAGGGAAAAAGATTGCATCAATATGCATACACAACATAGGAGGGTAAGTTCATTCTATCTCATCACACACATCTTACATATTTAGAGAAATATAGATCTATCCTGCTAACATTGTATAACTTACATAAGGGCAACCTAGAGCATCATCAAACACACATACACATAGAAATACATGGAGTCTCGAGATGTAGTGCAACGGTTGTTCATAAGTTTACTCTTTTGCTGACCAACTGGGTCAATCTCAATCCAAATTTTTCATCTTATTTATTATATTTGATGTGGTTTGTGGGAATATTCAGCTAGTTATATATTTTGCAAGTTATAGGTATGACCGACGACATTAGAGCGAAACTAGAGCAAAAAAATAACACCATCAGCAAAGCTCCTCCAGCCCATAAAATATCAAAACTTGATTATCTAAGTGGACACTAGCACCTAGTTTATTCACTAGTGCTCATGTTCTCTTGTGGGTGTTTTTGTCATATGAAGTTCTAAGTTCTAGAACCCTCTGTGAGCCTTGACTACATTATTCCCTACCCGTTCTAGTAGTCACTAAGTCCATATCACTCCAGGATCACACATAATCAACTAAGTCACCTTCCCTCTCTCATTTACTTAGATTTTCATATCTTTGAATGCTTATTTATTACTCTTATTGTAGTTTATTACCTGTTTATCATTAGCTACAGTAATTACTCCGAAATTAAGATTTGATTCAATTTATATTAAAACACCCTCTAAACATGAATACCCACATTAAAATAGTCTTAACAAATTTTCTTCGCACTACACCATCCTTGTTGATACCCTATATAGAAGAGGCTATGATGGGACTCTCTTATAATGTCTCAATTAGGGCGAAGCTAACCAAACACTAGTTGAAGTACATATGGGAATTTACAGTGCACACACGAGTAACATGGTTTTATTTAAATATATCTTATGCATGGCTTATTATTGGCCCACTATGGAGTCAAATGTATGCAACTTTGTCAATAATTTCTAGGCATGCCAACAAAATGGTAATCTTATTCATTAAAAGGATCATAGAATGAATCTTGCATATAGAATTATTAGCACATTTGAAAATGTCACAAAAGTGGAAGAGCTTATCCATGATTTACATTTATATATATATATATATATATATATATAGAAGTCTGAAAACATTTTTGTTTTTCCAAAAAAATGTAATTAGAGTGATAGATGGTAAAAATATTCTAATTGATGTTGATACAAGATGGATTTCCATATATGAACTTGTATGCAAAGTTTTTGAATAATATCCATAATTGGTAGGTTTTATGTGTAAATTTGTAGGGGAGTTGACAAGGAAAAATATTTGTTATTCCATTTAACAAATTTGGAAACATTACATACACTATGTGCTATTCTCCCCATGTTGAAGGAAATCAATTGTTTTATTATACATGCTCAAGTGAGATCCAAATATATTGTTGATTTCATAGGATTGAGAAAACGGGTATGTCAAATTTTATATATTTTATACTTATCCCAAGAGATTTTTAAAGTGCTTGTATTTGAAAATTATAGAATTTTAATTGATATTAAGGATCCTAATTTCTATTTTAAATTCAATATCAATGATTATATTTGTGTCATCGTTAATGACAAGGAGATACCACTACATAATTTTCAAAAAAGAGTTGATTTGGTGGGACCAAAAATGAAAGAAATTCTTGTAACACATGTTTTATATGACACTGTTATTTCTGATACAAAGATGAAATTGATAAATACTTCACAAATATTTTTAGATAGTTTAACACTTTTGACCGGAGCTTAGAACTAGGGGGTTCTTGGGTCTCTGCCCTTAACAAAGTCCTTAGATAAGATATTACAATTAATCCATCACAAACCGTGACCACTGAGCCCACACCGACGATGTAATTTTTTCATCTACCATCATTTTTAGAGCCACCAGCGACCATAAATGCCAATGTCAACAATGCAAAGTATGCCACCACCGAGAATAACCACCATCCATAACCACCAGTGACGAAACACCCGCCACCACCAGTAAACCACCCCAAAGGGATCGCATCCAGTGGGATTTGAACCTGGGTGGATCCGGACACAACCATCTGTTGTAACCGATCCACCAAAATCCCATTAGTGAGACTTCATAAAGATTATCTGCAGAAATTTGAGATATTTTTCAAAGGGATGATTTTCTTGAAGCCATGGGAGTAATGAATCTCATATTTTGGAACAATGTTGACGGTCATTATGAAGAAATAGTAAGTATTTCTTTCTCAAATACATGGATGTTATGATTTTAGTCACAAAATCATGCACTTTCTACTTACATCATGCCTCTAAGTATTTCATTATATACATGATTCCTAAGTAAGAAGACTAGACATTAATAACACTTGTTTTACTCTTTCATTGCTTTTATCTTTCTCATACTCTTTTTATTTAGTCTTCTATAATAACCACTTTACTTTTGGATACTAAATTACATGTGACCCAAATTTGTATTTATGTTTATATCTTCCAATCATGCTAAAAATGCCTCCCATTAGGGGCAGTGGCTCCCCATGTGCTATTGTCCCCTCTAAGATCTTCTGTCCCTTTCCATTTTTTTCTTGATTTTGAATTGGCACATCATTTGGTATCTTTTCTAGAGTCTTGTTTATCACTTTGGGACTATTTTTCAATTGTTAATGACAAAATTCAAATAAGGGAATCGTATATATACATGAATTACTTCCCATTATTAATAGGTAGGATAATTTTTGGCTAATTCTTACTATCTAATACTTAGGAAAAGATAAATATTCAAAGAATACATTTGAGTCGCATCATTCAATGCATAAGAAGTGACATTTATTAATTTCATCTCACACATTCATATTGGGGAACATTAGTTATAGCCCCTTATCTTGGTGTGACTATCACAAAGGCAACCTAGCTTCAAAGGACACAATTCCAATCACCCACACACAAGAACTACATAGAGTCTAAAATATAGTGTAGCACTTGGTGATAATCACATTGGGGTGACCATCGAGGTCATTCTGATTCATGCATATGCATTATTTATTTCATATAATGTTTTCTTGATCTTTTTGCAGGTAGCTAGGGTTTTTGTAGGTACACATACGATACAAGAACCCTACACCAAATTAGATGTGAAAAACAAAGAAAGGAAGAAGCTAAGTTCAAACCCTAAGAAGACCAAAAACACATGTGCTAAAAGGACATTAACACCGTAACATCCCGCCCTTCAAGTCCCACAATTGAAAACCATATAAACAAACGATAGATCATTAGCTAGTTAAAATGAAGTTTTAAGAGATAATTCATTTCGAAAATAACCTAAGTTTTGTTTAAAGGAAAGTAAGTAAACAACCGGGGGTCTTAGCTCACACCGACATTTTCTATCCAATATATGTTTTATCGTATGTTGTATAATGATTGTTTTGTATGTTGAACACTTCTAAGATCACTACGTGATCATCATTATGTTTGAATATCAATGTTTGATACTTTTTAACCTCAAGAGTAAAAGTCGATTCTAGAAAATATATGGTAAACAATAATTATATTGCATGTTAATTTTCTTGTTTACAATCCTCCCATTGGGTCATTTATTAGACTACTCAACATTAGCTGAGGCATAATATGAGTTATAACTTGTTTAAACTAAGTGTTGACTTACTAGAAAATAAGGCATATGATCATGGGTAAATATATATTAAGTTTTGATTAAATTATATGGAGGTTAAATGAATTTCTTAAATATAAGAATATTAAACCACTTGATTAGAGTGGATGGCATGTAATAATGTCATGTTTTAATTTCATGGCATGATAAGTTGAAGGGCATTGGTGACTTGGGAAAATGACTAGGAAAAATGAAATAAGAACAATACTTTTAAATGTAAAGTGAAGTAGATAACACTGTGTGGCATAAGGAAATAACTTTGAGGGGTTTTGGGTTTTAATGCAACATTAATAAGGATGGTCGGATCCTCGAGAATGGTTATCTTCCTTGAGAATCCAACCCTAAACTTGGTCGCATTCCTTCTCTCTTTGATCATTTTATTTGTTTTGTTCTGTTGAGCTATTTTGGGGGTTTTGAAGGTATTTGAATTATCTCCATTGTGCATGTTTTTCGGTCATGAATGCAATTCATGAAATGGATATAGAGGAAATCTATTTCAAAAGGGAATTTTTGGATAAATGCATTGTTTTTCTCTATTTATGGAGGATTTCAAGAGAAAGGAAGTCGAGTTGAGAAAAAATGTGGGCATTATAGGCATGAGCTTCTCCATGATACTTTGAATCATAATGGTTATATTTTGTTAATAACAATTTGGGTGTTTTATGAGTTTGGTTTTCATGGAAAAATGTTTATATTATGTTATTAATGATTTGGGGTGTTTTGTGTGTTGGTTTTTATAGCAAAAAAGGTTGTATTTGGTTTTACCCGTATATTGGATTGCATGTTAGATTTGTATAAGTATTTATAAGTTTAATTATTATAATGCTTATTGGGTATTGGGTATGCATATTTTTATGAGGATTTTATGATTTTTGAGTGTATTTTACTATTTGGGCATGTGTTTTTGTGTGAAGGGAATGATTAAGATCTTCAATGTTTGAATTTTGTTTTAAATATCTGAAAATATGCATTTTTCTGGTGATGGATTGAAATACTCATGAAGGGTCTTCATGTTGAGGTTTTGTTTTAGCATTGTGTACACATTTTCTGAGTTGAGTAGCTATTAAAATCTTCAATTGACAAAATCTTGCAATGAACATTATTGATTTAAGATATGATACAAGAAATTGTTGTTTTGATTGTTTCCTCATGAGCATTTGGCTCCCAATTTTTGGGTATGCGTAGATCAGAGAGTACAAATGTGTTTTATTATATGTCCTCCTTTTTGGATCTAAACACTTTACATGATATTACAAATGCTTCAGTCATATGCTCTTGTAGTTAGATGAATGTTGTACTTATTGTTCTTGAATATATAATTTAATCTTGTTAAAGGATTAAATTGTAATAATGGTTGGAATAATATCATAACAGGAAAGGAATACTCACTTGTTAGATGTCGATGTAGTTATGAAATGAATTCTTACTATTGGAATTGTAGAACAAGTATGGTTAGCTTTCAGAAGTATATTATTTGATAATTTTTAATGAATAACTAGGAATAACAAGTAAAATAAATTGTTTGTTGATTAAATATGATTTGATAGGTATTACGAGTAAAGTTAAATTAATTATTGATTTATTATGGTCTGGTGTAAGTTAATGATGTTTTAATGGTTTTGCAATCTTGAGAGGTTTTATGGTGATTATGAACCTCTCTGTTTTGATTAAATATAAATGGTCTAATTAATTGGGCATGGTATATGTGAGTAGATATTATCTATGTACCTTTTTTAGAAGTTTTCATTGTATAAACTATTGTTGATATAATAAATTAATTGCACCAAAGACCTTTAGATGTATTATTAAAATATTACTTAAGTCCTTTAATTAAACTAATCTTATGATTAAGTAAGAACAACAGAAAGTATGATGTTGGATACGATGTTTATCATGAGAATAATGGTAATGATCATTAATTAATTATGGAGTAAAATGTATATGGTCATGAATGATAATATAATCTATACTTCATAATATGAAGGTATGATGATAGTAAATGTGATTAATAAACTCCTAGCTGAGAATAAAAGGGGCATGGTTAACTTAAATTGATTAGTCTTAATCATTATTTCCTCATGAAATAATAAGTCAACCATTGTAAGTAAATGGTATTATCACCTTTATTAAATAGACTATCAGTTAACATGAACTAAACCAACCTTTGACTTGGGAAACCTATAACTAAAATGAGATGAATTTATAAAAGGGTAATTAATAGTTTAATCCATAACATGAATAAGTTATTAAGGCCACTTGAAACATATCGAATGACTTAGGGAGTCTTACAAAAGACCCCTCAACTATAACTTAAATAAATAATGGAATAACTTAAGTCTCGTAGAAATTGTTTCTCAATGTAATTTGATTGCAGGTTAGACAACTTTAATTATGACGTATATTTGATATAATATCGTGTCATCATACTAACATATAAACATAGTGCTAACTAAGGGTAGTTATGGAAAAGGGAAAGAGGACGTAATGGCGGTAACCCAAGATGTAGTATATCCCAATTCCATAAAGACCCCGAGTAGGTTGTGGTTATTTCCGTTTATAGAGATGCTCCTATACAAAAAACACTTCCTCTTTCTTAACATGTTCACCTTCTTAAACAAAAATATCTAGATAATCATGTCGAGATATTTTTTTGGTGACGAAAAACTATATCCATAAGGATTTTGTGTAGTTTCAGGATAAGTTGTTTATGCACGACGGGAAACTTTGGCCAAAGTAATGAAAGTAGATGATTGCATTGGCTTATCACCGTATCCTTACCTTATATATGTCAGATACAAGAGTATGAATTAATTAATTAACTCTCGTGATATACATTTAAGGATGGAAACATAGATCATCTTAACCTTATAAAAGGTAAACCTGAACATACTAAAGATTGTATGTTTTCTCGCATAGATTGGATTGAAATGAGATATAGATGTACCTTTCTTATTTACACAAGGGTTATACATGAAAGAGTTATCATATGGATCAATCCTAACTAAATAACTAGTTGTTTAAAAATTGTTAACTAGTTTGTCTTGAGTTAAATTTTTGTATACTCCATGATTGGATTGTGGAAATTCGATTAAAAAAATTGCTTCAATTTTGGGAAAATAAATGAGATGTTACAAGTTATTGGGTGGTCCTTACATCCTATGGGAGCTCCTATCCAAAGAATTATCAGGTCTCATTTTTCCAGAGAGATCTCACACGCCTAAATCTAGCTTGTTCTGTCATCTTCTAGCACGGAATCAACTCGGATCTCCCGATAAAAGCTAATTCATTCTCAATTTCCTATCTTGCATAATTGATTGTAAATTATATGCTAGGTATTTTTTTATTGATATACTCATTTGATCTCAATCCTCTAATAAAAATTTAAATTTATTTAAATAAATGATTAATCATTTCAAAGCAAGTTTGTAGAGACAAACAGAATTAAAATTAAGGGAATTTTGTGAAAATATTTACTGGAAGTCTCCGTCAACACATTTTGGACTTAAAATTATTGATTAATATTGGTATCTAAATGAATCAATAGAAAATGGAGCTATTAAAATACTATGGTAAAAATTGTATCTTAGTAGCGTCTTATAAGTTTATATCACTAAATATTTTTTATTATATAAGTTTTGACAAAAACTGATTTTGGGATTTGTGAAGATGAACAAGTCTTTAGTGTATTAGCTTTTGTTAGATTAAAAATTTGGAATATATTGCATTAAAATTTGGGGATACGATTGAGATTGTATGTTTCACGTTATCTTGTGCACACATTTCCTCATGAAAGGGTACTTGATATTTGGAGTTCACTTAGTAAAAGAAGAGGAGTCACTAATACAATGAGCAACAAAGATGATCTTAATATTGACCCAGGAATTGGATACTCCTCTGACATAGTAGATACAAATGTCATTTATGAAGAAAGGGTTGTTCAAGGATTGTTTCACCTACCCAAATTTTAATTTGGTATGTATTATAAATATTTATTTTGATATCAAACTTCATATGAAATTGTTACAATTATATATTTTTGTTTTTTTGTAAAATTATTTCAATATCCTTATTTCGATTTACAAATATGTTATTTATTATGATTTTGTTATCTCTGCAATAGAAGTTATGAAAACAAATCCGTTATTAATTTTCACATTGTTATGAAAAATAAAACGCCATAGAAGTTATGAAAATAATATATATTATTATAGTGTCATGGGCTATTACAAAATCATTTACAAACGTGTAAAATACCTCAACTGAGATTTACAACTCAATTCTTTTATCAGTATTACAATATCAGTAAGCACAGTCATTCTTGTTAGCAGTAAGGAGTGGCTCTCATTATTTTCACTATTATAGATGTTTCCTTCGGTATTGTATCATATTTTGATCCTCCTGGTTTCATTATATCCTTGGTTGTGGCATTGATATTGGAAATATTTTCCCTATCTTGACTAGTTGTGTCACCTACTAAAAGAAAACTAGAATCCACATCTTATTTCTACTTGAACGATATTTTTGGATCCAAGTAATGCTTCTTAATTATTTTCTTCAATGTTTTGTTCTATTTATTTGGGAGCACAAGTTTTTCCTTTAGTGAAACAACAACATTTAAACATTTGTGTGCATTCTTGTAGTGAAGATCCAAGGCTAGTACTTTATTCTTCAAATTTTCATAGTTTGAATGCATTTAAACAAAGAAATATTATTAGATAAAAATAAAAATATGTACAATTTAAATGCAAAAGAGTAAAACTTACCACAACCTTATCGTTTTTAGCATTTGTAATGACAACAAAGTTTTTGTCTCTAGCTAATTTTTATAGTAAGTTTGGGCTTCACCATTCAAATACTCCAACCTATTTAACATGACATCCAAAACATTATCATTGTACTCATTGCTTACAGTAGTCTCTGGTAGATCTTGATTCAGTAATACATCAATCTTTGCTAGTTGATTTTTAACCAATGAATATAAATCATTTCTTTGGGAATGGTTGTGAAAATGGGCATTTATTTCCCTCATAAAAATTAGTTCGGAATTCCCACATTTTTAAAGTTTCTATATCCTATAGAGAAACATAATTAATAGTTTCTTAACAACTCTCTACTAATAAATTATGTAATGTAAAAGTAGTTAGTTGATCATTAGACGGTGTTATGTGTGGTGGAGTGGGTCTGTTGGATGGTGAGCTTAGTATCATTGACTGTAAAATAGGATCTTGTTGGGGAACTTGTGAACCTTGAATCATATGATGTGGATTTAAAAAACTCATTGGAGCACCACTCTCAGTACCCAAAATCATCGTCAAGATCAATTTGTTGTAAAATGTTGGTTCCCATTGCACTAGGGACACCACCGAGAGAGAGATTGGCAAACTCTATTGTTTTCAAATGTATTGTGCCACCACTTTCGATTGGAAAATATATTCGCTTCCCCTAGTCTGAAATTTTTTGGGTGATGATGATGGTGGTGGTATATTTTTCCTTTGTAAATAAGGAAGTGGAACTGCAAATATAAAAAAATTCATCAAAAAAAGGAAACTAGTAATTAGAATTCAATATTATCAAAAAACATAACATAGTAAATTAAAGTGATAACATACCTTGTTGTTAAAAAAGGATTATTTTGTTCCTCGATTGTTGGCTATTAAAACCTTGTGGTTTGTTGATGTGGGGAAGATTGATTAAAAGTATTTGAGGACATTGCAAAGATTAAATGATTAATGACTAAAACAAATATAATACCATTAAAATTTGAAATAATATATATTATTTCATTAATCATAGGTTGAAAGTAGTAGTACCTACAACCATCGAGGAACTTTGGTGTTCCAATGGAATGGGAACAATAGAAATCCTCATGCATTTTTTTCTCAAAAATTTATAAGTATAAGATTGTAATTCCATGTCTAAATCTACTAAACACTCAAGAGGTTGATGAACTCTTACTATAGCTTGTCTTCTTGTACTAGATACAATCGTTCTCTTTTGAAAGAAGCAAAGAGAAATTTTTTTCTATTTATGTCAAATAAATACATGAAATCATTTTGGAATAATTTAATTTAAAATTACCTCTTGATCCCCAATTGAAAGACAATTTCATTTCATGTTTTCATTAAGTGCATTCAGAATTTCAGTATTTTGTAACTTATTAAAGTCCTCATAATATAATGTCATTATATAGTTGGAATATGAAAATGTTATGTTATCATTGTCAATAACATTGAGAAATCACTTTTAATTCTACTAGATAAATATGTACACCTATCATATTGCTTTGACAACTAAGAGAATAGAGGATGTAGACAACAACCCGGTATGGAATGTCAGTTTGTCTTCCCTGTAGGACTATCCTAGCCTAAAACATTCAATCACAACTTACATAAGTTTATGTGCATCTACTTGCATAGAAAATTCCCCTTTATTTGTTTTGGTCGATGTAAAAAATAAAAAACAATGTTATTGAGATGTAAATAGCAAGAAAAAAATGAAAAAAATAGAAATATAATATTACCTTCAACGTGTAAGTCGTAGTAGGACTCCATTTTTTTTTTCTCAGTCAAAGATCATTGTTGTGATAGGGTTAAAATTCATATGTGGTTGCCCTATACAACATGGTGGTGAACTTAAAATATGTGACTTGCCACTTCTATGACTTGTTCTTTATTCATTTGTATTTTCTATCCCTGACAAGTGTATGCCTGGTGTGAAATTTTTTGGGGTGTGACTTCTCCACCTGGTTTTTGATTGGGAACCCTATGTACTTTTCTTGATCATATCAACATAAAAGTGTGTTTCAATAAAAAAATCTGAAGTGTAATAATTGGATAAAATAATATTTTAAAAACCGGCATCAGTTTCGTATTGAGGCATGTAAATAAGTGTTCAAAACTACATTTGTCTACCTAGTCACTAAACGTATCTTTGAATTTAGCAAGCTGAAAATTTGTGGACACATGAGGTTTTTGAATTTGATTTTGGGTTGTGGGGTTGTAGAAGGAGATGTCACTATTGGTCTACAATGATTTATTTGGGGCTTTCTTGTTTGTGTGGTTTGGACCTCTAGTAGGTATGAGCACTTAAAGAACTTTGGAAAAGTAACAAAATGACACCTCTACATATATTTATAAGAAGACAAAGACACATGGCAATGCATGAGTGAATAGGGTTCCTGCAAGTGAGAATTGTGATTGCAAGTGACTAATAGTGAGTGTAGAGGGACATATGTGTGTATAGACAAGTGACTACCAACAGACGAATGGTTACGTGCACAGTCAAGCGATGCACATGTAGAATGATGACTGTATGTATAGATGACTGATGGGAATATATATGTATAGATGGCCTCTTATGTGTGCAGATGACTAATTGAGAGTAAGAAGAATTCATGTGTGCACAGACACCTTATGCATAATCAGATGGATGGCTACATGCATAGATGATCAGCACACATATAGACAAATGATTTCATACACAAATGGTCGGTGGGAATGTCTATATATACAACCATATGTGTGGGAAGACAACCGGTCTCCTTACATATAGTCTTCTGTGTCTGTATGTTTGTATAGACATATGTTTGTGTGCGTAAACAACCAAGGAAATACAATACATATGTGCATCTATGCATGTCCTTACAGTTGCGAGACAATCACTCTTTTCACTTGTCGTTCTTGGTTCAATAATCTGATTTTCCTGCATCACTATACATATTTTGCACTTATTCACCATGAATTCAAAACCCATTTTCACATATTCGCCCAAAAAATCCAAGTAGAATTTTGGTAAGGGCTCTTAATTTTTTTCCCGATTTTTCTTTTCCTTATATGATTTTCATATTATATTTTCTAATTTTTCCTTTGACAATCATAAATAAAATTTGAATCCCAAATGATAGTCATATTATTGTGGTAAATATAGTATAGGAAAGGTGTAGTAGAATTTTCAATGGGTGAAACAAGTTCCACACAAGAACATATCTAGACATATTGTTGTACTTAATTTTATATAATTTAGAATTTAAAATGGATGTAGATACTGATTTAATTTAATTTGAATTGATTAAATCTAACTATTGTAGAGTAATTGATGTATAAATGATGAAATATAGATTTGACACAATCAAGCTAAGATATAATCTTTCAAACCCTAAGAAAAGAAGAAGGAGAGAGGACTAAGTTGATTACGCTTGATCTAGAAGTGCTCTGGACTGGGAAAAATAAGAAGGGAACAGTGTCATAAATTCTCAGGATAAATTATGTAACTTATGAATAGAGTATGACATGGGTGCCCATGGTAGGACATGGGTGCCTATGACTGCGCAAATGATCATAATTTGGTTTTTACTGTGTCACAAAAGTGTTGCATTTGTTTCCTATTGATAACATGATAGTCAAAAAAAAATCTGCAGGTACCTATAACCTGCAAAACATAATTTCACCGACATAATCACACAAACCACATAAAACATAAAAATAAATATGCAATATGGGGATTCAGACTGACTTTGGTGGTCACCTCAAGAGTGAAATTATGACTGATCGTTGCACTACATCTCATAATCCATGTATTTCTTGTGATTGTGTGTAGAAATTGTGCCCTGGGATGGCCTTGTGCAAGTTACACTTTATAACACCCGTAATTTTCCCAAAACAAATCCCCAAGAAACCTGAAAGCAAATAGGAAAAATTATGGAATATTTTTTTTTCTTTTAAGGTTACAAGGTCCTAGCCAAGTTTTCAAATAATCCCAATTATAAATTCTAATGATTTCAAGGTAGTCGGGACTAAAAAAATAATTAGTTAGCATTGGCCCAACCCTACTAAAATATTTCGATTTGTTTTCCCTTATTAAGTTCCGTTGCTTAATTCAAATATTAACCCATTTCACTTTTTACTATTTAGCCCCAAGGGTCTTATTAATTATATTTATTGAATGGCCCCAAATTAAATTCAATAATTTAATTAGGTAAGATTAATAACCTCCTATTTTAAAAGAACCCAAATTAACATGGTTTAATACCTAAGGTGTCAAGGCTACACAACAAGGTCTAACCCCTTAGGCCCCATTTGACATTACACAAACATCTTTTAATTAAAACATTCCCACTTAAATACCCATCACTTAAGTGATGTAGGGTTCATCCTACACCCTTAGATCTAATCTTTCTCAACCCTTAGATCTAGGTTTGGCAAAAGCAAACCTAGAAATCCTTATGGGTTCTCTTATATTCTTTTCTTATACCTATTCTCTCATTTTTCTTGTTTTCACTTGCAGGTTAAGGGAGAAGAAGGGCCAAGGAAGGGCACTCCAAGATTAGGGATGGATACACACAAGAAAATATTTGTGTGCATCCCTCTTCAAGAGTTTATTTTACATCTATTTATCATTTGTACTTTCTCATTTTTACTTTTTTTTTCCTTCCCTATTTGGCTTAAGGGTATTTACCCTTTTCATTTAGATCTAAACAAGAAATTTATTTGTGTTGCAAGGCCCGCAAATCACCCCTTGGAAATACACCATTCAAGTGTGTGAATCTAGATGTGAATACATACATACATACATACATACATACATATATACGTATATGTATGTATGTATGTATGTATGTATGTATGTATGTATGTATGTATGTATATATATATATATATATACGTATATATGTATATATGTATGTATATATATATGTGTGTGTGTGTATATATACGTATATATGTATATATGTATGTATGTATGTATGTATTCACATCTAGATTCACACACATGAATGGTGTATATATATATGCCCATTTTAAATGGTATTAGCTAGAATAAACCAATATATCTAAATGTATATTTATATAGGAATCATTTTAACCACAGTGGGTATGTGCATGTCACTATTCAAGAAAAGCGGTTTAGACCACAGAGGGCCAAGCATTAATTCAAAGGTAGGTTTGACAAGTTGGGGGAAGGGGCGCTGACCCCACCACCATCCCAAACAAATAAAAAGAAATGGGTTGGGTGTGGGTTTGGCCCCTCCCCCCAACCTCTTAATTAAAACAAGATCTCTACTATCCTTTGCCGCGGCCTACGGCCAGCAAACCCACCACGTTGACCCCCATAATTTTTTGTATTTATTTAAAACATATAAAAACAAAACTTTCCCTCCCCCTTCATATGCACCAAGGAAAGGAATATAACCTTTTTACTTTTAAATGTATTGGTATATAAATATTTATTATAATAAGTGTTATATCAATTTTAAATTAATAAATATTTATATTATGGTATTAAAACTATTATGGAAATAATCGGGAGTAAAATATTAATATATATCTAATATACACTAATAATATATATTCTTTGTTTAATTGAGTCTCCCACTGTAATTAAGGGATTTCAAAAGGGGTGGGAAATTTAAACATTGCAATAGTAAAATTTTATGACTAAGATTTAAATACATCTAGCAATTATAATAGTGCACAATTTTGTGTATTTGTCAAATTTAACAATCCATCACATCCCTTTTCATTAATATAATTATTCTAAAAGGTAAAACCAATTTTGGTTCATCCATTTTCCTAATTCAATCTTAGTGCAACAAGTGAGGGAGTATATTATAAAACAATTTCATGTATTCCCTCTTATACATCATTTGAGTAGGAATATTAAACATACCCAAATGAAATTTATCGCATTCAACCAGATTACCACTAGTGTTAAAATAATCAACACTCCATTTTCATTCAACTTAAATGACATTCATATTTAGAGGATCTTTATTTACATTTCTAAATGGTTGCAAGGTTCCTATTTTCATAAGGGAATGCAGGTTATAATACACCATTTCCAAGAATGAATGAGATTGCATTCAATACACTATTGATGCAATTTACAAGTAGAAGAACCTTAATAACACAGATTCAACTTGAAATTTCTTCCTACAATAAGATCACTTTCTCCATTGATCTTACCACCTTCATCAATTCATGCACACAACAAAATGGGGAGTAGGCAATGCTCTCCACCCAACCAAAATATCTAATGAGGGAGAGAAACCTTCCTCCTCATTGGCCCCGAGCCCCAACATGGAAGCAATGAGGGCTATATAGGCAACCATGGCAACTCAAAATTGATTCCACAACACATTCAATCAAGACAATCAATGAAAAACACAATATCAAATCTACAACAAAAAAATGAATATCAAAACACAAAGGCTTCATATTAAAGCCATGGAGGAGAAAGGAACATGGGGGTTCTTCTTATGCCTCCCAAGGGCTTGGGTGTCTACCTATGAGCCTCCAAAAACTTCTTCAAAATACACACAACACTCTTATGCCTCCCTCTAAGAAGATACACCACTCTTATACCTCCCTCAAGAAATCAACACACTCTTATGCCTCCCTCAAGAGAATAAGATAAACACAATTTATATTTATCAACAAGGTGGACATCCCAACCCAACTCCCTCCTAAAAATACCCATTACATTTCTCTTATGCCTCCCTCAAGTTTTACCCCCATTTCCATATCTCCCACAACCTAAGAATCAAGTCTATTTCCAACAAGCATAACCAATGTAACAATCAACATCTACACATAAGAGCACAACAAAATAGCAAGGTAAAAAAAAGGTGGAGATCTACCTCACAAATGAAGAGTATCAATACAAAACAATCTGCAAGCCTTCCAAAAATCATTAGTAACCACCATCCACTCCAAGTTCCATTCTCAAGAAATTTCTCCAAAATTAAAAGCTTTCCCAAAAAAATGAGCAAGTAACCCCCAAACAATAATTAAACATGCATATAAAGGAAAAGGAAGGAGGTGGATGAGGTGGCTTCATGTAGGATGCCACATCACTCATCCTCAACTCCACATCACAAGTCAAACCTAAACCCCAAGGCATAATAAATGGGTGGTTAAGAGGTATGACAACCATCTTACACACACCACTTCAACCCACACCCCAAAGGAAAAAATTTAAGACACATGAAAGAAAGTACAAATCAAATCTCACATTTTACCTTACAAAACACTCCATGGGGTCTATTTTTTACCCCTAACCCATAGGTAGGGTTGGTATAATAACTTAAGAGGTGTGGGACAAGTTTAACTTGTCCCACAAGTCTCCAAAATTGGCCCTTAAGGCCAAATCCGAATTTCCAAGATGAGGTAGAGTGTACAACACTCAAGATCACAAGCACTCAACTAACAACACATAACCCAAAGAGCCATCTAATCTAATAAATGAATTCTTTTGTCCCATCCATGATTAGTTTAGTAGCATGATTAATTTACTAATCTAGACACAAATTAAATAATTAATAAAAGGGAAATACATCACTATAAAATCACATACTAAAATTAAATAAAGGAAATAAAATAAAAGAACAACACATAAAACCCCTTGGTAATAATTGGAGGTAATCCCCCCATGGGGACCCCCTAATGACAAAAAAGACACACACACAACATAACACAAGTTTCCATAGTGACCAGTTGCCAATACCCCACATTCCTTCATTGTTGGTCTCCTACCCCCATAGTTTATTGTTGTGAAATAATTACCTACAAAATCACACAATACCTTTCTGGCCTCGTGGCCATATTAGTGATATCAAACTAATAAAAATGCTTATATCTACATATCAATTTCAATGTCAAATGTCATAACTACTATTGCTAAGACCAAGTGATTCAACAATTACTCTCAATTTCTAACATTTCAACTCCATTAATGCATCAGTTTGTCATTACGATCATGAACCATCTAAATCATCTAACTTAAGAAATACTTTCACTTCACAATTTTTGCCAATTCTCCAACATCAAAGGAACCAAAAATAACTTTGAACATCATAGTAAAAATCAATACAAAAATAATTTGAAATATCAACATATATCTAAACTGACAACACATCATTTTCTTCCATACTGAAAGTCTATCAAAAGTTAATCAGTTCGATTAGATATGTCTATCCTTCAATTTCCATATCACAATGTGTTACTATCATTCGTCCATTACTATTTACATGTACAATGTGCAATGATGTCTATGTGTTCAGTCACAATGTTAGATTAAATATAACAAAACAATATCGAAGAGTAATGATATCACAATCAATTTATAACGATGCATCTATTCTAGCTAATTGTCTTATCCTTAAATTCCCCTCAGGGTCCATAGTACAACATAGGGTCAAAGTAATAATAATAACCAAAACACAATAGAAACTCTGATGTACACACCTTTTATTTGCACGCTAACTAGAATACAACAGTCAGTTTACGGTTATAAACAATTCGGAAAAGATAATCATGGTCCATTTAGTGTCGAAGAGAAGTGGGCATTACATCCCCCTCCCCTTAGATATGACTTCCTTCCGATGTCATGGAGAAAGAGTTAGGAAATAATGCAAAATAAATATGATCACACCCTTTGTGGAATTCCTCTGCTTCAACAAGTGTGGGTCAACAAAACCCACGTTTGGTCCAATGTAATTTAACAAGAAGAGGGAGGTTGAAAGGGGTGAGTTCTAAACTTTCTTCATGTAAGGTTTGATCATTTAATTCTAAAGAGTAACTCTACGTGACCAACCAAGATACAACACATAGCATCAAAACATGAAAAGGTCAAAGGAGTCTCAAGAATAACCACCAAGTAAAGGAATAACATGGAGAGTTTCGTGAATCTCGATATGACCACATAGTTTTCCATGGATACAACTTACTACAATAACAAAAGTTAAGGTTTCCACTAAGGTTGAGTTACACTTCAAAGTTCATTATTTAGACAAGGCTAGCAAACTCAACCATGACCAAAATTTTGTACGAGAAACATGTCTACTCAAAGGTCTCACAATTTTGAGATCACACAAGATGAGGTTTGACAAGAAGGAAGGACCCTTAATTTAGAAAAACATTTACAATCAAGAAAACTATTCATGGGAAGCACTTATATAACTCGAGAGGGTATAATCAAATTTTCATGGTAATACTAAGAAAAGTCAAGACCACAAGGTTTCCTATAGTCTTATTTTATACTTAAAAATCGAACACACCACACTAACCAAATTTAGAGACGTCAAACATTTAGAAAATATCTCCACTAGCAACTAACATATCAATACAAGAAGCACCATTCACTATAACACAAAGGGATTCATTTATCTTACTTCCTGCTCAAGCTTGAAATAACCATAAAGAGGCACATGCATAAATTGTAACACCAAGGAGCACTCAAGGTAGCTAGGGAGAAGAACAAGTAACAAGAGGGGTCCAACTACAATCCAAAGGTGCATTGTATCAAAAGTGAGTAACCACTTACGAAAACAACTTGTACTTTCCTTTCCCAACAGAAAAAGGGGAGCAACATCAACAAGGTGTCATAAGAAAATGAGAAGAAAAGAGGACTTCCCAAAATTGTCTCATATCCTTAACATATGTTGCCTTAAAATTACAATAACCCAGTCACCAAGGACTAATTCAGCACACAAGGAGGCTTCTTTTCTTAAAAACAAGAGATAAAACCCAATCCTAAAAGGCCATAACTCACACTTGTCTAGATACGAGGCAACAAGGGTACGATGACGACCCAAACTCCTACAAGGGAAAAGCACATACGCCCATGAACAAGGGAGTACTACACAATTAGAACACATCACTATCAACAAGGTGTTTCACAATTCTAGGTAGGTGGAAGAACTAAAGGTTCAACTATACATTTCCTTAATACACATAAATCTTACTCATTATATAAACCAAGTATTAATTCAAAAGTTATAGTTTCACTTGCTAAGCACTCTTCTTACATTTTTCCTAATGAAAATATTCCTTCTATTATGGCATCACATATTTGCATCATTAAGGAGCACCACTACTGTTGGCATGATATCTCGCCATCTTGTATAGGTGGAAAAAAAAAAATTATGTTACTCCTAGGGAAGGTAGAGGTCAAAGTTTTCTTTCTATTCTTTTACATAGTTTTATTTCTCCTATTACTCTACCAAGGTTATAGCAAGGACCATTTTCCTTGTTCTATGTTCCTATTTATTTGTTAAGTTTCAAAGTCATATCCCCTCAATTAGAGTTTTATGGTGTTTGGGCGAGTCATCTTGTAAATTATATTTTAATGAGAAGGAAAAGTCAAACATATCACATTATTACTTTTATGGGAAGGAG